>JARUPZ010000013.1:8395293-8805293 GCA_031213475.1 Nereocystis luetkeana | reverse complement strand
GCTTGTCCGGTCGTAAATTCACCGAGCAATGCCGACGAGCCTTCCGGGCTTTAAAGCGAAGGGCGTACATATCGGAACACGGGAAGAGGGAAAAAGCGAGAATATGTTTGGTAGATGCTTCGTAGGCCGTTTTTTGGTGGATAAGGATGGAGGTATGTTTGTTGTAGTATAGTCTTCATGCGCGTCACATCAGTTTTGAATTGTCGTGTGATACTGCCGCGCTTTATTTCTGGAGCGTTCTTCACTTTATGTTGTTCAGTCTTTTTAGACCAACACTACTACGGGACTTGCCGTCGGAAAGTCTCGACCTCTGTTCCCCCCGTACGCCCATGGATAGATGGGCGGGCGATACACTAGTTTCATCATGGAGGCGTTACCTTGTGCGTTGGACAGACCATTTTGACGCCGCAGTCCAGGAGTAGACGTCGCAGGTACTACTGTACAAGACGCAGGAACTAACTGTAGTAGTTCCAGGTGGCAATACCTTCTGCTTGTGTTCAGTGATGTTGAGCTCGTATCGATGCTCACCTGTAGCTGTAGGAGTAACAGCAGTAAATAATGTAGAAGTCACGGTTCCACGTGCTGCTAATGCAGTTTCTGTTGTAGCTCTTGCAATTCAGTAGTCCTACCGTAGCTGAACGCTTGATGAGCTTGCTGTTGTTTGAAAGGCGCTGCGAGGAACAACATGCCGGCATGCCATGCCATAGAGTTGAAGCGTTAATGGTCGTACGAGTAGTAGACATATATCGCGGAGTAGGTGTGGAAGAACAGCAGTTGCCGATGAAGCTGATGGAGTATACACACCTGGGCGGTAACCTCCATCGTGGTTGATGGCGTGTTACATGCGACGTTGAATCGGCTGTTCTTGTGACCCTAGCTGGGGATGTGAGGGCTGGTGACATGTTTTCTCCCCAGCTGTTGAGCGATGTACGCGCTATTCTCGTTGTCGTGTTGACTCGTTCGGTGCAGGTAACACTAAGAGCGTCTGTGTACAAGAAAAAGGGGTTCCCTCACCAGGTTCATGCGGGTAAATCAATTTTGAGCTTGATAACCTTGCTTCATGCAGTGTGAGCAGATCACGACTCCTCCATGTATGTGCAAAAACGCCTTGATGCCCTTGCGCTATGAGCGAAAGCCTTTTGCGCATGCGTATAGTTGGGTATATTACGAGTCCAAAGTGCTGTGCCTTCCGCCTTAAAGGTGGAAACCGTTGCTGGGGATGGAAGCCCCGCGAAGGCTCGAGAGCATTTTTACGGCAATATTTAACACCTACACGCGAGGTAACACACGAGCTCAAAAGCAGGAAAATATTCACCGGATACTACGCTGAGTAGCTGATTCGTCGACGAGCTGGCTGCGTGTTATGACGGCGGTAAATGTCTTGAATACTGCCGTGAAAAGGTGGATGTGCCGTACGTTGCACTCGAGCGCGTAAAAACTGGCCTACCACTACGTGCAGTTTTGCCTGTGATGGCCAGCGACAGTCTTGTCGCGTTCTTCGTGCCTAACAAGTTGTGACATTCTTCGCGTGTAACGGCGTGGAAGTAGTGTGGAGAATAGGTTAGCGTGTGATGAACAAACAGAGTATTCTAGTGTGACGTGTTTCGGGGCTACACCTAAACAGCATAAAACCCGGGCTCCTTACTCGTGCGTGATACTCGCGTGAATTTTTTGCTAGTATTTCCTCACCTCGCGTGAAACAAATACTGTCGTGTCCGTGTTGTACCCCGTCGAACAAAAGGAATGAAATTTGATGTCGATGCCTTCGGGTCGATGCAGAACGTCTGGCTGTTGTTGGAGAAAGAACGCTACGTATTCCTACGGACTTCCAAACCTGATGCGCGCGCGCTCTTCGGAGTTGTTGTTGAAATTGACGATGTCATGCAGAGACGTTGCTCCGCTGTGGCGGTCGATAAATTGATCACGTGCGAGAGTCATGACCTGAAATAATGGAGCACGTGCCGAGGCTCCGCATCTGTTCAGAGAGATGGCAGATGAAGCACTGAGGTGTCTGGATATATTGTTAATAGTTGTGAGAAGAAGGGAATATATCCTTTGATTTAGGCGGTTGTGGTCATTATGGAAAGAATGTTGGGTTTAATGGGAGAAAAAAGGTGGAAACGATAGGAGATAATCGAAGAGGAGAGGAGGAGAGGAAATAAGGGGAGAGGAGAGGAGAAGAAGGGAGAAGAGAGGAAGAGGTCGTCTTTGATAAGTCATCCGGGACTATATCTAGGCGACGGGGAAGTGTGTTCTACCGTAGTCCGTACTGTATTCTGTAATACCCTCGACACCAATCAATCTACAATACTAACGTTATAACATCGTTCTCAGCATCCTGGATTTATCGTGATGCATGGGATTTACATTACACTGTACCGCGAGTAAAACAGACCCATGAGTTATCCACATAGTGCATTTATTTATGCCCAACCATCAAACCAGGATAATACTCGTATATATACTCGTAGGATTTGCGTAGTGACTGCACTTAAGTCTTCACATTGCGGAAAACGCTAATGAATCCCGACGCCATCATGATAACTCGACTAGAATGCCTACGAGAACGCCTAGGATTTGATAATGCGTCAGATTATTGTCGGCATGCAAGTCCCGATTTGAATAATATAAGAGCATGATGTTTGGTGCCTATCTAGTTGGCTTGGCTCTTCCCCAGAAACATCGAACTCCGGTTTGCTGATACGATCGCTCTCGCGTCTCGTGTAAACCACTTTCCAATTAAAACAAAAACATTGTCGAGGGCACAGACTACATTGGCGACATCGGTTCCAACTTCAGCACCGTCGACGATTGAGTCCATGCACACGCCTTGTGGGTTGGGTCATCGTCCGCTGATTTCGGCCGACACCAGACACGTGTATTGCAGCTGGGCGTTGCATGGTTCCTACGGCCTTAAGAACGACCGCGATCGAACGTATATCATCCATTTATTTCAAAATGACAATCTTTGTTCTGTACTGAAGGAATCTCTTCCGCAGGCCCTTATCAGGCTCTTTGTACCACTTTGCTTCTCGCGTGAAAACAAATGCGTTATTGTTTCAGGTATTCGCGGGTACCGCAGCTGACATATTCATCCAACAATTAATTGTGAATCATTGACGTCGTATTGCGCGGTCTGAATAACAAGGTACAAACTCCTGCTTGGACCCGGCCGGTGACAACTACCAGTGCACAGCAAAGCATGGGGGAATGTGAGCCGATTCGTCATCATTGAGTATGCCCTACTTTTTGTTTGTACCTGGTATGGTCTAAGAATATATACCTGGGATATATATATTATATATATATATATATATATATATATGTGTGTGTGTGTGTGAATACGCGGACAGCGGGGTAGTTTCATAACCGTACACGTTTCCAACGTATGGAAAGCAGAACAACCGGTTCAGTAGTTTCTGGAATTCTGGTTAGGCATGCACCAGGTACTGAATAAAACGGCAAAGGGCGCCACCGGTACGGCGTTGCGAGTGGTGTACCCAGAGTTAGTGGTCATACCATCTACGCGTCGTCCAATGTCGTTCTTGGTGCGCTGCTCCAAACTTTTTGCGTTTCAGGAATTTCTACAACTGCGGTCTCAAGGACGAAGACATCCCGGATGTTGCGTGGTGCTTCGACAAAGCTGGACGGGACACAATCAAATACTTGTCGTGAGTGATAACCGAGCGGCAGGTCAGTCTCTGATCGCCTGGCTTCGATCTTTGATCCTGGGTCTTTCCGGCTACGTGAGCAGCGGTACCATAAATCAAACCGAGTTTCGAGACATGTTCCGTCTACGTTCCACACCATCGGTGGCCATTCTATCGACACGTGTCCCAACGCTATGGTCGGCGTCGTTGCGGGGTATGCATGTTTCGAGCCGTGCACATATTCCTGCTGTACTAACAAAAATCCAGATTATATGCTGAGCCAGACCCGCCCTGGCCGATGGAGATGACGAGGAGGAATGTTTTAGTCATGTTGAAATCCCGTCGTAACCTTCACGGGCATAGACACTATATGTGTGGCCGGTATTCACGGGGGGGGTGTTAGCGGGCGAGGGTTACCCCTCATCAACGCGACACCACATGTGCGGTGATTCCCCCTTTCGCTTTGCAGCCTCCGTGAATGTGCTCGGTGGTTCCCCCTTTGCAGCCTCCGTGAACGTGCTCGGTTGATTCCCCCTTTGCAGCCTCCGTGAACGTGCTCGTTTCTGCTGTCTATATACTGATTTTGAAACTCGACAGCTTTTCAGGAGACAATCGTCTGACTACTCTACCAGCCGATATTCTTCACGGGCTTGTACAACTAACGTATCTGTGAGTATGTGTTGGTGTGTGTTGAGCAAGGAGGATATATTTCATCATGATGGCGTAGATAGGTGTAGTATTCCTCCAACCTACCATCCCTACATACTCAACGGTATTGTGAGTCGTCCTATGTCAAGATGCGGCTTGGCTCGACGTGCGTCATGCAGCACGCGCTGGGACGGATTGTGACCACCAACCAGTGCTTGGAATATTATGATCGCTTCCTATACGGTGCTATAGGAAGGTACTACTTTGTCTTTTTTGTTTGGATCTACTCCTAAAGGGCCATACTGGGCAATCTTTACTCGTATGGGGAAGATAGGGCTGGCACGTTTGTTTCCTTGCGTTTGTATTTGTGCGATTCTCGCGTCCCAATGAGCCAGATCAATCTGCACCTCCGGCACCCCGTTAATGTCCAATTATCGGAATTTATCGCGTACGTGTACCCCCCCCCCTAGTAGATTTGACAGCTGAATTTTCATGGAAAACAAGGCCGACACGCACCCGGACGTTGTTCAGTTTAGAGGTGGCGTGAACTGTTCACTACTGGCTGGCCCTTTCACCCTACCGCTTGCATTTGCTGTTAATATGCTCAGAAAACTTGACGACCTTGAGCTAAGGGACGTTCCGCGTGAGCTATTCGACGGCCTCGAGAAAATTGAATACTTGTGAGTATGCCCTCTTTCGCTCAACGCGCGGTCGGCTGCCGACATATCGCTTCAATTGTTTCCATAAACAGTCGGCACCGCCACGATACAGGTGGAAAATATTTCCTGTCCGATGAAGGTTCCCTCGTTGCGGAACCGTTTGCTGGTGCATTTGGGATATGGGGAGGATACCGTTCCTTACGTATCCCTGAAATGACTAAATCTATCGGCGCTGTGACCGATAAAGGTCAACGCGAGAACACTTAATTAATGTGTGAAGGAGGAAACAAGCGACGAAGTGAACCCTACAGGCTTTGCTCTCCTTGCGTTTGGGCCAAGTCATTGCCTCGACGTGGAAAATATTCGCGATACGCGGACGGCGGTAAAATGAGGTTTCGGTTTGGAACAGTTAAGTTCTGCCGGGTCGAGTTTAGAGCTCACGACCAATGTCGACCCGCGCAACCGTTGTCGACAACGTGGAATTTGAAACAGATCTGAGACGTCGACACATCACCCTCGCAGACGCATTGCACAGCATGTTGACACAGGCTCAGGTTCAAAAGTAGAGCCCGCGTGGTGGGTTTGGTGTGCTCCTGTATCATTTTCTTACCTCTAGCAGGTTTGCGCACGGACTCTATACTTTGATTAGCGTTGGCTATCGGGGCTTGCACCTCATTGGCGTGACGCCGCATGCGTGCATGGGGGGTGCCTATTGACGGTCATTGTGGCATGATACCATTATTCTTGGCAGCGTCGACGTGACTACCTCCTGTCCGTTTCGCTTCTCTTCGTACCGCACAGGTTCCTCAGAAACAACCAATTGGCATCTCTACCTGAACTATTTTTCAAGCGGTTTGCAGACCTAAACCTTCTGTGAGTGTCACCTTGTGTGTGTTGTGCAGGCAAACAGGTTGGCGTTTGTAGCGTATGCATACCTGGTATATTGTTTCTCCGAGAAACCTTACTGCGTACGGTTTGGTGGAGGTAGTTTGTCAACATGCGCCTCGGTCCGATGCCCGTGATCCCATACACGGTGATTCGAAAATACTAAACTAACATGGCTCTACCCTCGAGGATGTTTAGTCGACTTACTTCGTATGTTGGGAGGTTTCATCGTGTGTTTTATATAGCGTTTGCGACTACTGTACGTACGCAGGAACCATCATGGCTACGGACACCCAGCTAGGATAGGATGGACTGTCCATTGGCATGATGGGCATATATACATCCATTGCCCCCTATTCGTCTTCGCTAGGCCCTTGCCAGTTCTTTGGTACGCAAATGCATGTGTCACGCTGGCATCAGGTTCTCGCACGTTGTCGCACGTGTGGTTTCCCCGCTTAGAGTATGACTGTCGACTTTGTAGGCCGGTCGTGAAGCTACCTCGCAGGCGTACGTTAAAGTCTCATCCCTGTCTATGTTCATCGCTAGTTGGTCGTTGCACTCGGCCGCTGCTCTTGTTTTGTGAATGAGACAAGAGGACTGACCGGAAACAACCTGAGCTCTCTATCTCGCGGACAATTCGCCGGACTTGGGAAGCTAGAGTACTTGTAAGTGCGGCCTGGTGCCTGTTGTGTAGGGGATACCGAAATGCCGCTTCACTGTTTCTCTGCGCCACCATCTCTTTCCACAAAAATGTTTGATGTTCAATCTGCCAGCATGCAGTGATGTCGTCGAGGAGTAGGGTGGTGCGGTGTTTAGGGAGATCGAGAATGACCCCCCCCCCAGATAAAGATAGGTCAACATTTTTTATCTGGCGCTGTAGCGAGGACGACCGACGTGTCTGTCCTGCAATTTCGTTGTTCGAGAAACCGTGTAGCTGGTGTGCCGAGTTTGTCTTGCAGCTCGCCCGTCACGTATCCCAATCCGGCGGCGATGTCCACATAAAGGATACCCCGGTACCTGGTATAGGTGTTTGCCTTGCGGTTAAGGCCTGACACGACGTTGTTGGTGTCGGACGCGGGGGGGGAGGGGGTACGGCGGCGTACGTCGGAACTTATTGCACCTCATATGCTCTTAGTACGGCCGTCTCCTCCGCTGCATAATATTTCTCATCGTTTTGACCGTCACGTAGGTTCTTGTCGGATAACGAGCTGACTACCCTGCCCGAAGGCCTGTTCGACGACCTTGGAAGCCTTATCGACTTGTAAGCGGTGTGGAGGCTTCTGACGCGATGATGCCTGTAGCTTGGGTTTGGTATACCCGCTTGTTCGGCTCTAATCGAGATATCGGGCGTAAGCAGCCAGATGGGCTTGAGGCTGCGACACGATCTGCGGCATTTGTGCCGGCGGCCACTGCCGCGGTTGAACTGGGTCCCTTCCACCATTTACATGTTTTGCTATATATATGGCGTGCCTTAAGAGCAATCGCCGAGGTTTGTGAGTGGCGTTGGAGCGACGTCACTTCACCCTACCCCGATCCAAAGGAGAAGATGATCAACAATTCCTGCCGAAGTTTTGGGCTAGCTCATGCTACGTTGAAGCGTACAGTACGCACACCAACCACTCCACGATGTGCAACGTGTAGCGACAAGGCAACGCACACACCAATAACAGCTATACCTGTGCACGTTGGTTCGACACGTTTCGATGTCGAAAGGTCCGCCACGACTCCACGGGAAATACAATCAAACTAGAGATTTCCTACGGAGAGCAACCCTAGACTTATTTTATGCGGCGTTCCTCACTCCTCGCCGCCGCTTATAGGTTCCTTTGGCGAAACCCCGGTCTGCAGTGTGTCCCCGCAAGGTACGTGGTCGTGGGTCCGTTGCATGTGTAGCTAAATGGGATGTAGACTGCACGACCGCAGTGCTAGTGACGTATGGTATGACCCATTAGAGCGTTAACACAGCTCTGGTATCGTCTGTGATGGGCGGAATGATATACCTGTTGACCACTGACCAATTTTGGAATGTTCGACGAATGATGCTCGATTGGTAGCGAACACGTTGACACCCACGTCGCATATGTATGTATGTTTCCGTCGGCCTGGTGGATCAAGATAATCCCATGGGTTTTAAGGTCGGATCAGAGAACGTAGTGCTGGTCTCTTTGTTCGCATGGTAATGTGGGCGGGGGTATGCTGTCCTCGAGAGATCACGAGGGGGCAGGTTTCGACGTCACAGAAAACCCAGAGCGTGATTTACTGAACTATGTTGCCTCACGACTGCGAACATACGGGTAACGCAGCTGAATTTTGCGGTATTGTATCTCATCGTGCAACCCCATGCTCATGTTGATGAACGGAGGCCACTGTGGCCGATTGTTTTCCACCACCGAGTGTACGTGTACTTCGCGCGTGTGATAGTTTGTTTGGTCTATAGGGCGACCAGTTGGACGTTCGCCCGGTTTCTCTCCCCAATATTAAGGGGTTGGAAGGCGAACCGGCAAAAGTGCGACACCGATTCCTAATGCAGCGTCTCCGATTCTCGTGCCGTCACACCGCCCCCTTCGGCCCCTCAATTTTTTCGGTTTGGCCACTCGGTGCACACGTCGTACCAAGCAGTACGGCCGTGGTTCGTACCGATGACATATCTTTGGAACAATGCGGTGAGTACATCAGTATAAAGCTATGCTAGTTTTTTAGTACGCGAATAATACCCGAATGACGGAGATCGCGGACGCGCGCGGAGGCATACGTGGCGCATGGGATAAAGCTCGAGGGATAGGTGCAAGCATCACTCGGGCCTAATTCCGTACCGGAAACCGCCGCTACGCTACCGTTGGATACTGACAATATCGAGGGGTCGCAATGGCGCCGGAAAATCCAACTCGGACAGCTTGCGTTCATTTTATCGTTGGGTGGGTGTCGCAACGTGCGTTGTGTTGAGCACTGACCAAAGTTGTAGATGTAGGAATGTAGTTGAATCACTCCTATTTTCCCTTACGTTACGTATGATTACGTTGGTATTCCGGGCGCAGGATGCATCCCGGAAGAGGCGATCATGTGCGACGAGGACTCGTACTGCGTGCCTGGAGTTACTGGCTACACTTGCGGTTAGTGTGCTTTGTTGTCGTTACCGACTGTTTCTATACATAAGAAAATGACACCAATTTTCGGTCCTTGTAAGTCACGGAGCAAACACCACCACGCGAGTCATTTTCGGGCATAGAAGTACGTACTCGTGTGGAAACATGGTTACCGAACGACGGTTGCCGAACGACGGGGGACTTCGTGTCTGTTGATTGGCACAGACGAGTTTCAAGTAATTGCAGCGAGTACGTAGCGCGTGCGGTAGCCAGAGCGCACAACGGGTTGGGCTTCGTGTGATCCCTGGAACTAAAAGGACCCAACGCCTGTGATTCCGTCAGATCGTCGGTGACACACATTACGCCCGACTCGACCAACCGATTTAGGAGTCTCACAGCGTTCTGTTCTCATTTAAGACTACCCGTGAAAGGATCAACCCAGTAATGAGAAAGTGTTTGCTGCCGCGTGTCGTTCGGAGGACTCCCAGATGAAAGCAATCATTGTCGCGGGCTCAGATTACTTGAGCGACACCGGCTCTAATTCAGACACCGTCGACGCCCAAGCCTGCGCCTGCCCCTTAGGTGTCTGGTCCTCATCGCCCTTTGATTTTGCTGACTGTAAACATGCTGATACTTGTTGGGAAACCTTATATATTATCGTGCTTGAGCTCGGCATTCCCCTGCTCGAATCAATCCGATTTACTGTTCCATTTTAAACAAATACCAGGTAGTCGCTGTGCCCATTTAAAAGGAATTTCTCCTGCAGCTGACCCGTATCGTGCTGGCTTTTGCAGTCCTCTGGTCACGTGCATATAACGCGTTATGTGTTTCAGACAGTCGTGGTTATAGCATAAGGCACCGTAACTGGCCACAGTTATCTTGAGCCCCTCCAACTCTCACGTGCTGCTGGTGGTCACAAGAAGAAAACAAAAACTCGTGCTTGGACGCGGACGATGACGACTACAGGTGCAAGGCCGGGGACGACAAAATGTGAGCTCGCTTGTCTTGATTTTGTTAAATATATTCCCATGGCCGCTTAACCCAATAAACAAAGTATCGCCATCTGCAATTACGTGCCAAACGGGAAGCGGGGTGGTTACCTCACTGTAACACAACCATTTGAGAGCACACACTAACTCAGTAGTTCCACCGGTCTCCGGGTGACACGCGCGAAGTACGGTTAGAACCCCCCTTTGCAGCCACCAAACCGGCGTTGCATTGCGGCCACCCGGGTATGCTACGTTCCTAACAAAGCAGGCCTTCGATCGGGGTCTGCGACGTTCTAGCTAATGGTGTCAACGGGTACCGGTTGCCGTCCCGAGAGGAAAGTGTCGATCTGTCACACGGGCGTCCTTTAATATACTCGCTGTTGCATGTCGTGTGTGGCTCGCTGCGTGCCGTTGTGGTCGTGCTTCAGCATATTGGTCAACTGCGGTTTAGTGGACGTCGACATTCCGGATATTGTGAGGTGTTTTGATGAAGTTGGACGTGACAGCATCGAACAATTGTGAGTAAACAACGAGAGGCGCGGAAGGTTCTGACCGCCGCGCTTTGAGCTTTGATCCTAGGTCTTCCGGGGTACATCGACAACGCCATTCATAAAAGTTGAATTTGCATATATATTTTCTGTTCGCCTTCTGGAACGTCGACATAAAACTATCGTCTTATACCTTAACGCATTGGTGACCAACATCGCGGTGGAAATACAAACTGGACCGGCGACGAATCCCTCCAGTGCTAGCGATAAATAGAAATGGTGAGACAGATCGACCTCGGTTCGTGGAGTCCGTGGCGAGCACAAAGTGTGTCCTGGGCGACTCAGTCCGTACGTCCCCCTCTTTGGGCATAGAGAGGACGTGGACGGCATATATACATACTGCAAAAGTGAGCGGGCGAGGCTTGCCTCTCATTGTTGCAGCTGCACACTACGCCAAGGCGAGTTCTTGTTGGTAGAGAGTGCGGTGTGGTCCCCCTTCAGCAACCTCCGTTGACTTGCTTTCCTCCCCTGCATGCCGTTCGTTTTCGACCCTTCTCAGGTTCATGTTTGAAAACCGTTTCACTACGCTACCGGGCGATCTGTTCCAGGGGCTTGCAAGCCTGACGCATCTGTGAGTGTAGATTGGTGTGTCGTCATCACCCCGTCGTGGCAGGGACCAGTCCTTACCACTCACCACACGGCATTGGGGCTCGTTGGCGGTCACTATTGCTCTGGTGGTGCCGTGGTTGTTGTGGTGACTTCAAGCCCGAACAGTCATTGGTGGAAATAGTTTCATAATCGCGCCTGTGGTGCAACTCAGGTTCGTTCGTGTGCGCCTCATCTCTGCTGAATCTTTCCGTGCAAGCGCCATGATGGGCAGGCGTTGACAGTTCGAGTGGACGGCTGTTTAAGTGATCTGCTGGTTGAAGTTCGAGAATCCCTTCGCTTTTTTTTACAGTCGTTTGCCAGTTTCCTCCTGATTTTTTTTTTCTTGCCATTCGGACGGGCCTTTCTTGCCGGCGGTTGCCCATGAGGTTTCCACTCCAACAATGAGAGCATCGACGTTTTAGGCCGAAAGGAAGGTCTCACGCGGGACCACCATGGGAAGAAAGGAAGATGAAAAAATTATAGCAACCTGGCCCACCTTGTCTCTCTGCTGTGCGATACCCCAGGCACCTTGATCAAAACAAGCTCAGTGGCCTGTCGCCCGGGCTATTCCTCGGACTTCAAACGCTAACAGTTTTGTGAGTGTAGTCTCATCATGCGCCCCGCGTAGGAGTAGGTTGTTGTACTACTCCTTCAGTGCTGCCCAGGAAAACCGGCACTATCACTAATTCGTGTCAGGTCATTCCGTTTGGAATGTGGTTTACCCGTCGTTAAGGTGATGACCAAATGAACAGGTCGAGACTGACACACCTTACTTCAACATTTGAATCGCTGCCTTTACCAGCCTCTAACCTAGCGGGAAATGAAGTACTTGACGTCGACATAGTTTCGATCGAGCGGTCGGTTTGGCCGTCTGCCTGCGTAGCTCGCGGGCTATGTACATGCTTTCGTGGTCAAGGAGTTCAGCACAGAAAAACGCGTACTCGGGAAAAACCACTTCCTGTGGAGGACTGACTTAATGTGCTGCCGTCGCCGTCATCGTTTCCGTTATGTTACGGCCAATCTCTGACCACCACAAGGTCCCTCGAGAACAACTCTTTGGGTGACATTCCTCAAGAGCTGTTCAGTGACCTGCGAAGCCTACACGAATTGTAAGTGGGCGGTTGACATGCGCTCGTACGGTTTACCACAAATGTACTGGGTATACCCTTACTTTATTCTACACTTCTTCCTAGAAATTCAGCTTCCTACTCATTCTTCTGTTTCGGCCCAGTGGTCGCCGTATGAATAGGTTCAGTGTTGCGTTGGACCGGAAACAATATATTACTTGCAGCAGGGGGAATCTTGTTGTGGCCGCATGTGTCTCGGTCTGTCTCGGTCCGACGTCCGTCATACCAAAGCGCTGCCGAAAGCTGAAACCAGCCAATCAACGCTTGGGGACGTTTGATGGCCGAGTGTTTGAGCTATCACGGGTTTATCTGTGTGTGACGTGTCTAGTTCGCATCTATGAATGTAAGAGGTATGAGAACATGACATTGTACGCATCAATGCTTGTTTTCGCTACTTACCGGGTAGACCTCCTTCAAGCTATGTACGTGTTCATGTTTGTTTTTCGTCGCTCAAACGTTGAACACAGGGGACGCGATAGCAACGGCGGACTAATCAAACATACAAGCGGCCCCACCCTATGCACCCCCGCTTCCACCCACCTACCTACACCACTACCTGCCCAGCGCCCAACCCAACCAATCCACCGAATCACCAGTTTCTAGCCGATGTACAACCTCCAACCTACCACGCACTTCCCCACCCCAAATTTCGAACGCATCAGAAAATTATTGTGAAGCAGATACGAAATGTTTCGAACACATGCTTTTGACCTCCAAAATTTGGCTCAAACTACGGACAGTGACAACTTGTCAACCCGCAAGACCGACGTTCACCGCTTGCCTCTTGCTCATGTTCGCTGTGGTGCCATTTAGTTATTTCGGGCACCGGACCTTTATCTGTGGGTGGGGCGTGGGACCCATCGCCTGGGCGCGGGCTTTCGTTTGACGCTTGCGAATCGGAGGCGTTTTTAATCCATACTGCTGCGAACATGATTTTTCTGTGACGATCCTTTCGGGCACCACATTCAGTCACCAACTAACCGTAATGCGTATGCCTTACCGGGGGTAACTGGGGCTGCCGACATGGTACCGCGAAATCAATCGTACGACCCGGGTGCACGTTGGGAAAACACGCGTACGATTGCTCGATGATCGACTGGATCTTGTGTTGTTTCCTCCGATTATCTGATTTGAAACGGTCACTAGGAACCTCGGCAACAACGAACTGAGGGCCCTATTGCCCAACCTGTTCAACGGGCCTGACAATCTAGGATACCTGTGAGTGTGGATGAATGGACCTTGTGCTGTTGCGGTTGATAAAGCCTCGCTCCGCTGTTTCCCCGGTAGTACCGGCAGTACCATACGTGTGCGACACGTGGCTTCGGTCGGGGCGCCCTTTACGCGAATGTGGACGTGATGGTGAGACAGGCTGAAACATGAACAAAGCGTGCCGTTGCTCTATGCGGCTATTATACCGTTCAGAAAAATGACGCTCTTGATGGAGCCATAGGGCTTGTTGAGTAAATGTGTTGTTGGTCGGTTGTGTTTCTCACGCAGATCGATCGCCATGTATCCCTTCCTGGTGATCCTCCTATTACGGGGGGTCAGAGTTAACAGGACCAAATAGTGTTAGAAAAAATGGTTAAACATAAAGGTTTTTATGTGTACCATAGGTCCTGCTAACTATGGCCCCCCGTAATAGATTGATGGTTATAGTTGTCCCCTCCCTGCAATGGCTTGAGTCCGCAAGTCAATATACACGAACGAGGGTGTGAGGAAAAGAGGAGTATTTGCAGGAATACAGTGTGACGTGCAAACTGATCGAATTGGTGCGGCCCTTCACGCTTCCGCCATTTCTTGCCTGTACGAAACATCACCAGGAACCTTGCGCACAACCAGCTGACTACCCTGCCGGAAGGGTTTTTTTACGGTCTCGGAAGCCCTTACAAGTTGTGAGTGCGAGGTAGAGGTCTCCTCATCATTTTGGCTGCAGCTTGAGTTTCGACAACCCGTCCATCCTGCTTCGGTACGGGTGTGGCAAATATATGATGGGAGAAGTAGAATGAAGTCTGATCAACTGTTTTCACTACTGTCTTGGGGGGCACTACCTTCCCTGATGTTTGGTTCTACATCACTATCCTATTCCCGTCTTCCGGCATCCCGTGATCGTGTTAGCTGGGGTTCTGAGCAGACCTTCGGGTTCCACGGTGCCTCCGAACCCCGACCGACCCGACTCAATCGTGTGTATATCATGGGCCGACCACATTGGCTTTCTTCGGATTACCTGAAATCCTACGCCTCGTACACCAAAGACTTCCCGGTATATCAAGTGTTTGAGCAAGGAAATTTGCAGCCCGACACCGACCCCCGTTTACATGGTCCTGATACCACTGTTTAACGCCGAAAGCCTGTACAACACCGGTGTAGCGGCCCCCCTGTGTGCCCGGGGACGATAAATCCCAAACGCGTCTGGAGAAATAAAATTCACTTTAAATGCGACTCTCCGCTCTCCAACCCGGCAGGTTGTTGAATGGAAACCCCAATCTGCAGTGCGTCCCGGCAAAGTGAGTCGATGGCATTTAATCAACGGCGGGATATGCGTGTTACATTGGTAGCGGTGTCTAGCGTGAAAACATCCCTTTCTCGACACTCTCGCTGTAGGATCCCTTCGGGGCTTATTATCGACTTGTTGTCCTGCATGACGGGAATCACAATAACGTAGTTGCCTGAATTCAGAGTAAACCACTGCTCATGCTGAACTCGTTCCATACAGGTTTATGCTCTCGTCGCATATGTACCGTTTGCCCTGACGTTGACACTTTACCCCATTGGTGTACGAGCGGGCCCGATAACATGATTGTTTCCAAAGTATTCGCAAAAGTTAGCTCTGATGGCGGTCATGGGAGGACCGGGTCGTCACGCAAGGGGGGATTTTCCCCACTTTTGTAATTTTTGTCTGGTACCGGGACTTTGTTATCTTGCATCACGCCGGGCAGCCCCGACCTGCTGCGTAGGAAACGGAGGTCAGTTTGTCCCAACCCGCTTGAACAATGTCGATTATTCAAGTATAGAGTTATTGTTCGACCGAACCATTCGGCTGGGGGAACGTTCACCTACTTGAGTTCCTCGGTCCGTGTGGGTTCCAACGATTTCTGGCAACGCCACAACTACAACGCCTGTTACAGCATATATCTCCCACCCCTTCCCTCCGAACCCCAAACGACTACGGCCATGCATGATAATGAGTACATCCGACCCCCTCCTAAGCCTCAAACGCACCGTATTGCCTTTGTTGATTTTTGATGCTCGACGTTCAATACAGCGGCGCATCCGTGGTTTATACTGATGATATCTCGTTCGACCAATGCGGTGAGTGGGTGACGCTTGAACTACAACCATAGTCAGAAACAGGGAAGCTCCCGCATGCTAACGTTTGATGGTGCATACGTGGTATTCGCCGAAACCCAAATCAACGGTGCATGCAGGGCTCGACACCCGTGCATTCTCGAACAATCTCGGATACGTTTTGCTAGGAAGTGCACAATATCGAGTGGTCGTCAGTTCTCCACGAAATTTCTTCAGCGTTATTCGAATGATGTCGAACGCGGAAATGATACAAAGGCAATTTCTTCTGCAGCGAGGTCTTTTACACATAATCTTCCTTTCGCCTTAACGCAGGTTGCAGTCCATACATGGATGTCCGGTGCGAACAAATCATCGACTGCGTGCCGGGAGAACGGGGCTACTCTTGCGGTGAGCGCGCTTCACCGGCCTTAATAATTGCATCAAACCCTGTGAGGAGACGGGGTTTCGGTGCTTCTAATCATGTAACACAGGGTGACTGGAACTTGTTGAAGCGATTAAGTTGACACGCAGCATGCCTCAATCATTAACGCGCAGGGCTCGTAGGTTTATGGTTTATGTTGACGTTCGGGTATTCTGGTGACGGGACAGAATGACAATCATACACAATTCGAAGGCAGAACATTTAGTAATCACATACATCCTCTGAAATGAAAATCATGTTTCTTTATCGAAATGATTCGATAGAAGTACAAGTCTTTCGGGGGGGGGGGGGGGGGGTGGGCCAATCTAAACGATGTCAACGGTGCAACGCATATACGAACTGTTTAAGAAAGAAGCAGAAGTCGAACATCATAGCAGATCGCAAATCCTGAGAGGGGTACGCGTAGAGAGAACACAGACACGCCAACGGCAGTTTTCAAAAGGGGTGTGTTCTTTGGCACGTGCAGAGGTTGCCGCAGCGTGCGGCCCAACCAATCCCTGGTTCCCCAACCACGATACGATCTGAACTCTCCGTAGCGTGTGAGCCCGGTTCTCGAGGCACCCATAGACGGACGTCCACGCGACCACAAGAAATCTACCAATTACTGAAAAACACCGGGCGGCTTTCGTGGATGATTAGTGCACGTAGGTTGTAAAGTGCGTCGTGCGGTGGAATATTGTAGCCATCGCTATACCTGTTTTTATCCCCGCAATATGACGGGCCGAGGCATAAGCGATCATGCCGCGTGCCGAAAAAGAGGGATGACTGGGGTACCGCTGGCATCTGGGACGCGGGGAGTTGCATACATCATACATGGAGGTGAAACATGTGCTCGCTGTTTATAAGCTATACTTGTTGAGATCGTAAGCTATCTCAAGGCCAGCATACAGACGAAGTGCTTTCCTCGTACTTTGTGAAGCCCCACCGGGCCACCAGGAAAACGTAGGTGCCCCAATTAAAAGCGGACGGAAGGTAGGCAAATAGATATTTATTTATTCCGAGGTAAATGTTCAGGTGTGAGCCTTCTGTGGCGCCCGGCCCGGTCAGCCGTCTTCATACGTCCGCGCTAGATTATTTATCTTCGCTGTTGGTTCCATGGTTGAACCAGAATATGTTCCCCCTCGTGCATGTATTTGTGCAGACTGATCCCGGCAATGTACTGATAACGGAGTGCGGGTAATGCTCTCGAACCGCGACAAAAAGTCAGTTCAGCCCGTGGGTTGTTCGCTCTCCTTCCTGTAGTCCCGAAAGCAGACTTCGTGAAAGGGGTTTGTGCTCTTATCCATACCCTTGAACCGCTCCCGGACTTCTCGTGTTTTTCATCCCTCCAAATACGACAATGCAGAAAAGAATGGTCACATTCCGGGAGGCTAACGTCGTTCATCGGGCAATCCATTCGGCAGACGAGATCGATGATGAACAATCTACTCAAAATATCCGATCGAAACGGACCGAATGCATGGTGACGGACAATGCTGTTGGGAGTGGGCAACTATTTCCCCACAGGGTGAGAGAGGGCGCAAATGCAGTGAAACTGCGCAGCTCGTCGAGTATTTGATATTATGCACGCTTACCGGCTCTGCCACACGAGAAAGAGTGTTCGTCGCACAGATGAGCGTGGAGAGGGCTGAAATGGTCATACAATCGCTCCCCCTATGATCCGTTGTACGATAGAGGTAGCACATTTCCGCTATTTTGTTTCTGAAAAACGTTGGTCCTTGACCCCAGATCGTTGGAATGAAAAATCTTGATTTCGGAAAAAAAGGTTTTGTAGACTTGGGCCACGGAATTATACGCCGCGATGCGATTTGATTTTTGCTGAAGTCAGTTTTCGGGTGAGGTATGGAGCTCCTCAAGTGAGGAGCCTCAGAAACAATTGTGTGAACCTCTACCATAGAATGCCTCCTATCCAAGGCCTGGCCTGCATATTTGCATGTTGCGTTGGCACGAATGGCAATTCGTATCGGGTACGAGAAGGGCGACTATGGTAGGTCCCCCTCGAGGTGAATGGGGGGAAATGTGGAAGTCAGGCGGTTCGTAAACGTCCACTAAACACCACGAAGGTCCATTCAGTGGTCATTGTGGCGTTGCACGTGGTGCGGCGCGGTGTTTTTCCGGTAAACGGAGCTCATACAGTGGATTCATACTGCGGGACTGGGAAGTGGATGGCACCACCGCCCAAGGGACGATGCCCTTACTTACTACCTGCCGGTGGCGTAGATGTGTTTGCGCCGTGTGTCATACGGGAAGAGTATGGCATGCCTGCTGCAGCTCTTGGCATGAAGACTATCGAGGTATTACTGTTTTTCCCTGATATCATGGTCTTCCATTCTAGTTGTTGGAAATCCTCAGCCAGAATGAAGTGGGCTGCTAGGGCTTGCCGTAGAGGTACAACACCTTTTTTCCGTTCTTCCCACAACCGAGTACGTACATGTTGTCGTGTGTACCGCAAGAGGGGCATCCAGGCTGTTTTAGGATATATATGCGCAACTTCGATTGCATGACCTAACCAGATAGCTTTCGTGGGCACGGTAGGATATATATGGTAGTGTAGGCGGGTTTGAAAATATGGGGCGTTAGCAGGCGTGTTGATTGGGAGTGCCGTGGATGCCTTTGCTCCATGTCCACGCGCCCACCGCAACGGAGGCATATATGTGGACGATATCCTACTAGCTCGATGCTTGGATGTGTTTGGATGATATTCGCCGTAACCCCTGTGCACGAGATGCAGGCGATTCCTGTTTATGGATCGGCTCTAGTGCGAGGAGGAGCGCTGACCGGGCAAGACGTTTGACTGTTGGTTAAACGTGGTAATTGGGTAGAGCTGTTGCAGCCGCTGTATCCGAGGCAAATCCACACCTACTGACGACGTGGAATATCAGTATTTGATCCTATGAGTGAGACGTTCGGTTGAACACAGACGAGAGCCGCTGTGTTTCCATCATTCCGCGCTCGATCTCTGGGTTCACCACATACATTTGGTGTGGATGCTCCGTGCGTTTGGTAAAGCTTGTTGATCAGAAACTAGGGTGGAGCCAATTAATTCATCTATGTACTGCACGCTCGTAGTCGTCAAGGGCGAGCTCGTCAACAAGAGCCGATCGATCAGGCGTGCTTTGGATCGGAGGCGATATTTCTTTGGGGGTATAGGGTGAACGTTTGACCCACGTTGGCCAACTTGATCATGGGCCTGGAGGGCTCTCGCGTGGCCTGCGTCTCGTAATATATCTACCGACATATTTTTCCATGCTGTACGTGGTGCATGCCTCCGTCCCTACATTATTCGACAGCGAAACAATGCATACGCACTCGTAATGCGACGGGAATATCAGATCGAACACACCCTCCCAGACACACACACACACTTGGCACTGTGATACTGATTTTTAACAACTACCTACGGTACCAATATGCCCCTACGCCGCTCTGAAGTAAGTGCGAAGTTTAGATGAACGAAGCGGTCCGGTCTTGTGATCTCGGTCTGAACCAATATGATGATTCCGCGTCGGACAGAACTCCGCCAGTCTCAAGAAGAGTGAAGATTGAATGTTAATGCAGCTGAAGACAAGCCTCGGCCAGTTCGCCTCTGAACGGATGTTCTGGCCTTGCCCTGCCACCAACTTCCGGCTGCGCCCTCGTGCTCAACCACGCTCTCCTCGCCAGGATCGTCAACTCGTGACGAACACGTAGAAACAGAGGATTGCCCACTCTAGAGCCTTGTTGTCGCATTTATTTTCCCTTGTGTATCGTCTACAGCACATTTTATACCAGGTAACAACCGTAGCCATACTGAGTCGATAAAGGGTTTCGGGAAAAAAAGCTTTTTTATCGTCCACCATTCCCTATTTTGTGTTCGAGATCTACGTCAATGCCCCGCAGTACAGTTAAACGTAGACCCCGAACATCGCCGTCCGTCGGAGAAACCGGTCGAAGAGTGATTTCTCAAGAAGAGCGTGTCGCTGGTATATATATCAAGATACAGCGATGAGCAAGAAGAGGAGACTGCAAGAGGCGTTTGTGCGTGGTGCTTACTGGATGTTTTGTGTGGTCGTGTTGTTTTTGTCGCCACGAGCATAGAGTAAGGAAGAGAACAACTTTGCTGTTTCCCAATGTATCACACGAATATAGCTGTACATCGATGTAGCGCCCTTGTACGGTATTCGTTCCGTCCGAAAGAACGTCATACTTGATTTAGTGGGATACCTTGAGGGGCCGTAGAACAGCCGTGATGTGCCATACACCGTGGGATACCGAGGGGGGCATGTTCGATAGCAAGGGGTGCCGTACACCACCGCGGGAAGCTGATACCATACCGTCTCGTACATCGGGTGTTCGATACACTCACTGATGTGATGGGCCAAGCCTGAGTCAGTTAACAGAAGCCCCTCTTTATCGGAGAGCGTTTTCCTCATAATTTTCATTTGTAAATAGTTAGAGATATGTATAAATATACGGAGGCGTTCTGTCACTATTTGTGAAATTCTCCGGAAGCAAAAGTAACAGTTCGTAAAATTTCACAAATATTTGGAAAAAAGACAGGAACATGTGGAAGATGGAAAAATTGTGCGAAAAAAATGTCCAAACTTTGGAGAAAACATATCTCCAGTGAAGAATGACCCTTCTTAAAAACGAGTAGAGCAATGAATACTGCGTATTCATACGAACCGTTTCAATACATTGCGTATGAAAAGCAGGGTACGACTGTATACGACAGTGCCGGCCCTCTATTCGAACTACGCAATCTGGGTACGAGGTATCGGCAAACATCGTAGTACTTCCTTCGTTCTCCTGACAAACGAGGCTGTGTTATATATCAGGCGGGTTCTTGTATACTTCGTTTGTTTGTTTGTTTGTTTGTTTGTTTTTGAGTAGGGGGCTCGTTCTCGTTCTCGTACCTGACATATGCCGAGTATACAGCGGGGTTACAGCGTATGTATGGGAGAGGTGGTAGGAAGACCTGTCTGGTAAGAATGGCCATCTGTGCAATGGCATAGGCCACTGTCACCGGCTAGCTTTTATTACCAGCAATGGTGTGTTACCGCCATTCTTTTCTTTTCATTTTTGTTCTATTTATTTGTTGGTTCGTTTGTTCGGTATTTATTTAAAAAAAACAATTTTTGTGTCCCTCGCCCTCTGAGGTTGAGATTCTAGCTGGGAACCTATCTCGTGAGCTGGCCGGATAAATATACCCTGCCCTGGAAGTACTAGGCTCGTGAATAATCCGTTCGTTATATCCGTGTACATCAGTACAAGTGCAAGTACAATTACAACGTGAAGGCGCGTGGAGGTACGGCAGTTAGTTACTGTTGCTCTAGCAGCGGCGGTGGACGCGGGGAATGATTACACCGTAGGAAGCTGCTGCTGTAGACGCGAAAACTACTGCTCTCTGAACGTTGCCACTCATTCTGAGGCTGCGGCCGGTGAGGACGTGGCGCTTGCTGGTGGTGAGGTCGAGGGGGATTCGGAGATTGGAGCATTTATTTGCAGAGGGTGCAGGAGGTACTCAATGTGACATTGGGATCCAACAGGTTGAGAGCGTCGATAAGCGTGTTGGCATACCGATACCGGCGGTAGATCAGACCCACGAAAATTCCGTTCGCATAATAACTACGATCATTGCACAGCTCTTGGTTGCACTTACTTCCAATGGTTCTAGGGTTGGCTGAACAAGTCAACGCCTTGCAACATAACGAACCGGGAATTGGGGAGGGAGGCAGTTGTCGGGGGCAGGGGGATCTCAGTAGGATAGGGCGGGTGTCGTGTCGAATCCCAATGAGGCAACATAAGAAAAGGAGGCGGCAAAAAGACGAATCACGACATAGAGTAGAGACAGCAACAAACATTTTTATGTGATATCGGCCGCAGTGCAGTCGTTCACCAAAGAGCGAATTCAAGAAATGCTCGGGGGAGATGTAGCAATGTGAACGACGCTGTGTTGAAGATGTTAACAATGTGCTCATGGTCCGAATCGACCAGTTCGCGCCGAAAACAGGAGACTGGGGGGTTCGGTCGGGAAAGGAATGCGAGCAGGGTTAGCAATCTGGGAGAAGGGATCTTCTGGGGTGTTTTCGTCCGCATTTAAGAACATTCCTGGTTCGATACAAACGTGGCCCTGCCGCGTTTTTGGGCAGTTTCGGCTCGTTTAGGTAGCTGTTTGGGGTCAGGGTTAGGGTTGGAGTTAGGGTTCGGGCTTCGCCCGTACATTGATTACAACAGACCCCAAACTACCTGAATAGCCTACGACCCTAAACACTATTTCTCCTTGATTGTAATGGGACCTCAGGAACTCCGTCAGGAGTAAAGGTGACGGTTCAAGACCATTTCGAAGCATCGATGAGGTCCGCTGTTTCAAATAGCATCACGTTCTGCTATTTGGGGTAATTTAACCCCTTTAGAACCGCAGTCCCGTGTTGGGGACAAAATACTTGAAGTTTGACTGGTTTGTCCCAAAAACGGGACTGGGGTTCTAAAAGGGTTAAGGACGTTCGGTGAGGACAGCAAATATCCTGTGCCTGTTTTTACAAAAAAATGAATTGACGATTCATTAGGCAGTGTGTCAAGCAGGTTTGGCTGTTGACATTGACACGCATCCAATGAGGATAAATTTGCCGTAACGTGAACGTGAACAAGTATTAATACTGTTGCGAAATTGGCCGTCGACAAAAAAAACCGCGACCGCTAGCGATAAGCGGAGTTTGACAGAGAAACTGCGTCATGTCGCCACTGCCATGAGTCCAGGCCGTTTCTTTGTGTGGAGGTTGTCGTTCATCGTAGGGCTGGGAGGCCAGCACGAGTCTATAGTGACACGCAGTTGTCTGCGGTACCGCAAGGGGTTGTTATAATATTATTAGGCGAAGAGTCTCACACGGATTTGGATGGATGTGTGGAATGGCCTTTGCACGAACCTTGTTTGGTGGACGTTGTTTCGTTACCTTCACGTTTGTTTTCTCGCACGGAATGGGATCCGGAACAGCATTGGCAATCGGATGCCGCTTTAAATGCGGTTGCTATCGGTGTCTGCGTCCGGACATGGGTGTGGTGGAGTAACGATTCAACATCAGAAGGAAAAGAAGGCCCGAGGGAGGGGCAAAGCGCGCAAAGCCTGGCTCCATTTCAAGCACAAATCGGTTGCAGCTGCTGGGGGTGGTCCTGACAGCGTATGTATGTGATGGTCGTGCAAAAATCGAACAACCGGACCATTGTTGGAGCACCCGTTGTTAGGCTTGGAGACAACGTGTCGCCCGTGACGTGGGCTAATAAGATCCGGCGAAAACGTGACCCAATAGCTGCGTTTTTGATGCGATAGATGGGCAAGATACAGATGCGAGCTGGTTGGTGCTTTAAAGCTGCGCATATTCCAGGAGTGAAAGCTGGTTTGGCTCATTTTACATTTCTAGGTGGCCTCGCGAAAAAAACATTCGCAAATTATCTTCCTTTTACCCGCACGTGAAAAGTCAGGAGGCGAGCTTGGGGGAGAGTGGTTGAACGACGTGTTCGGATATCTTACAGTTTTTCTGGTGACGGTCGGAGTAGCTCATTTGATAGGCGTCACTTATCAAGCTGCCTGGCGTTTTCGGACGCAGTGTCGTTTGGTTGCCGTGTACAGATTCTAGAAGCGTAGTCCTGGGCGCAGAGCTGGGAGAGGAGGCGGTAGCGAGTGAGATCCCGAAGCATATTGCAAATTTGTATTATTCTCGTGGAAACAAAGCGTCGACGGTTCAAGGGAAATTAGTAGCTGTACAACGTTTTCATCGCCGGCTGGGAATAGAATGTCCCGACGAAGCACATTTTGTAACAAAATCCGTGAAGGCAGGCATTTCGAGGGAGAGTGCTCTGAAAGAGGAACCTCAACAGATGCGGCGTCCAATCTCTTGGGCCATGTTGAAACACCCGGATTGTCTATTGTTCCGGAGTGGAGAGGTGGAGGATGGTAATGTTGTTGAGGCTGGTGGTTTCTTATTTTATTTGGACCGGGCGTCGGAGGTGTTCGCATACAATGAATGACGGAAAATGCCACAAAGACTTTGGAGTGACGAGGTGAGACGTGTCCTTTCCTGTTGTGGTATGGTACACTTGAAAGCGCCCGAATTGTGGCGCTGTGCTCATCGGGTAGAATATTCATCAGAAGATCAAAACGAGATCAGACGAGGTATTGAGAGGTAGTATCACGCAAGAAAATGGTCTCAGCTTGGACGTAGGTAGTCCTTTGTCTATGAACTCGGACTGGAATAGATGGAGAGTGTGAGCTCGTAAGCTCTCCACCGTGTCACTAAACACTTTGTTTTGTGGGAAGGCAAGGTTGGTACCGGGAGAGTACGCGTTGCATTCAGAACGAATTCGGGGAGCAATGAGACTTACTTGCTGCAGGAAGGGTTTCGACAATGGAAATCAAACGTCAGGGGAGGTCGAAGAGCGATACATTTAATATTTATTTATGTAATATAGACAAGAGAGAAGGAGGCTAGGGTTTCAAGAGACCTAGTATCCAATACGGTGGCCTCAGCCCGGGCAGGGGACAGGGGGGGGGGGCGGAGTAAACATAACAACTTCATATTTGTTTGGGGGTAGGAGTGTGGGTGGTATGGGAGCTGTAAGGTACGTAGAATGGATTGGTAACACACAGATACAGTGAAGACTGTTTCAAGGGGGGGTTATTGTATATGGTAGGTTTAAAGTACGCGTTGGCAGTTAAAATTGGGTGTGTGCTATATTTCCTACCGTAGTAGGTGAGGTGTAGATAAGCTCCAGCATTTATTTATAAAAAATAGCAAAACAAAGTAAAAAATTGAACCGAGGAAATCTGGGGATATATAGAGAGGTATTGAATCGTTGTTCTGCGTGAACAGAGGGGATGGGTAAGAGGTTCATAGAGTTGATGATGGGTTTCAGTTGGTTGAACTAGGAAGACAGAGGCTGGGAAGGGTTGACACAGTGACTACCTCTGTACTCTACTCGTGTGGGTGTACGAGCAGGCGTTTGTTATCCTTTAAGAGGTCGGCGAGTTGAATAAATAAGCCGGCCGCCCTCCCTTGGGGTTAAATGGTCAGGTTTGAAGTAGACGATGGCAGTTAATGTAGGGCGTGTGGGGTACATGCAACTGTACGTAAAAAGTGCGGATAAGGTTCAGCATTTATAGTTAATAATTCAAGATTTATGGGCAAAACAGACCTGAACGAAGAGGACACATTGGAGGCACTCTAGGACCAAAGTAAGAGACCAATTTGATCGATTGAAGCCGCTGAAAAAAATTAGTTAGAAATACATCACGTACCTTCTCGTCCTCCTACATTCAAAACCTCAGCAAGTCAAATGATCGAAGGAATCTAGTGGAAGTGTGCTCCCTTGTTTTACTCCTGCAAAAAACAAAATCAAGCTTATTTTCAAGTAGGTTGCCCCCAAATACCGCCACAAGTTAAGTCCACACAGTTTGTCCCCAATAATCTCATTCCAAGACGTCAGTCCACAATTGTTCCTCACTAATCACATCGAATTTGTCCCAAAGAAAGGCGGTGCGGGTGTTCCAGGGGTAGGACCTTAAGACACCTACTTTAAGTAACCAATTGCCGGCAGCATCATCAGCGCTATGATGCCTCGAAAACAGTGCAACAAACTGGCCATTGGTACCCCCACGCCTGACCCTGTGGAATTTGAAATTCCGTCAGTAGAGTGCTCAACGTCGGTAAAAAATGCACTCAAGTTGAAGGTGCTCGGTCACGTCCACCCCGCAGCCCTTAGTTGAACAGGCCACCGAAACTGAGGTGCTCAAAGTGAGCCGACCACTAAAAGACTCTGTTGTTCTTCCGGTCAATGAAATCACAGAACTTCAGGGATTCCACTGAGTCCGGCTGCGTCACCCCCTGCACCCTGTCATCGAAGCCCTCAATAATAAGCAACACGTCGTCGACACCGGAAAGAGCGCGCATATATATCCCGACTCACAACGAAAACGGTTTAACAGGGGACCCGACTTGACGCTCAGCAGTCAGATCCGTGTGGCACACGCGTCTCATGACTCAACCCGTTGCTGTCATGGAGCGCTTCGCCGGCAATTAATTACCACTGGCGGGAGAGGAGGGTGTCGTCGAAAACACACAATATTGCGTGAGACAGCCTTCGCGCAGCTACACAGTCTTGTCAAGACGACTCCTGAAGCTGCTTAGATGGCATATACCACTTCCCCCCATCCAGTTCATGGACGACGAGCAGGTTCCGCTCTTTCGTTTCTGATAACATATTTTTGGCTTATATCCGTATTCTTTGCCAAAATAGCAAGTCTATGGAAAAGGTGGACTTACTTGACAAAAATCCAAAAACAACTTGACAAACACAAAGTGTTTTTTTGTGATACCAGGTATTTATTTCTGTTTATCGTTGGGAAGTATATGTGTGTGTTCTTCACATTGAACCGTTCTTTCTACACATCGACATCCAACAAAACCAGTGTCCGTGCCGAATCTTCAATCCTAGAAGAGATACAAGTTGTGTGGTCACAAAGCTACGCCACAGAGATACTACGTTGCCACGTACCTGGTACCAGGTACCAGGTATTACAGCAGTGGTGGGTGATGAAATGCCATGTCATAATAATAGATACGACTGGCATCGCATACACATTCTCTGAAATACAGAAACGAAAGGAAAAAACGAAAAGAAAGAAGACAAATCGACAGAGAAAAATAAAAAAGGAAGAAAACTGGATGAAACAAAATCTGTCGTGCACCCCCCCCGCAGGCAGGCGTGGTGGCCAACAGTTGAAAAAGAACGTGCTGGCAAACAAAAACAGGTAACAATTAACAGAAACACCGCTCCTTGTAAATAGAGTAAGACAAAGAACCAAGGAAAAACCAACAAAGGGAAAATAACAGGCAGACCAAGGCCCAAAGTACCCTCCATGGAATTTTTCGTGTACCGGGCCAGCTTTAAATAATTTAATTCCGGGGGCGAAGCGCGTTCGAGAATACATCCGCTCTGCGCTTCGATATCACGTTTGTTGCCGACTGCGACTGTAGAGTGTTCTCACTGTTGCCGGTAGCCGTCGCTGTCTGTGCAGTTGGCGCTCTGCTGCTCAAAAGGGCTATTCTGGCGATATCTTTACTGTTGGTATTTGGAAGAGCGATATATCCCTGAAAGTCCCAGGGCGCACGTGCATCAGCACGTCAGTACTATTATTGCTGTAGTACTCGACAAGGAGTTCCATCGCGAGAGCAGGTAGTACGACGGTCATGAGTGGTGTGGAGATTGCGCTCTGGTGCACTCTTCAATATATATTTTTCCATCGGCAAGGAGCCTACTGGCTGTATGTACGTACATCGCATACAGCAGGAGTAGTAGTGTACAAGTACCTGGTACAATGATACGTAGGCGCGGCTACTCTCTACGACAAAACGCCGAGAGTTCGACAGGCAGCTTTTTATGTCCGATGGAAAGTGTCGTGAACGAGTAGTCTCAAGGGTCATCTCCACTCTCAACCAGCCTATCGAGCCCCTTAATACGTCTGGTATGGTTGAGTTTTTCACTACGGCTGTTATTAATGCGATCGAAAAAAGGTACCACCCCCTGCACGTCGCCACCGCAGACATGGACGGTGTGAGTCTGCTGAAACCTTGGCCGCATTCACACCTGCATGGACAGCGAGGGAGGATGCACGACGATTCTTGCGTGCCCACCCCCGGGACAGAACCGCGTGGAAGACCCTGAGATCTGCGTGTGCGAACCTGCAGGAGGTGATTGCCGCAGGACTGCATGAGTACTTCGAAGCGTACCTTGCCGAAACCGAACGACTCGTAGCGAACAACGGCCAGAGAGGCTTTTACAAGCACCTTAAGAGTACGGTAGGATTGAAAGGGACTACAGCGAGGAGCGAGCATTTCATTAGGGACGAGGATGGCACGATCTTACGGGATAAGGTGCGAATTCGCGAACGATGGGCGGGGTTTTACCACAAACTCTTGAACACGAAGTAGCTGAAACTCGATCCCACGATCATCGACCTCTTGCCACCGCGACCGCCTAAACTGTCGCTTGAAGATGAACCATCCATAGACGAGATGACAGAAGCACTTAAGGGGATGTCGAATTGGAAAGCTGTCGGGCCGGATGGTCTCCCGGTCGAACTCCTAAAAATCGACCACCCGGCATTCGCCCAGTGCTTTCACAACTGTTACATACTTGTCAATGTTTGGTTAGCAGGAGAAGCCCCTCAGCAATGGAAAGATGCGATCATCAAGGTCCTTCACAAAAAGAAGGATCGAACTGACTGCAACAACTATAATATAGGGATTTCGCTTGTTGCCCACGCAGGCAAAGTGTTGTTGAAAATCGTCGCGTGCCGCCTCAGCAACAACTGCGAGACCGAGGAACTACTCCCCGATGAACAGTGCGGCTTCCGCCCCGCACGATCAACGATTGATATGTTGTTCGTCGTGCGCCGGCTGCAAGAGCTCGGACGACAGAGGAAAATCCCCTTATACGTGTGCTTCATCGATCTGCAGAAAGCGTACGACTCTGTCGACCGAGAGCTGTTATGGAAGGTACTCACACGCTTTGGCGTACCAACCAAGATGCTGAGAATTATCCGTAATTTCCACGATGGCATGCGGGCTCGCGTGCGTACTGATGACGGCGAGCTCTCGGAATGGTTTGATGTCACGCAGGGGCTGCGGCAAGGCTGTGTACTATCACCGTTACTGTTCAACGTGTTCTTCGCTGCTGCGTTTCACGTCGTACTAGTACGCTTGAGCCAAGACGAAGCCATTGTAAGGGATTCGGTCCAACTCTGTGAAGCTGGAATAGTTCGAACAGGGAAGGAGCAGCCATTGGCGTGCGTGCGAAGGTTTGTATGAGGCATGTTGTACGCCGATGATGCAGGAATTGTCTCGAAGTCGGCTGAAGGGCTCGCCAAAATGATGACAGTCATCGTGACTGTCTTCGAAGCAGCAGGCCTCACGGTGTAGGAAAAGAAGACTGAGAAAATGGTCCTACAAACACCAGACCGGACAACCCTCGCACCACCGCTCGTCATCGAAGCGGCAGGCCAGAGGTATAAGCAGACGACCCAGTTCTTATACCTAGGCGGCGTTATCCACGAAAACGCTGCGCTCTCGCTCGAAATCGACCGACGGATCCGCCTCATGCGAGCATGCCTCAAACGGTACGGCCCGGAGTTGTATGGTAGGACGACCGCCCCCCTTAGCCTTAAAGTCCGAATGCTGAAGGCCGAGGTGATTGAGACCCTGCTGTACGGGTGTGTGACGTGGACCCTCAGAGCGGAACACTTTGCCAAGCTTTGAACGGCTCACCACCAAGTCCTGTTGCGAGTCATTGGCTTCCAGCGCCGACTTCGTACTGACCATGTCACCCTCTCGTACGTGAGGGCCCTCAAGATGACACGTTGCGAGAGCATCGAAACGACCATTCGTAAACGGCGGCTGTTCTTGGCGGGGGGCGTGGTTCATAAATAAGTGCAGAAGTCTAGATTGAGAGGACAGACACAGTGGTCATACGAGTATATAGGCTGGCACCGGTACCTTTGTTTTTCGTTGTGATTCGTATACTTGAAGTTTACAGAGTAGCGTGCATAATTTAACTCCCTGATATTATTTTGTTAAAGTTTTATCACACCATTTATGACACACGAGCCTTGTGCCACCGTTAGTATTGCCGGTGGTGAATGCAACGCACATATATGCCTACGTAAGCTTTATACCGGTTCTATGGCAGCCTGGATGATCCGACTCTCTAGGTCCCCTATTTGCCACAAAAAGGCAAACTACTGCTCGGCCTGCTGCTTTGCAGCCTTAAGCATGTATCCACCACAACGACGCGGCACCGATGCCGAAGAGATGGACTGCGATCCGGCAGAAGAGCTCTGCAGTAGATCCATTGTTGATTATAAATAGGCCGCGAATGGAATGGGCATTCCGTTTCCTCTTTGGTAGCGACGCCCCGCCAACAATTCCCCCACCCCCACAAATACTGTCAACATCACCGCCTTCCCCGCCCGCCACATCACCCCTCTCCCCCCTTAACATCAACATCCCACATCATGCTCGTTAGCCTCCTCCTCGGCGCTGTGTCCAGCGCTAATCAAGACACACAGCAACGGAGTAGCTTGAGCAGCTTCTGACGCGGGGACTCTCGGGAAAACATGGCCCTCACTGAAAGCCAACCCGAAACTAGCCGGCCAGTCGTCATCATTCGCTCAGGCAGCTTCTTGCAACATAGGTTCCACGTGCTCTGCCGTCTCCGCTGGGCAAGTGATCAACTTTGGACTCCTCCGTTGGCTGAGCGGTTGTGAAGTGACGGACTCCTGTCTAAACGCCTGCAAACGGCGCGAACGAATCCATACACAGTGAGGGCGCAAGGGGTGATGATACCAAGCTTTGGTACTAGCTCAGAACTCTAAACGATAGCCGCAAAGGAAATTAACACAGAGGTAGAGTACGTGCAGGCACGCAGTTTATATAGAGTCGCAAAACTGGTGAAGACGTGGCGTCAGTAATTCATACCCAGTTAATTAAAGGTGTTCGTCCCTGTCGTACGGACACGAACGAACGCAGCACATCATCGAGAAATTGGTGGTCGACCGTCCACAGTTCCTATATTCGGCGCTCCGGCCTCTTCACAATCTAATGCGTCAGTGTGCCCGCCCCTGCCACCTCAAACGTACGATAGCGTACACGTTTTACAGTAGTATCCAACTGCATACTAGTTTAGCTGACATCCCGCGCGGTAACTAGCCATGCCAAAAACACGGTACGAATCTGGGTTCCTCTTAAAACCCACCGTGTAAATATAGCGTGGAACCCCCCGGGTGTAGCTCCTTGCATATCGTATATTGGTCATTGTGCGTAGAACCCTATTAGGAGCAACTTCGGGCCTATATCCCTGCACTTTGCGAGAAAAATCATGGGAAAGCCAGGATCGACCACGACCCTTGCGAGGACTCGCTTGAACCGGAACTTACTACCTGTTAGGGGCGCATAGCGAACACCTGGAAACGAAGTACGAGCGAAAACGGCCTATACGATGATGGTGCTGCGCACTTGGGTATATTGGAACGATCACCCGTGTCTAGCATCCCCCTTCCTTCGACAATAGCAGTACATGTTACAAGACGTATGACCAAACACCCAACAAACCGTGCACACGAAACATTTTGACGAAGGTGAATTCGCGGAGGGAACAGTAAGGGGTGTCATTCATTGGTGATATTCAGGGTTCGAAACCGATATATCCAAATCGTGTTTCTATATTGGCGTGTGCTTTCGCCAAGTGATGGTTGCGTATTACGGTCGTGAGAGATAACTGTTAATAGCCGCCTTGGTCGAGCCTTGTGTGGTGCCGCACACACACTTAACCACTAACTGCGAGATAATCGAGCCAATATGTCTACGATATTTTCTTGTGCTGGCTATCGATAGCTCAATAGCACCCCCCCGTGGCAAGTCTACGATATTCCCTCGTGTTGGCTATCGATGGCTCAATAGCCCCCACCAATGGCAACAGTCTCTGGAAGTGGCTACACCGGAAATTAAATGAACTCATTAACGCTGTCATCCATATGCAAGTCCACGCCACAAGCGGTTCTTAGTAGTATGCTGCTCACCCTTCATGCGACTCACCAGACACCTCACGGCGCTTCGCGCTTAGTGCAAGAAACGTCTCCCTGGTCGGTGAAAACCCGACATGCTCCGTCCCGGCATTGCAAAGATGCGAGGGTCTATGGTCTTACGACTACGACCATGCATGGGATCGAGTACATCTCTCCTATCAAGTACACCCCCCCACTGGCAAGATTGCGTCCAGCCTCACCTTGATAGGATCACATGCAAGGTGTAGCACAGCGGGCCAGGGTCTTCCACATCGGGCTCGACCTCGTCCTTGAATCCAACTAACTGAGACATGTCGCTACGGGTGCTGGAAATATAGACGGTAGACAAAATTAGCGGGGCAGGCGATATACAGCAAGGTGATTTTATCGACAACCGGCCAGAGTGTAAAAGGTCGACAATCGTCTGTATCCTAATACCCAGGCAAAATATTAGAAATATGGGCTCGGACTCAAAGTCAAAAGCGCGCCTGAGGCACGACCTGAATGCACTCGCACACGGTGTTCACTCCGTGGAAATATCGTCGCTTCTGTTTCTAGTTAGTTGGCTGTTTCATCTCGTGAAACCCATCCTCGGTACGATGTGCCACACGCTGGAGAGAACGTTCTTGCCTGATGGCATGGTAGTACAACCCAACGGATCGCCGTGCTTGCGAAGACAGCACGCGTGCAGTACTTCTCGGTGTCCATCGGCCCAACGGAGGCCTACTCTTTCGCGTACTTTCTCCCCGTACATATCCTCAAGAGTAGAAATGCAATAACTGGCCAGGACGGTCTGCTCATCTATGAACTTGTATGCTGAGGACGATGATGGGCCCAACGATAAAAAATGACCTATGTACTATGAATAGCTAGACGGCCATCACATGGGCAGGAAGCACGGGTTTTTGCATATATATACCACTTACCGAATAGCTCTGCCGTGGAAGTATAAGAGATGGCCCTCGCCGAAGTTGTCCGCCACGACCTTGACCCCCGCGATGTGCACGAGAGCCTGCTCTATGTGCGTAGCAATATTTCTGTCTACTGCACAGCACCGTGTGGTAGTGGCAAGCAACAGCGGCAGCAGATCGCACGAAAGCGGGTGGAGAAACTTGTGGGTGTCATTGCGTCAACTTGTAGCTACGGGCGACCAGAAGTGTGAAAGACATACGATGTGGGATAGAGACTTTCAAGAGCTACCCTACTAGCCTTAATTTGGCACGCATCACATCTGTTCCGGAGACACACCGCTCGAAATACAGCGAACCATCAACGAACCATCCCTTTATCCGATCTGTCCAACCGTCAATCAACCTCACCTTGACGGGGTGGCACTCTTCCCGGTGATCTGCGTTTCTCCGTAAGATTGCGCGATTGTTGAAACCGTTGTATTTCACAACTGAAAAGTTCCCGGTGGGCACTACGGCGTTGCAGATCCCATCCATCGCTGAGCCAGGCAAACGGCCATTGTTCAGAGCATAACGCACGAGCTGAGAGAGGAAAAGGCGTCATGTAAAGGTACTATTAATATTGTACTACCCGCTATCTTGGATGGCGCCTACAAGCAGTACCTGTACATGGCGACCTCTACATGGCGACATGATGGCTGTTGTCAGGTATTACGAACGGCAGAACACCGTTTACAGCAGCAACAGCAGTCTCCGCAGCTATCGAAACTGACACAACTACTACTGTGCAGCCGCCTACTGTGCAGCAGGAACCCCAGCTCAGCAGCAAAGAAAGGCTCAGCCGATGCTGGTGCTTCGAGATAGGGTCGTCGTACCTATCACCGCGCTGTCAAAAAAAGTACCGCCTATGCATGTACGGGGTGACGTAGTGTGGGGAAGCCGCGGACAGCAGTGGCAGCGGCAGCAGCGGCAACAGCAGGGGTCTGAACCAATCGATTATCAATGTACAGCAGCAACCCTACAGGTAGCCGTCGCTGCTACGTACGCCTTTCTGTTGCTTATACTTTTTCCGCTGCTGTCCTCTAGATGACGTGATCACTAACGGCACTGCTGCCCAACCAAACCTACACTACTACAGTAGTAGGGCATCAACAGCCGCAGCCTATGCAGCCAAAGCAAACACCACAGCTCCTGCTACCTTCAGCAGCATCCGCAGTTATTCTGTTGCTGCTGCTGCCTCATTTTGGGAGCGGGGTTGTAGCCGCTCCTATCGCCGTGGCTGCAACACGACTGGTAGCTGTACAGAGTACTGCGGTTGGTCTTGACGTCATCGTCAAAACGCGTGCTCGAAAAATACTCCCACTGCCTAGACTTGATCAGAACGTGGTGAAACAAAAAGTACGAGGCAGCGACATCCAACCCGCCAGGCAAAAGAAGCATCTACACAAGCCTCATAGGCGAATTCACGTTCTTGCACCATGCTGGGCGTCTTGCAGTGGCGTGTGTTGAAAGGAAAATGGACTTGGCAGGTCGAAGCCGGTGTCTGTGTGTGCTTCCGGCTTCATGGTTGTCGAAGGATGAGGCCTTCCACACCACAAAGATTGGCTCACAGGAGCCCACGGGTGAGCGTAGAATGGACCCCAACTCAGAGAGTCCAGGGGTGTGTGCAGAGTGAGATCCAAGTGTGCGAAATACTGGGTGTGTGCTGTAAGCGCGGGCCTTGCGGCGCGATGCGAAGCAAACAGAGCCTCCTGATATGTCAATGCAAAGCAAAAATGGATTTCCACACATTGGGTGCGTATCGATGCAAATCAAATGGTGCAATATGATTGGAGAATGCAAAGCGGGTCTGGCCCGGTATTGTTGTTGTTCTTGTTGCTGTTCACATTAACTCTCTTACGAAGGAGTCCGTGGTCACACAAAGGTGCCGGAGCCCTAGGAAGATCCGAAAAAACACAAACAATCGAGATTCGGCTGCCTAAAAATACACGAGACTAAGAAAGCGCACACAAGATAAAACCAATGTGCAAACTGAACTAACATGGCTGCGGGTATATCCTCTCGACAATAACATAACAGAGTATCCCTGTTCCCATCACTAACCAACTCGTGGCTGCTGACCATTAATACTACAGCGGATGCTGTCTGAAGTGCTGCCTGCACCGCACGAAACGCACGGTAGTCGTGAAAACGAAAGAGGAACACACCTGCCTGCTATCTGGAGTGCTGTCAGAGTGAAGACTCGCGGATATGCAGTGAAAAAAGGAGCAAATCGAACCTTACTACCACACGAACATCAACGATCACCATCTCTTCCTGGACTGTCTGACACAAAAAGGTTCAGCACGGTTATGATACGACGTATCTGATAATTGCGTAGGATATTCCCCATGAAGGGTATAAAACTCGTTAAACTACAAAGACCAGTGACGACGTTAATAACAAGTACCGGTAGATACTATTCTGCCTTGTTGTGAAAAAACAATACCAGGAAAAAACAAACTCGGACAGCTTCTCTCGCGATGATAGTGTGCGCGCAGATCATGGGTCTCCGTGCACCGTCTTCCTGCCGCTCTTCATGGCCGCCTCATCGCCTTGGCCCAATCCACCCGGTCCTTTGCGCGTGCACTCGTTGCCATTCCCTTCCAGTCGATTCCCTTTCTCCGTCATCCTGAAAAACAAAATGCTCCTCGCACTTGCGGTTCTGATCCCCCGGTTTTTTGCGAGGGCACCCCATCGTTATTCCCTACCCATATGTGCTCGCGCCGTCAGCAGACAAGCCGCGTGGCAGCCATATGCACTACGTCGGCCATCATGCGCTAGCCAACCGGTGGTAGAAACTTTATCGGAACTTCATCCCAACGCGTCGAGCTCCTCCTATGTTCCTCTTAGACCCTGGGTATCCCGTATTTCGTTTACTTGGCACCCATTTCGTTTTTTTTTAAGTCATCTGGGACTTAAAAAAACGAAATGAGAAAACGGATGTATCGGGATCTCTACTTCTATTTTTTATAATTTGACCAACAAAACTCACGTACTCCTTAGTTCTGTTTTTCGTTTCGCCATCAACCACCTTGGGCATCTATCCTTCGGCCGCTCCTCGTCCCTCGTCGGGCCTAATTTCTTCTTGGACCCGTCGCCGTTCTGCCGCTGCCGCTTGGACTCCCCTCACTCCGACGGACTACGGATTTGGCCGTCGAACGTCAACTACGGCTGTCTCAAGAGCGTCCCCACCTCACCGCCGTCCGCCCACCGTCGCGCCCAGGCCACTCACTCGGCGACTTGACACAACTCGCTGCGGCACCGCTCAAGACTCGCCTTCGCCAGCGACTCCAGCCAGCGCCACCTCCACAGGGCCCTCTCCCCCGCCCTCCCCTACTCAACAGCCCCCCCTACCTGAACCCGTTGTCCAACCTGCTGACGAGCCACACCTTAGTTCCTGCGTTGAGCGCTACACTTACACCGACTGGGCGCGCGAACAACGCACCGAACCTCTTTGCTCCGCTACCTAACGCTGCCTTTCCTTGGGCTCACCTTCACCGCCACCGAGCGACCTCTTGGATTACATTCCCCCGACACGTCACCCACTTCTCTCGGAGGTTCTCGCCCTCGCCGCGAAAGGTCGGCTGCATACAACCGATGACGGCACAGTCCTTCTCGTTTACCGAACGCGCACGGCCCCCCTGGGCCCAGCTCGCGCGATCACGCCGCAGCCCTTCACGTCTCCACCTCGCATCTACGTTCCGATGTTGATGCGACCGTGGGTCCTGCAGACATGCCACTCCACCACCTCTTGCCACCTGGGTGTTTCCCGGGCATTAAGCATGCATATGCGCTTCTATTGGTGGACCGGCATGGACATCTCCACCCGCTGGTGGCTCCGTCGCTGGCTCAAGTGCCAGGCACGAAAGTCTTCGCGCCAAACAATATGTTGGCCCACCCTTTCCCTGCCGCTACCAAACGGCCCCGGTATTCTCGTCAGCGTCGACTATTTCGGGCCCCTATCCATGACGCCTCGGGGCAAAGCTTCCATTCTCCTTTTCACCGACCGTTTCAGCCGCCGCGCCGATATGTACGCCACCACTGAGGCCGAGTTCACCGCATCCGACACCGCCGATATCCTGGTCGACCGATACATCCCTCTCCGGGGATGCCCCGATACACTTCATTCCGACAACGGTCCACACTTCCGCGCTAAACTCTCCCGCTCTCTCTATGAGCGCCTCGGCATCAACCAAATTTCCACGAGCTCTTAACACCCCTGTTACCACCCCTGCACCAACGGCGGAGTCGAACGCGTTAACCACACCATGGCCCTGATGCTCGCCATGGTCGGCAACGAACTACAAAACGTTTGGGGCCTGCATCTTCCCCACGTCGAAAGCGCCTACAACAACTCCGTCAGCGCCGCGATCGGGCTGGCCCCCAACGAATTACACATTGGCCGGCTACCTCGCCTCCCCCTCACCGTGGTCGACTCTCCCAACATCGGCGGTCATCAAAGCCTCGACCGGAACCAGCTCGCTTACATTGACCTCGCCACTGCTCGCCAGCAACTCGCCAACCTCGCCGTACAGGAACTCCACGCGGCCTACGTCTTACGCCTCGACCGCCGCAACGCCCCCGTCATGGACGCCCTTCGCCTTTCCCCCCCGTTCTCTGTTGGCGGATGGGCATTGATCTACAACACCGCAGCCACTATTCGCCAAGGTGCGAAGAAAGGCACCGACGCCACCTTTCTCAAGACCAAACTCTCCTTCAACTGGATTGGCCCGCGCAAGCTTCTTGCCGTGGGCCCAGCGCCAACCTTTGCCGTTCCAGATGGACGGCCCCTTCACGACAAGCTCCTGTACTTCGACCTTCCCTCGGACATGCCTGGGCGGGACTCCAAGCACCGCGTCTCCGTTCTCCGCTGCAAGCCCTGCCGGAACCCCGACGACATCGACGATCTCCCCAAACACCTACCGGCCAACCTCACTAAGTACGTGCTCAGCTCCTTCTCCACTAAGTCCCCGCCCTTCCACGTCACCGTCGACGACATCTCCCCACCGCCCGAACGCCTCGAGGTCGACCAGATCTCGGGACACCAACTCGTTCGCGGCCGGGAAGGCGTCCTCGCCGTAATGTACGAAACACATTGGGCCGGGCTCCTCAGACCTTCTTGAGAACACGAACGAGACCTACAGCTTCACCGACCCCACATCCTTCGCTATTGGCCGGGCACCGCTTCCCAGGATCGTCAGACCAACCGGCTATACCGCCAGATGCGCATCGGGGCCGCTCACCGCGAACTATCGCGGTCCCGGGGCGAAATCTTCCTCGCCCCCGGGTACAGCCTCGTACCACGCACTCTCTGGCTTCGTCGCTTCAGCTCTTCACCTCTACCCGCCGGGGCGCACCTCTGGTGAAAGGCCCGGGACGGACTTTGGTGGTTGGGCAAAGTTTCCCCCCGCGCCTCGACCGACACCTCCTCCACTATCTCCTACACCGTCCGCTTCCTAGACGACCCGGGCCCGATCAAGATTACTCTACTTCCGTCCCTTTACACCACTTCACGGAGCGCGACCCACGGATCCTGGTGCCTTTAGCGTCATCAGGCCGGAGGACTGGCACGCGGTGTACTCCGTAATGCCAATGCACCCCCCCTACCACCATTCATCCGCCCGATCAGTTAACAGTAGCTGATGGTCGGGGAATGCCTTAGATGGTCGAATACTAGTTTCGGGACTGGATACTCTCTGCGTTCGCTGTCTGGGACACGCGTTCGCCTTGTGTGTTGATTCCATCTAGCACCTCACGTTCCGCGTGTTTCACTAGGACACAATTCGCAACAAAAAGTGTTATTGTACCTATCTTGCTGTTGCACCTCCTGTTTGCCTTTCTTCAGGGATGGTCTTTCGTTATATATTGGGGTCTTTCGTTATTTCGGTATTGCGATCTTTCTTCTTGTCTCTATATTTCTTCTTATCTTTCGTTTCCTGTGTTTTCCTTCCCTAGCTAGACCGCTATCCCTACCAGAGGCATCTTAGCCTCATTTACGAGGTGTGGGTTGGTCTATGATCTCATTTTGCTGTTGGGTTTGAATAGCAGTATCTTCGACCCCCTCTTTCGATTTTCTGATGTCTAAGTAGCCATCTCTGTATCGTCGTGGGATCTGCATCTACGTCTATTCAGGGTGGGCTAATGAGATAAAGTCCCTTTGTTTATAGTACACCAGGTAGAGACCAACCATCAGTATGTATATCGACCAACCGTCGGCAAATAAGATATTACGGGGGACCATAGTTAATAGGACCTATGGTATACATAAATACCTATATATTTAACCATTTTTACTAATAATATTTATTCCTATTAACTATGGTCCCCCGTAATAGTTGTCGTCGTAGAATGGATACGTACGTCTAGTATCGAAATATACGAGGAGATAGAAATATACGAATGTACTATGTTCATACAGAGCTTACGGGGCGTTGCGCTGAATAGTATCTTCATACAGGGTACTATGCTCATATATATGGAAGTCATGGGGTATCTCGCTACATAGTATGCTCAGAAAAGGATACTATGTTTATACAGAATTCCCGGGGTATAACTACATAGCATCCATAGTGAGCCCATACAGGATTCTCCCGGTGCTGCTCTAGATAGCATCCTCATACAGGACTCACCGGGTGTTCTACTACATAGGAGTACCTCCATACTTGAGGTTTTACGGGATGGCACGCTTGAAGAAGTTGAGGGTGGCGCGTGCCCCCAGTTGACGGTGACGCGTGCCTCCTTGCCAGTACAATACAGCCGGTTTAAGACAGATCATATTTCTGTCTTCCCAGAAAGCAGCAGCGTCCAACCCCCCCTCCTTGCTCACTCGTCTCTTGCCCCCTTCGAGCAAGCCAAACACTGCTAATAAAAAAAGAGAAGTCACACGAACTGCGTCTGAGTTTGGCCAAGCACAGACACCTGTGTCACACTTCTTCTGTGGATCATCATCACTGGTACCCTTGCCCTCTCTCCCACATCACAACAGCCTAACTCGTAGGAGGTTTTACCCTCGGCGATTATCTGGACAAGCCGTGGTCACAGATGCCATCCCTTCTCCCCCCCGGTACGTGTCCTTATTTTTTGTCGCGCAATAGGGTCCAGCATTCTCACTGCTCGTCGATGTTCATCGAATGTAGCTAACTCACTCTCTCGCGCTTTCCGCTAATCAATTTCTTTTATGCGAGAAAAAGCCCCCACGAGCATGCACTCGGTGAGACTTGAACCCACGAAAATGATCTTGATAGGCACGCGGACCACCTACCAAGCGACCGGCATTGGAAATGAGCAAATTGTTGTTGTTGTTGTTCTCACATTAACTCTCTGACGAAGGAGACCGTGGTCACACAAAGGTGCTGGAGCCCTAGGAAGATCCGAAAAACAAAAAAAATCGAAAATTCGGCTGCCTCAAAATACACGAGACGAAAAAAGCGCACGCAAGATAAAACCAATGTGCAAAACTGAACTAACATGGCCGCGGGTATATCCTCTCAACTATAACATAGATAGAAGAGTACCCCCGTTCCCACCACTAACCAACTCGTGGCTGCTGACTACAGCGGATGCTGTCTGAAGTGCTGCCTGCACCCTACGAAACGCACGGTAGTCGTGAAAACGAAAGAGGAACACACCTGCCTGCCTGCTATCTGGAGTGTTGTCAGAGTGAAGACTCGCGGGTATGCAGTGAAAAAAGGAGCAATCGAACCTTACTCCCACACGAATATCAACCATCGCCATCTCTTCCTGGACTGTCTGACGCAATAAAGTTGCAGCACAGTTATGATACCACGTCCCTGATAATTGCGTAGGTTATTCCCCATGAAGGGTATACCACTCGTTAAACTACAAAGACCAGTGACGACGTTTATAACGAGTACCGGTAGATACTATTCTGCCTCGTGAAAACACAATACCAGGGAAAAAACAACCTATGACTGCTTCTCTCGTGATGATAGTGTTCGCGCAGATCATGGGTCTCCATGCACCGTCTTCCTGCCGCTCTTCATGGCCGCATCATCGCCTTGGCCCAATCCACCCGCTCCTTTGCGCGTGCACTCGTTGCCATTCCCTTCCAGTCGTTTCCCTTTCTCCGTCATCCTGAAAAACAAAATGCTCCTCGCACTTGCGGTTCTGATCCGGAAAATAAAAATTCTCGCGCAGGGGGAGGTCAATCCGTCTCTTCCCCGCACGTCGACGCTCAGTCTCCCTCCTCCCTCGTCGTCAAATCCAGCCTCCTACCGGCGCAATTGACTGTGCCGTAGTGTGGCCTGTGGTGGCGCCTGCCTCCGCGCACGGACACCCCGATTGAGCATTGCTGCTCTGCCGCAGCTGCCTCAAAAAGACGCGCGAATCGTAGGTCTCCGTGTCTGACGCACCACGTACGACCCAACTCTACTGCCGCCTGAGCCTCGCGGCCACAGGCAGCAGCAAGAAGGTATCACTCCTTGAGGGTGAGTCCGGCCTTACACCCGCCAGAAAGACCTACCCCACTCGCTATTAGCCTGATAGGGCATGCCTCGCAGCATTCCTTGCCGAGGCAGCGAGGGGAACGGACAAATATGTACCTGGTACGAAATACTCGACCTAAATACAAAGAAGTTTACGTTGCTTAGTCCTTAGTTGAAAAGGTCGAGTGGTTTCAAATTTTTTACAACAGTCCCGAAACTTCGGTATTAGCCCGATAGTTTTTTGGAGAAACCGAACAACTCGGACCCCGAAAAAGACTTCTTGAAACTTTTGTTATGTTCCTTTTGTGTTTTTCCTTGGTTCTTAGTCTTACTCTGTTTACAAGCAGTGGCGTTTTTGTTATTTTAATTTTTTTTTCCAGCTCGTTTTTTTTCAAGTGTTAACCACCTAGGCTGCTGGGGGGGGGCACGACAGGTTGTTTCTTCTAGTTTTTGCTCTCATTTTTCTTCTTTTTCTTTTTCGATTTGTCTTCTTTGTTTTTGTTTTGTTATTGATTGTTGTTTCCACTTGTTTCTCTAGTTCATCGAATGTGTATGTCGTGCCTGTCGTATCTAGTATTATTGTTACGGTTCGGTTGACCGTCTCAGGAGTTATGATGACATAGAGGCGTTTTCATATTGTAGCTCCGTTCCGGACGGAAGGTTTCATCCCCCTTCCGTCTCACTCAGTTCCCGCGACCATCACCACGGTCACGGAACAAGCAATCACTTACCATCTAGCCATCTCCAGTTGGAGCCTCTTCACAGAAGAACCACAAGCTCGCCCTACTCTCCTGGAGACCTAGGAGCGCACCTCTCGACTCGGTCGGACTTAAGCTCTGCTCTGTCACTGAGGTCGGTCATTCATGTCTCGTCTTTATGTGCCCCTTTTGGGTTATGCGTCTCTGAGTGGTAACCTGGGGTCCCCAGCTGCCACTCCTACCAACTATTGCAGAACCCTACATGTGTTGCCTTGTGACAATGACTTAAGACCTCAGCCCAGGCGGCCAGCTTTCCGTTTCATGGTGTCCAATCCGAGAATCGAACTCGGGTTTCCACAGCCACAATGTGGTGTACTGACCACTATACTAATTAGACCCTTTTCCGTTTTGTGGCTGTCATGTTTGATCTTGTTGTTTATTCTGTTCGCTAAAGTGGATAGTTCGGTCGTTTGTTTGCTGGTGTGTTTGTTGCAAACCCGCATGCCCGTGCACCCGACTGCGCTGGCTATGACCTTTACTGACACCCGTACTCTGTCGCATGTGTCCAGCAGTTTACCTGCGTCCCGTGTTCGCTGTGTATGTTCGTGTGCATCGTAGTTACTTTGTTCCTTACCGCTTTGTTGTTTTCTCTTTAAATGTTGGCCGTGAAAAGGACACATCAAGGAGGATCTTGCACTGACATGTATGTGTCTTTTTGCCTTTGCTTGACTGTTAGGCTCTCTAGTTCTCTTCCTCCCCTTCGCCTCGTTTTTCGCTTCCATTCTCGTTGACGGGGGGAGGGCGACGCGTTCGTCGGAAGCCTGCGACGGCATGACATCTCCCATGTCCCGGTGTCTTGCTCGTCCACAGCTTGCTGCACCGCTCCCTTGCTCCGACGCGGTGCGTTCCCTCGCTCCGGTGTCTTGCCTGTCCGCCGCTCGCTGCGCCGCTCCCTCGCTCCGACGCCGTGCGTTAGCCCGTTCCAGTGTCTTGTTCGCCCGCCGCCCGCGGTGTCGTTCCCCCGCTACGACGCCGTGCATTTCCTCGCTCCGGCGTCTTGCTCGTCCGTCGTTTGCTCGCTCGGAAGCCGTGTCCGTGCTCTGCTCTATCGCCCCGATGCCTTGATCGTACTGCCCAACGACCAGATCTTGAAGGAGTCGACCAGCCGCTATATGGAGCTGTTGAAAGAAGTGCTTTCAGCAGGGGGGCAGGTTCCGCTGTCGTCGGGTAGGAGGACGCCGGTCATCCACCGGGCGGTCGAGGTACTCACCAATCCGGCATCCCTCGCGAGAAGGCAACGGAACGACGCTCATCTGGGTCAGGAGTCGACCAGCCGCTATATGGAGCTGTTGAAAGAGGTGCTTTCAGCAGGGGGGCAGGTTCCGCTGTCGCCGGGTAGGAGGACGCCGGTCATCCATCGGGCGGTCGAGGTACTCACCAATCCGGCATCCCTCGCGAGAAGGCAACGGAACGACGCTCATCCGGGTCAGGTTAGCAAGCGTCTGCGGGAGGATAGCAATGCGAACGCCGCGGAAGTAGATGAGACTGGGTATAGTCTAGACGAGAACGATGTAATCAGGTTTGCCGACGGAAAAGGTAGGAACCTGCCAGCCATACCCGAATCCATGGTTGCCGATGTACTCGCGTTGGTACACACTCTGCATGGTCACTCTGGAGTAGGAGCCACGTCAGCGCTAGTCTTAAGAGCACTTTCACTGGCCTTCAGTCATTCGCGACACGCGACAATACGTGTTGTCATGCGGGTGCAGGAGACGTAAACGACCCAACAGCAGACGCGGCGCAATGTTTCCCGGACGCGCACTAGAACCGTGGGATGAACTACAGATGGATATCCCGAAAATAGACACGCCTTCCCTTTCAGGTAACAAGTACGTTCTGCTGGTAGTAGATCGAGCCTCCAAGTTTCCTTTCGGTATCCCTCTAGAAACTAAGCAAGCAATAGGCGTAGCACGAGCGCTTACCAAGCTGTGCCTAACGTTCGGTGTACCCAAGACAGTACGTTGCGACGGCGGCAGAGAGTTCAGAGCAGAAGTAGTGACACACTTATGCCGTTGGATGAATGCGGACATAAAGTTCGGCCCAGCCGACCACCCGCGAGGACAGGGTTCGGTAGAGAGACTAGGAGGTTGGTTGCAGGAGCTATGCAGAGCTATGTAGATCGTGGCCCGAGAGGTGGGACGAGTACGTATCACCGGCAATATGGATCAAACGCACTCTACCAGACGTGTCACTGCCTTCTAACATGACACCTTTCGAGTTGTTGTTCGGTCGCAAGCCTCGCACGTCTTTAGACTCTTTGGTACCCCTGTCAGAAGAGACAGATCAGAGCGGCGGCCTGGACAACTTCGTGGAGCGCCGCAGACAGAACCTCCGAGAAGTCCGCCTGGCGCTCGAGAAGCGCGACAGCCAAAGAGTAACGGCGCGGGCCCGAGCCAACGCTGCCATCTCGAGACCATCAGCCGGAGTTATCGCTGAGAAGGGTAGCCTCGTGCTGGTGCGCGAGTCCGATAGCAGCAAACACCGCGACAGCAGAGGGAAGAAGCTGCAGCACGACCACTACACAGGCCCTTGGAGGGTCACGGAAGTATTACAGACAGGCCTAAGCGTACAAGTAACGATGCGAGGCAGAAAACAACGTACCCGAAATGTATCCACCGCAGATGTGAAGCCGTACCACCTCTGACCTCTGACACTAAGACACTCGATAGCAGACGAGTTTGCACAGTATGCGTGGGGCGCGGATTACAAACTGCCAGTTGAAGGAGTCAATTCGCCAGTGTTAGACTCGCTCGTGACCTGCCGCAGATCGACCACTGCCTCCGGCACCACTAGATGGGAGTACAAGGGGAGATCGAGAGAGGGAGTAGAGACAGGATGGCGAACTGGGAATGACGTGTTACAGAGTTTTACACCCTTGCAGTTGGACGGTTTCATCGCACTCTGGCACTTGTACAACCCCGACCCTACTAAAGACACGACCCCAGTCTCAGTCACCCCTCGTACACCCGCCCTTCGTCGTCGCGAAGCCTTGACGCTGTTTCCGATAGGGTTTACCATCTGGAAGGACTTTGGCGGTGGGTTGCGACTGCAGGGGCAAGTGTACGATTACAGAGACCGCTACTGGCGAGTGCGCTACACCGATAACAACTGGGAAGAACTGACCCGTCGCGAGATGGAACGGCTGCAGGACTGAAACGGTCCACGCTCTGCATGGACGAAGATCTGCTCCTTCATCCGGCAATTCCGGCGAGGATCCTCCCCTGCGAAGACCTTCCCCTGCGAAGATCTTCCCCTGCAAACATCTCTCTAATTCATCTAGTGTTTCTGCTTGCTTTTGGTGTGTCGTGTTTCAACCGAAGAGGCCGTGTTGGTTCTTTTCCGTTTAATTCTCGTGGTTTTCGATTTTATTTAGCTAGTGTTTCTGCTTACTTTTGGTGTGTCGTGTTTCAACCGAAGAGGCCGTGTTGGTTCTTTTCCGTTTAGTTCTCGTGGTTTTCGATTTTATTATTCATCTCGTGTTTCAACCGAAGAGGCCGTGTTGGTTCTTTTCCGTTTAGTTCTCGTGGTTTTCGATTTTATTTAGCTAGTGTTTCAACCGAAGAGGCCGTGTTGGTTCTTTTCCGTTTAGTTCTCGTGGTTTTCGATTTTATTTATCTCGTGTTTCAACCGAAGAGGCCGTGTTGGTTCTTTTCCGTTTAAGTTCTCGTGGTTTTCGATTTTATTTATCTCGTGTTTCAACCGAAGAGGCCGTGTTGGTTCTTTTCCGTTTAAGTTCTCGTGGTTTTCGATTTTATTTATCTCGTGTTTCAACCGAAGAGGCCGTGTTGGTTCTTTTCCGTTTAGTTCTCGTGGTTTTCGATTTTATTTATCCAGTGTTTCAACCGAAGAGGCCGTGTTGGTTCTTTTCCGTTTTGTTCTCGTGGTTTTCGATTTTATTTATCCAGTGTTTCAACCGAAGAGGCCGTGTTGGTTCTTTTCCGTTTTGTTCTCGTGGTTTTCGATTTTATTTATCCAGTGTTTCAACCGAAGAGGCCGTGTTGGTTCTTTTCCGTTTTGTTCTCGTGGTTTTCGATTTTATTTATCCAGTGTTTCAACCGAAGAGGCCGTGTTGGTTCTTTTCCGTTTTGTTCTCGTGGTTTTCGATTTTATTTATCCAGTGTTTCAACCGAAGAGGCCGTGTTGGTTCTTTTCCGTTTTGTTCTCGTGGTTTTCGATTTTATTTATCCAGTGTTTCAACCGAAGAGGCCGTGTTGGTTCTTTTCCGTTTTGTTCTCGTGGTTTTCGATTTTATTTATCCAGTGTTTCAACCGAAGAGGCCGTGTTGGTTCTTTTCCGTTTTGTTCTCGTGGTTTTCGATTTTATTTATCCAGTGTTTCAACCGAAGAGGCCGTGTTGGTTCTTTTCCGTTTTGTTCTCGTGGTTTTCGATTTTATTTATCCAGTGTTTCAACCGAAGAGGCCGTGTTGGTTCTTTTCCGTTTTGTTCTCGTGGTTTTCGATTTAGTCTTGCCGTGTAGGCTAGCCTACAGTTTTAACCGAGGAGGCGGAGTTGCCTTCTCTGTTGTGTTCGATTTTCGTTGAATTGTTGAGGACGCAATAGAAGCGATTTATATGCTTAGGCGTTAGGGGACACTGCGCTTATTTCATCGCTGAATGAGCGTGGGGGGACTTTAGCCATGGAATAGTGGTCGGGCAACCAAACACGCAGTGAAAAAGCAAGGGTAGGGGTTTTTCTCGGGGATTTCCCTTTGATGGCCTTTGCGATTTCGGTTTGGTTGTTTATCCCTGAGGCCGTTATTTGTGTTAAAGGGCTTTGCGGCTCTTTAAACTTGGTTATAGTCACAAGATTGCGATAGCATAATGCTCATTCCGTCATTCGCATTATGCTAGGGGGCATGTTACGGTTCGGTTGACCGTCTCAGGAGTTATGATGACATAGAGGCGTTTTCATATTGTAGCTCCGTTCCGGACGGAAGGTTTCATCCCCCTTCCGTCTCACTCAGTTCCCGCGACCATCACCACGGTCACGGAACAAGCAATCACTTACCATCTAGCCATCTCCAGTTGGAGCCTCTTCACAGAAGAACCACAAGCTCGCCCTACTCTCCTGGAGACCTAGGAGCGCACCTCTCGACTCGGTCGGACTTAAGCTCTGCTCTGTCACTGAGGTCGGTCATTCATGTCTCGTCTTTATGTGCCCCTTTTGGGTTATGCGTCTCTGAGTGGTAACCTGGGGTCCCCAGCTGCCACTCCTACCAACTATTGCAGAACCCTACATGTGTTGCCTTGTGACAATGACTTAAGACCTCAGCCCAGGCGGCCAGCTTTCCGTTTCATTATGACATGGCATTGCATTGCCGACTGCTGTGCTTACTCTTAGTGCATACCTGGTACCTGGTACGTGGCAACGTAGTATCTCTGTGGCGTAGCTTTGTGACCACAAAACTTGTATCTCTCCTAGGATTGAAGAATCGGCACGGATACAGGTTGTCCTGGATTTCGACGGGTAGAAAGGACGGTTTAATGTGAATAACACACACAGCAGTGGAGAATATCTCACTCTTCGTCAAGGGGTTGTACGAGTATTTCTATAGGAACCGAAAAGCGAGACGGACACTGGTTGGTTCTGCTTAGGCCCAATCTTCTAAGACGTGTCTTAAAATACGTCTTAATCCGTTTCTCAGAGAGAGGCACGTCTTACTCGCTATATCGCGTCTTGGCACGTCTTACATTCAATCCGTCTTGGTACGTTTAGATTCGTCTTAGCACGTCTTAGATTCGTCTTAGAATGCACCAGGCGCCGGTCGAGGCGTCTTAGGGGGTCGACACGACCACAGCGAGCTGTGGAAATAGGTGGAAACACAGCGATGACGGCAGATGAATCGACTGCTTCAACTTGCTTCTTTCGAGCCTTCTTTTTTCGGGCCTCCATGCGCTCTTCCCTGGCACCGGGGACATCGAACCCGGTTCTCCGTATTTTCGAGGATGGCATTCTTATTTTTTTTTGAATGAAAAACAAAACATGATATGTATCCTCTTTCCCTACTTGGCAGTTGGGTTGGGGGAAGGTCCACTCCAATATATTTCGACATACTACCTGAGGAATACTGCTACCTCTACCTCTGTTTTTTGTTTCAAATTGTGTTGGTTGTTAATGTCGTAATATACACTGGTACCAGGTACTTGGTATTGCAAAAACAGAATTGCATCCTGATATACTTTACGGCGACTACTCTCCTGCTGTTCGTTTTCTCTGTATTTTTGCGAGTATTGCTATACACCGTGGTACATCAGTATAATACTACATAGGTGACATAATGCCTTATTTTGGGACGCCCAACATGATTGGACAACAACTGCTCTCTTTTTGTGTTCGGTGGGCAGGGCAGTTATTATTGTTATAATATTAGTAGTGGTTTGCGCAAAATCCGTTGGTATGCTTATGTTACGGTTCGGTTGACCGTTTCAGGAGTTATGATGACATAGAGGCGTTTTCATATTGTAGCTTTCAGCAGGGGGGCAGGTTCCGCTGTCGTCGGGTAGGAGGACGCCGGTCATCCATCGGGCGGTCGAGGTACTCACCAATCCGGCATCCCTCGCGAGAAGGCAACGGAACGACGCTCATCTGGGTCAGGTTAGCAAGCGTCTGCGGGAGGATAGCAATGCGAACGCCGCGGAAGTAGATGAGACTGGGTATAGTCTAGACGAGAACGATGTAATCAGGTTTGCCGACGGAAAAGGTAGGAACCTGCCAGCCATACCCGAATCCATGGTTGCCGATGTACTCGCGTTGGTACACACTCTGCATGGTCACTCTGGAGTAGGAGCCACGTTAGCGCTAGTCTTAAGAGCACTTTCACTGGCCTTCAGTCATTCGCGACACGCGACAATACGTGTTGTCATGCGGGTGCAGGAGACGTAAACGACCCAACAGCAGACGCGGCGCAATGTTTCCCGGACGCGCACTAGAACCGTGGGATGAACTACAGATGGATATCCCGAAAATAGACACGCCTTCCCTTTCAGGTAACAAGTACGTTCTGCTGGTAGTAGATCGAGCCTCCAAGTTCCCTTTCGGTATCCCTCTAGAAACTAAGCAAGCAATAGGCGTAGCACGAGCGCTTACCAAGCTGTGCCTAACGTTCGGTGTACCCAAGACAGTACGTTGCGACGGCGGCAGAGAGTTCAGAGCAGAAGTAGTGACACACTTATGCCGTTGGATGAATGCGGACATAAAGTTCGGCCCAGCCGACCACCCGCGAGGACAGGGTTCTGTAGAGAGACTAGGAGGTTGGTTGCAGGAGCTATGCAGAGCTATGTAGATCGTGGCCCGAGAGGTGGGACGAGTACGTATCACCGGCAATATGGATCAAACGAACTCTACCAGACGTGTCACTGCCTTCTAACATGACACCTTTCGAGTTGTTGTTCGGTCGCAAGCCTCGCACGTCTTTAGACTCTTTGGTACCCCTGTCAGAAGAGACAGATCAGAGCGGCGGCCTGGACAACATCGTGGAGCGCCGCAGACAGAACCTCCGAGAAGTCCGCCTGGCGCTCGAGAAGCGCGACAGCCAAAGAGTAACGGCGCGGGCCCGAGCCAACGCTGCCATCTCGAGACCATCAGCCGGAGTTATCGCTGAGAAGGGTAGCCTCGTGCTGGTGCGCGAGTCCGATAGCAGCAAACACCGCGACAGCAGAGGGAAGAAGCTGCAGCACGACCACTACACAGGCCCTTGGAGGGTCACGGAAGTATTACAGACAGGCCTAAGCGTACAAGTAACGATGCGAGGCAGAAAACAACGTACCCGAAATGTATCCACCGCAGATGTGAAGCCGTACCACCTCTGACCTCTGACACTAAGACACTCGATAGCAGACGAGTTTGCACAGTATGCGTGGGGCGCGGATTTCAAACTGCCCGTTGAAGGAGTCAATTCGCCAGTGTTAAGACTCGCTCGTGAGCTGCCGCAGATCGACCACTGCCTCCGGCACCACTAGATGGGAGTACAAGGGGAGATCGAGAGAGGGAGTAGAGACAGGATGGCGAACTGGGAATGACGTGTTACAGAGTTTTACACCCTTGCAGTTGGACGGTTTCATCGCACTCTGGCACTTGTACAACCCCGACCCTACTAAAGACACGACCCCAGTCTCAGTCACCCCTCGTACACCCGCCCTTCGTCGCCGCGAAGCCTTGACGCTGTTTCCGATAGGGTTTACCATCTGGAAGGACTTTGGCGGTGGGTTGCGACTGCAGGGGCAAGTGTACGATTACAGAGACCGCTACTGGCGAGTGCGCTACACCGAAAACAACTGGGAAGAACTGACCCGTCGCGAGATGGAACGGTTGCAGGACTGAAACGATCCACGCTCTGCATGGACGAAGATCTGCTCCTTCATCCGGCAATTCCGGCGAGGATCCTCCCCTGCGAAGACCTTCCCCTGCGAAGATCTTCCCCTGCAAACATCTCTCTAATTCATCTAGTGTTTCTGCTTGCTTTTGGTGTGTCGTGTTTCAACCGAAGAGGCCGTGTTGGTTCTTTTCCGTTTAATTCTCGTGGTTTTCGATTTTATTTAGCTAGTGTTTCTGCTTACTTTTGGTGTGTCGTGTTTCAACCGAAGAGGCCGTGTGGGTTCTTTTCCGTTTAAGTTCTCGTGGTTTTCGATTTTATTTATCTCGTGTTTCAACCGAAGAGGCCGTGTTGGTTCTTTTCCGTTTAGTTCTCGTGGTTTTCGATTTTATTTATCTCGTGTTTCAACCGAAGAGGCCGTGTTGGTTCTTTTCCGTTTAGTTCTCGTGGTTTTCGATTTTATTTATCCAGTGTTTCAACCGAAGAGGCCGTGTTGGTTCTTTTCCGTTTAGTTCTCGTGGTTTTCGATTTTTTTTATCCAGTGTTTCAACCGAAGAGGCCGTGTTGGTTCTTTTCCGTTTAGTTCTCGTGGTTTTCGATTTTATTTATCTCGTGTTTCAACCGAAGAGGCCGTGTTGGTTCTTTTCCGTTTAGTTCTCGTGGTTTTCGATTTTATTTATCCAGTGTTTCAACCGAAGAGGCCGTGTTGGTTCTTTTCCGTTTAGTTCTCGTGGTTTTCGATTTTATTTATCCAGTGTTTCAACCGAAGAGGCCGTGTTGGTTCTTTTCCGTTTAGTTCTCGTGGTTTTCGATTTAGTCTTGCCGTGTAGGCTAGCCTACAGTTTTAACCGAGGAGGCGGAGTTGCCTTCTCTGTTGTGTTCGATTTTCGTTGAATTGTTGAGGACGCAATAGAAGCGATTTATATGCTTAGGCGTTAGGGGACACTGCGCTTATTTCATCGCTGAATGAGCGTGGGGGGACTTTAGCCATGGAATAGTGGTCGGGCAACCAAACACGCAGTGAAAAAGCAAGGGTAGGGGTTTTTCTCGGGGATTTCCCTTTGATGGCCTTTGCGATTTCGGTTTGGTTGTTTATCCCTGAGGCCGTTATTTGTGTTAAAGGGCTTTGCGGCTCTTTAAACTTGGTTATAGTCACAAGATTGCGATAGCATAATGCTCATTCCGTCATTCGCATTATGCTAGGGGGCATGTTACGGTTCGGTTGACCGTCTCAGGAGTTATGATGACATAGAGGCGTTTTCATATAGTAGCTCCGTTCCGGACGGAAGGTTTCATCCCCCTTCCGTCTCACCCAGTTCCCGCGACCATCACCACGGTCACGGAACAAGCAATCACTTACCATCTAGCCATCTCCAGTTGGAGCCTCTTCACAGAAGAACCACAAGCTCGCCCTACTCTCCTGGAGACCTAGGAGCGCACCTCTCGACTCGGTCGGACTCAAGCTCTGCTCTGTCACTGAGGTCGGTCTTTGTCTTTGTGTGCCCCTTTTGGGTTATGCATCTCTGAGTGGTAACCTGGGGTCCCCAGCTGCCACTCCTACCAACTATTGCAGAACCCTACATGTGTTGCCTTGTGACAATGACTTAAGACCTCAGCTCAGGCTGCCAGCATTCCGTTTCACTTACACCGCGGATGGATGCATCACTACGACCGGTAGCAACGTGTCGTTCTTTGAACGACATCATTTAGGAGAAATACTGCTGTTTTCTCTCAAGACTTTCTGTTTTAAGTTGGTGGCTTCGTAGGTTGTTATCAATTATAGAGTACACAAGCTGAAAGTTGGCACGGAAGGGAGGTAGACTTGGTGCATGGGTTTCCTTTTGTTTCCGAGGTTTTCTTCTTTCGGGAAAGTTGTGAGTGATCCATGTTGAAGATCATGCTGCACATTGTCGGATGGCAAGAGAAATAATAATATTAATATTACTACTATTAACACTATTAATACGTGAAAAAATATGTCTGAGTTTGTTGGTATCCACGGCTGCTGACGGTATGATATTCGTCCTCGTAAAAAACAAACGACGCAATAAAACCAGGTAGTACCTGGTGCCTCCTATTCGCCATGTGAGATCGGAGCTTTCACTTCCAATATGGGAACGTATGTACGAATGAATGTACAAACAAATACACATCTATATAGATACCTGGGATTCAATTATGTACTACTGCTGTGCGTGACGTCAAATGCCAACAAACAAGGAACTACAAGTACCACGTAGGAGTATCAGGTACCTGGTACGTAATAATACTGTTCGTCCATCAATATACGTAATAATCGCACTTATCAGGTACCGGTAGCTTGATGATACTTGGATTATTGCCGTATTTCCTGGCGCTCTACAAGTGTTGGCCACCTCGCCTGCGGAGGGGGGGCACGACAGATTGTTTCTCTTAGATTTTGCTTTTATTTTTCTTCTTTTTCTCTTTCGATTTTGTCTCCCTTGTTTTTGGTTTCTCTTTGATTGTTTCTTTTCGTTTCACTATTTCATAGATTGCGTTTGTCGTGCCTGTCGTATCTAGTATGATGACATGGCTTTGCATTGCCCACTGCAGTGCACACTGCACACGTGGCAACGTAGTATCTCTGTGGCGTAGCTTTGTGACCACAGAACTTGTATCTCTTTTAGGATTGAAGAATCGCCACGGACACTGGTTGTGCTGGATGTCCACGGGTAGAAAGAACGGTTTAATGTGAAGAACACACACACACGTTGTTGTGTGGTTGCTGTGCTGTATTGCTGTAGTACCCGTGCCTCGTTGAAGTAGCTAACTCTTAGTTTTCGACATAATTCTTGCTTTAGTACTGCCAAGAGCTTAGACGTGCCTATATATATATATATCTTTCGTTATCTTCGCACATCTTCTTCTCTCTCTCCTTCCAACTCGTAACTCAGATCCGGGGTCACATAGCAGGCTCTTCTCCCCCCTTCCCGCCACGGTACGTGCCTTCACTTTTATCGCGAGAAGATTACAGCCTTTTCTTCCCTCGTCGACTCACATCGAATTGTGCCTAACCACGCTGCAGGGCGCTCTCAACAATTGAATCCTTTTTTTATGTTTATTTTTGCAAATAAAGTCAAAGTCCGACCCACCTGGGGCTCGAACCCAGGACTCAAACAAGTAGAATTCGAGGTTAACCACTTGAACCACCGAGGCGACCGGTATATACGAACCTAAGACGTGCCAAGACGAACCTAAGACGTGCCAAGACGAATCTAAGACGTGCCAAGACGTGTCTAAGGCGCGCTAAGACGAGTCTAAGACGCGTTAAGACGCGCTAAGACGAGTCCAAGACGCGCTAAGACGCAAAATATGGATTAAGACGATTGAAATTCGCGCGACTCAGTCGAAAAAAAATCGGCCTGCGGCCGTCTTAATACCTCGCTACGCTCGATTTCCCAGTCCGACTTACGGCTCGGTTCGCTCGTCTTAGAAGATTAGGCCTAGTTCTGCTGGACGTCGATCGGTTGAAAGAACGGTGTAAATATGAAGCACTCGATGTCGTACATATGGCGCACCTAAAATGTTAGAGGTCTCCGCCATGAGAGAACAAAACTGAAACAACACAGCTGTCACGAAACTATTAATGCAAGCTGCGTGTGGTACAGCAGTTAGTACACATAATAAGCAGTAGATGACACCTAAAAAGAAACAGGCTAATAAAGGAAGGAAGGCTCAGATTTCCGAAAAGAAAAGAACAACGCGAGGCTGGGCCTCGACCGCTAAATATTTAATAAGAAAGGCCTATTGTTACGGCATGCCCCGGTGGGGCAAAGCTGCGACGCCTTTGGGCCACCCTGCTGCCTGCCACTGGTAGTCGCGAGTAATGTTTTTCAGGGACAACTAAATTTCCAATTTTACCCCGCACAGCAGTGTACTTGTGTGTACTGCTGTACTCGAAGACTATTTTTCTTGATCGCCTTTTCTTTGCCGTTTCATTTTTCCAAATGTGTTTCCCGAGTGACAAGGACGACGAGGAGGAAAGAGAGGGTACCGGAACTACGCTTCCCCTGGAATGCCAACCTGGTGATGCCCTGTCCCGCTCAGCAGTTCCTCCGGCCCTTGATTAATCAGTCGTGATGCGGCACATCATGCTGCGTTGAGGGTTAGGATGGTAGAAAAGTTTCATCGACCGATCAGTATGAAGCTTCCCCTCAGGAAGTACACTTTTTTTTACGAGGCCGCGGCAGAAGGCGCTTGGGTGCGACTGGAGAAGTCTAGTGCGTTTTCAAGATTGCTTCAACGTGACCTATTGGCGGCACCCCACAGGGAGCGGGCAGGGGGGACATGGACAGCGACGATGGCGCTGATTGTGGCAAGGAAGACCACGAGGAGTGGGAGACTGTGGACGAGGAGGGGAGAAAGGAGAGCGGAGGGGGAGGAGAGGATGGTGATATCGAAGGAAGCGGTTTGGAAGAGGACAGCAGCAGTGGTAGCGACAGCGGGGATGGGGAAGGCGCCGACAAAGAGGGGGAGAGGAATGGCGACGAGGAAGAGAGGAAGGACTCGGGTTGGAGCGGAATAGAGGTTGACAACGATAGTGATCTCGGAGAGGGCAGCTTTCGCGATAGCAGTGATAGCGGGGTAGAGGGTGAAGGCAGGGAAGAGGTTCCTGACGCCATTGCCGGGACTCAGCACTCACGCAAGGGGAAGGGCCATAAGCGGAAACGTCCCAACTCCGTTGCTGAGCACGTTTCATCGGGGCCAGTGACAACCAGGAAGAGTACACGCGGAAGAGCTCGGAGGACAAACGTGCGCATGCGTGACCACAGACAGTGATGGGCGTGCAGTCAATAGCGGCATGAACATGAGTGAACACCTTTTTTGAACGAGCAATGGAAATGCGCTCGATTTCTGTCCGGCGAACATAAGAAACATGACCAATAAAATAAAGCTTAAAACAATACCAGGTATTGAAGTAGGAAACCCAGGCAGAGCTCAGATACATATTTCTTATTAGGTGTCCTGTTCTGTACTTTGATCGCGAGAACTACTCGTAAACATGTAAATATTAGCTCACAAACACTGGTATACAGCAGTCCGTGCATACATGAGGAAGGCAAAATCTAAAGCAACAACAACAGCAGAGTTCAAGGAGTGGGTGTGTCCATATATATATTGGGGAAAAACGAAAAAAAATGGGTACTGCGACGTACCATCCAGCCCGGCCCTGATGCTCGGGTTCGCGCTGCTCGAAAGCATGACTGCACGTACAATATACATGCTGTTGGTACAGTTGGTATATATTTTGTGTGTTGCATGTAAGTTGCCACGAGTGAGATATCTCCCCCCACGGTTCCCTTTGTTATTTTGTTATTTCCCCTTTGTTATTTTTATTTATTCATTTTCCTTGTTTTTTTTGTCATAATCTGTTTACAAGCAGTGAGTGGTGTTTTTACATACAGCAGGAGGAGGACTGGACTTTTTCATGATCAAGAAACCAGTAGCAGTCCTGGGTGGCAGTCTTGGGCCACCTCTGCTAGTAGCTTGCCGCGTTTACGCGTTTCGAGGCTCATAACCTATTAAGGCTAATGGCGCATAACCTACTAGGTATGGCGATTGGCGTGTGTACCAGCTCGTAGCTGGTGTGTACGCCTAGACTCGATTGCCGATGGCCGGCAATACACAGTCAAAATGTTCGAGGCAAATACGTAGTCACTGTCAGGTGACTTGTACGTGAAGCTTCAACATAGAAGAGAAGAAGAAGATGGTGTGGTGACCCCAAGCCACATTGTTGATTGATTGCTCAGCTGGAAGCTGATGATGGTGAGCAAAAGTAGAGTGAGCTCAAAGGGGAGGGCGGTGCGCGTGTGCGCTCGCAACAAAAATGAAAAAAAAAGCAGAAAAGATACCACCCCAATCAATCCATGACCCTAGCCGGTAGCCAATATTGTTACTCCACCAGCTCAACTGCTAGGGTGCGCTCAAATCAGTACCCTGTGGCAAATCCCGAACCTTACCGGCTCTAAGAGGGATACTGGATAGGACAGTCCCGCTACATGTACACATACATGTACTTACGTACGTACGATACAGTACATATACTTCATCACATATCAGTAACGACACAGCTTGTAAACTGTTGTTTGTCACACATTCAAGCTACGTACGTATTACTTAAAGTAACTACAGCAACAATACGATACACATCAAACAAGGCTGCTTGTGGTGCGTATGCTACGCTATGTATACCAGATGACTATGTATTCTCAAGTAACGACAGATGGTTACTTACAAGTATCATCTCCAATGCCGTTGGAACTACAAGTAATTGGTGGTAATGAGGCGCGACCTCGGTAACACCTGCAGTAGTGAAACGGAAAGCTGGCAGCCTGGGCTGAGGTCTTAAGTCATTGTCACAAGGCAACACATGTAGGGTTCTGCAATAGTTGGTAGGAGTGGCAGCTGGGGACCCCAGGTTACCACTCAGAGATGCATAACCCAAAAGGGGCACACAAAGACGAGACATGAATGACCGACCTCAGTGACAGAGCAGAGCTTGAGTCCGACCGAGTCGAGAGGTGCGCTCCTAGGTCTCCAGGAGAGTAGGGCGAGCTTGTGGTTCTTCTGTGAAGAGGCTCCAACTGGAGATGGCTAGATGGTAAGTGATTGCTTGTTCCGTGACCGTGGTGATGGTCGCGGGAACTGAGTGAGACGGAAGAGGGATGAAACCTTCCGTCCGGAACGGAGCTACAATATGAAAACGCCTCTATGTCATCATAACTCCTGAGACGGTCAACCGAACCGTAACATGCCCCCTAGCATAATGCGAATGACGGAATGAGCATTATGCTATCGCAATCTTGTGACTATAACCAAGTTTAAAGAGCCGCAAAGCCCTTTAACACAAATAACGGCCTCAGGGATAAACAACCAAACCGAAATCGCAAAGGCCATCAAAGGGAAATCCCCGAGAAAAACCCCTACCCTTGCTTTTTCACTGCGTGTTTGGTTGCCCGACCACTATTCCATGGCTAAAGTCCCCCCACGCTCATTCAGCGATGAAATAAGCGCAGTGTCCCCTCACGCCTAAGCATATAAATCGCTTCTATTGCGTCCTCAACAATTCAACGAAAATCGACACAACAGAGAAGGCAACTCCGCCTCCTCGGTTAAAACTGTAGGCTAGCCTACACGGCAAGACTAAATCGAAAACCACGAGAACAAAACGGAAAAGAACCAACACGGCCTCTTCGGTTGAAACACTGGATAAATAAAATCGAAAACCACGAGAACAAAACGGAAAAGAACCAACACGGCCTCTTCGGTTGAAACACTGGATAAATAAAATCGAAAACCACGAGAACTAAACGGAAAAGAACCAACACGGCCTCTTCGGTTGAAACACTGGATAAATAAAATCGAAAACCACGAGAACAAAACGGAAAAGAACCAACACGGCCTCTTCGGTTGAAACACTGGATAAATAAAATCGAAAACCACGAGAACAAAACGGAAAAGAACCAACACGGCCTCTTCGGTTGAAACACTGGATAAATAAAATCGAAAACCACGAGAACAAAACGGAAAAGAACCAACACGGCCTCTTCGGTTGAAACACTGGATAAATAAAATCGAAAACCACGAGAACAAAACGGAAAAGAACCAACACGGCCTCTTCGGTTGAAACACTGGATAAATGAAATCGAAAACCACGAGAACAAAACGGAAAAGAACCAACACGGCCTCTTCGGTTGAAACACGAGATGAATAATAAAATCGAAAACCACGAGAACTAAACGGAAAAGAACCAACACGGCCTCTTCGGTTGAAACACGACACACCAAAAGTAAGCAGAAACACTAGCTAAATAAAATCGAAAACCACGAGAATTAAACGGAAAAGAACCAACACGGCCTCTTCGGTTGAAACACGACACACCAAAAGCAAGCAGAAACACTAGATGAATTAGAGAGATGTTTGCAGGGGAAGATCTTCGCAGGGGAAGGTCTTCGCAGGGGAGGATCCTCGCCGGAATTGCCGGATGAAGGAACAGATCTTCGTCCATGCAGAGCGTGGATCGTTTCAGTCCTGCAGCCGTTCCATCTCGCGACGGGTCAGTTCTTCCCAGTTGTTATCGGTGTAGCGCACTCGCCAGTAGCGGTCTCTGTAATCGTACACTTGCCCCTGCAGTCGCAACCCACCGCCAAAGTCCTTCCAGATGGTAAACCCTATCGGAAACAGCGTCAAGGCTTCGCGACGACGAAGGGCGGGTGTACGAGGGGTGACTGAGACTGGGGTCGTGTCTTTAGTAGGGTCGGGGTTGTACAAGTGTCAGAGTGCGATGAAACCGTCCAACTGCAAGGGTGTAAAACTCTGTAACACGTCATTCCCAGTTCGCCATCCTGTCTCTACTCCCTCTCTCGATCTCCCCTTGTACTCCCATCTAGTGGTGCCGGAGGCAGTGGTCGATCTGCGGCAGGTCACGAGCGAGTCTAACACTGGCGAATTGACTCCTTCAACTGGCAGTTTGAAATCCGCGCCCCACGCATAACAGACACGCCGCAGTACAGCAGAACAGGAAATTAGCATAGGATCAGCGAGAAAACCACGCATAACCGTACTAAGGTAAGGCAGTGGCGCGAAATCACGGCACAGCAGTAGTCAGTCGGGCGGTAGCAAAATCGCAGTACAGCAGCAAAATCGCAGTACAGCAGCGCACACGGTTTTGTTAAGACATTAAAATGAATAGCAAAAGTGAACAAAAATAAATAATGATCAGAGTAAAAAAAATAACAACAGCGGCAAAACGTGCAGAAGACGAAAGAACATAACGTTAACAGACACGCCGCAGTACAGCAGTACAGGAAATTAGCATAGGATCAGCGAGAAAACCACGCATAACCGTACCAAGGCAGTGGCGCGAAATCACGGCACAGCAGTAGTCAGTCGGGCGGTAGCAAAATCGCAGTACATCAGCAAAATCGCAGTACAGCAGCGCACACGGTTTTGTTAAGACAATTAAAATGAATAGCAAAAGTGAACAAAAAAAAATAATGATCAGAGTAAAAAAAAATAACAACGGCGGCAAACGAAAAAGCAAAATCGCAGTACAGCCGCAAAATCGCAGTACAGCCGCGGTTGGGGTGGCCAAAACGCAGTACAGCAGTAACATCGCCGTACAACAGCGGTAGGCCGGTACCGTGAACCTACTGAAGAGAGAGATAGAGAGGTCGACATGCAATACCACAGTGTATACTCGTACGTACGTAATTTGGCCTACTGCTGTAGTCTATTAAAAATGATCTGACTCACAGTTATAACGTTATTACCAAGACACATAAAAATGAAAAACGTGGCTTGCAAGGTTTGCAGGGATGCTTATCGACCTCTAACTTGCCAGAACAATAACTAAGAAAGGGGGATGGAAAAGGACGTGCGTTAAATTAGTATGTTGCGTTAGCCGTGAGGCATTTTTATTTCACAGATAACAGCAGCAACGAAACGTGGCGAGGCGGCGACGGCAGCGGCAACATACACGCACGTGGTAAGGGCAGCACACAAGCACGTGACGGCAAGCGACGGCAGTAACGACGTACGTGACAGCAGCTGGCTTGTGGAACACGAGCCTGAGAGTCTCAGCGAGCGCACTTGGACACTCGCGCTCTCAAACCCCGCATCATCGTCAGGCTTACGCTTATTTTTCATCCATTCTTTATTTTGGCTGCTGTGTGGAAAAGGTGATGGGGGTCTGACAAGTGCGCTGCCGGCTCCCACCTGCGCCATTTGTTCAATACACGTCGAGCCAAGCACGCAAACTCAGGGTACCAGAGTGAGAATCAACGATGTGGACACGCGCCAGGGAGCAAGTCGCTTCCTGGTTGTGTCATGCATCATGAATTATACCAGGTACTCAGGCATTCCCCACCGTAATAAAATAATTAATTGAGTACAGACCCCCTAAATAATGAGCACCCGTTCAGAGTCATGGGTGTTATCGTACGCGCGGGACGCGCAGTACTGCTGCTGCTGTATCCGTGATACAGCCTACCCCGTAGTAGGTACCAGTGGGGTTGAGTTTCCACGTGGTCCATGGTTGCATGTGGTCAGCGGTGGGTCAGAGTTGCTTGCAGGAAGAGCGCTATCAGCGCGTGTACCCCCCGTAGAGGCAAAGGAAAGGCGAGGTGCAACACACAAAAAAAAAACAATAAAACGCTGCCACCCGCAGCTACCAAAAAAGTTACTCAAGATAAAAAATAAAATCGAAAGGAACAGGTCGGAGGCGCGAAGGCCGCCGCTCGTTCCGGCACGGGAAATGCAAACCCGTGCAGTAAGCGCGCAGCATGTACAGGGACTGAACACCATGAAACGGAAGGCTGGCTCCCTGGGCTCAGTGACAGAGCAGAGCTTGAGTCCGACCGAGTCGAGAGGTGCGCTCCTAGGTCTCCAGGAGAGTAGGGCGAGCTTGTGGTTCTTCTGTGAAGAGGCTCCAACTGGAGATGGCTAGATGGTAAGTGATTGCTTGTTCCGTGACCGTGGTGATGGTCGCGGGAACTGAGTGAGACGGAAGAGGGATGAAACCTTCCGTCCGGAACGGAGCTACAATATGAAAACGCCTCTATGTCATCATAACTCCTGAGACGGTCAACCGAACCGTAACAGTAGTCATATCTGCGATGCATCATGCTGGGCGCATACGGATTATTTTGTACCAGGTATTGTCCTGAACGAACGAACACGAAGGAATATCTACCACGTACAGACTACTGTAATACTACTGCTGTACGCCGTCGTGGGTGCATCTCAATAATTTTCGTAAATTTGCTTGGCCTCTCCTGGCTCTTGATATGAAGAAGTACTGGACTTGGTCGTGTGTATCCTGGTTTCCACCTCGAAATCCGGCATACTAATTTGAAGACGAAATCTGCACTGCTGTACCGCAGAACTTGTATCTCTCAGGGATTGAGGAATCGGCACGGACACTGCTGTGGTGCTGGATGTCGACGGGTAGAAAGAGTCAAGAACACACAACACTCGACATGTTTTGTCCAGCAGAGTGTTTCCTGGTTAAAATTCACCACAATAATAATAATCAAAATCTGCATCTCAGATGTTTTGTCCAACAGAAAGAGTTTCTTTTTCGCAACAGGTGTCACCACAACTTTACTTGGACTGATGTACGACATCTACAGCAGCAGTGCGCCTCCCGCACCATAACAGTAGCAGCAGCAGCACCAGTAGCAGTAGGGCACACGAGGCCAGGGTCAGCGTCGCCGTACGCTCGGCTTGTCGGTCTAACCCTTGCACCCTTTGTACGCGTACATATACACACACGTACTGTAGTACGTACCCTGCACTCGTTTTTTTAATTATGTTTCCTGCTTCCCACCTCGAGAGTCGGCATAATATTTTCGAGACGACAACACGAACATGGCATGCCCAAATGAGCTTCTCGTAGCAGGTGCCCCAACTACTGCAGCTGTACAACATCTACTACATCAGAGCTTCTCCAGCAGCAAAACAGCAGCAGCAGCAGTAGCAGTAGGATCCACGACGCCAGGGTCAGCGTCGCAGTACGCTCGGCTTGTGCCCTTTGTACACCGTACTCGATGTTTTGTGTGTGGTTCCTGATTCCACCCTCATAATTTGAAGACGAAATATCTACAACCTCTGATACGACATACATGTATCCAACAGAGGTTCTCGTAGCAGGTGCCACCACTACTACTGACTGCTGTACAACTACAGCAAATCTTCTCCTGTTTCTCCGTCCCCTCGTCAGTAGGAGGGTAGCCCTGACAATATCACTTGCAGCACATGGCCCGAACGTTGCTGTGGACAGACAGGCGAAGTCTGCCTATGACTACTCGTAGTCGGGTTTCGCTAGTTATTACTAGGTACGTACGTAGGTAGAAGAAAGAGCTAAAAAAACAAAGCCGTCTGTCTGCCTGCTAAGCAGCTGTGGACAGGCCCAGTCTGCCTGCTGTTGAGTGCTGCGGACAGGCTCAATCTTCCTGCTGTGGATAGGCCCAGTCTGCCTGCTGTGGACAGGCCCAGTCTGCCTGCTGTGGACAGGCCCAGTCTGCCTGCTGTGGACTAGCATAGTCTGCCTGCTGTGGGCAGGCACAGTGTGCATGCTGTGGACAGGCGCAGTCTGCCTGCTGTTGGCGCAGGCACAAAAACCGTTACCAGGTATGATTTTGTATTTTGAACACGGCCCAGCACAGACGTGCCTACACACGTTGCCGCACCTAGCTCGACGAACTGTTCCACCCCACCAGAACAAGAAAGTGTCTTGCGTGTGTGTGCGTGCACAGAGCCCGCCGGGACTGTATTTGGTGGCGTGTGCGTCGAGCGCGGTGGTGAAAGGTGGACCAAAGAAATGTTGAATCCACACACCAACTCACACACACACGGAGTGCGTATGCCTGTTTTTTGTTTTTTTTTTGCCTCTGTTTTTACTTGAGGTATTTCTTCCACTCCAGAGTTATTGGAGCCTGTCCTGCGACCACGGACTGCATTGAATTGTGAGTTAATGTGAGAACAACAACAACAAACAACAACAACATATAGAAAAAATCAAAACCGGCACCCTACCCGCGTACCCGAGCCGTTATGAAGAGGCTTTTTTTTCCTTGGTTAAAAAACCAAGTAAAAAAAGGCTCGCTTCGTTTGTTCGCCTCAATATAATTGCGTCTCGTCGTAGCAGCGTAGGCGGACATAACTTTTAGGCCGGATCTTATGGGTTTTTTCTGGTTACTGGTAATTGGTGGTAATGAGGCGCGACCTCGGTAATACCTGCAGTAGTAGTCATATCTGCGATGCATCATGCTGGGCGCATACGGATTATTTTGAATTGTGCTGAACGAACGAACACGAAGGAATATCTACCACGTACGACTACTACTGTGCTACTGCTGTACGCCGTCGTGGGTGCATCTTTATAATTTTCGTAGATGTTCTTGGCCTCTCCTGGCTCTTGATATGAAGAAGTACTGGGTTTGGTCGTGTGTATCCTGGTTTCCATCTCGAAATCCGGCACAATAATTTGAAGCCGAAATCTGCACTGCTGTACCACAGAACTTGTTTGTACCAGTATCTCTCAGGGATTGAGGAATCGGCACGGACACTGCTGTGGTGCTGGATGTCGACGGGAAGAAAGAGTCAAGAACACACAACACTCGACAAGTTTTGTCCAGCAGAGTGTTTTCTGGTTGAAATTCAGCACAATAAAAATCTGCATCTCAGATGTTTTGTCCAACAGAAAGAGCTTATTTTTCGCAACAGGTGTCACCACAACTTTACTTGGACTGATGTACGATATCTACAGCAGCAGTGCGCCTCCCGCACCATAACAGCAGCAGCAGCACCAGTAGCAGTAGGTCACACGAGGCCAGGGTCAGCGTCGCCGTGCGCTCGGCTTGTCGGTCTAACCCTTGCACCCTTTGTACGCGTACATATACACACACGTACTGTATAGTACGTACCCTGCACTCGTTTTTTTAATTATGTTTCCTGCTTCCCACCCCGAGAGTCGGCATAATATTTTCGAGACGACAACACGAGAATGGCATGCCCAAAAGAGCTTCTCGTAGCAGGTGCCACAACTACTGCTGCTGTGCATCATCTACATCAGAGCTTCTCCAGCAGCAAAACAGCAGCAACAGCAGTAGCAGTAGGATCCACGAGGCCAGGGTCAGCGTCGCAGTACCCTTGGCTTGTGCCCTTTGTACACCGTACTCGATGTTGTGTGTGTGGTTCCTGATTCCACCCTCATAATTTAAAGACGAAATATCCACAACCTCTGATACGACATACATGTATCCAACAGAGGTTCTCGTAGCAGGTGCCACCACTACTACTGACTGCTGTACAACTACAGCAGATCTTCTCCTGTTTCTCCGTCCCCTCGTCAGTAGGAGGGTAGCCCTGACAATATCACTTACTTGCAGCACATGGCCCGAACGTTGCTGTGGACAGACAGGCGAAGTCTGCCTATTATGACTACTCGTAGTCGGGTTTCGTTAGTTATTACCAGGTACGTACGTAGGTAGAAGAAAGAGCTACTCGTAAAAAAACAAAGCCTGCTAAGCAGCTGTGGACATGCCCAGTCTGCCTGCTGTTGAGTGCTGCGGACAGGCTCAATCTTCCTGCTGTGGATAGGCCCAGTCTGCCTGCTGTGGACAGGCCCAGTCTGCCTGCTGTGGACAGGCCCAGTCTGCCTGCTGTGGACAGGCCCAGTCTGCCTGCTGTGGACAAGCATAGTCTGCCTGCTGTGGGCAGGCACAGTGTGCATGCTGTGGGCAGGCGCAGTCTGTCTGCTGCTGTTGTTGTTGGCACAGGCACAAAAAACGTTATGATTCTGTATTTTGAACACGGCCCAGCACAGACGTGCCTACACACGTTGCCGCACCTAGCTCGACGAACTGTTAACGATTTTCCACCCCACCAGGACGTGAAAGTCTCTTGCGTGTGTGTGCGTGCACAGAGCCCGCCGGGACTGGATTTGGTGGCGTGTGCGTCGAGCGCGGTGGTGAAAGGTGGACAAAAAAAATGTTGAATCCACACACCAACTGACACACACATACAGAAAAAATCAAAACAGGCACCCTACCCTCGTACCCGAGCCGTTATGAAGAAGAGGCTTTTCTTTCCTTGGTTACAAACCAAGTAAAAAAAGGCTCGCTTCGCTCGCTCGCCTCATTATTATATGACTGTTTACGGAGGTTTGGCGGTATCTGGTCCCATATCTGATAAGATTTTAGCAAAATCACGTCTTATGGGGCCTATTGGTGGGAAAAAAATCCCTCCGAAACTTTATAACTCCTGACGCTGGGTCGTGCAAAAATGTTTGAGTGATTGAAAAAGGCAGGAAGTCGGATTTTCCACCGGCAAAAAGCCACACCAGATCGGTGCGCCATCTGCCGTCTTATCGTGATTTTGGTTATATTTCATGGGAGAACTAAAAAAACAGAGCACAACCGACATTTTGAACGCCACGTGGACCACGACACGAACAAGAGTCGCTCACGCCGGGTTGGGCGATCAACCTTCACCACCAGCTCCTCGAAGGAAGCAGCGGAATGTGGAACCCCCTGGGTAGCTGCGTAAGGGGTTTGCTAGTCGCTGAACCAGCAAGGAGCTCTTGCCTTCGCGGAGCATGATGAGCTGCTTGCGGCGGTCGTAGTCAGAAAAATATCGTTTGATTGTTTTGATACTGCTGCTGTAGTCTCGTCCTATTCGTTTCCAAAGTTTTGCCTCGAGCAGCTGCAGTTGGGCAGCCGCAAGGGACACGATGGTGGCCAAGGTACTGATGCCCTCCCTCTCCGTGGTGGCCGATGCACAAGTGTTGGAGGCCAGCTGTGTACAAGCGTAACCAAGCATGCAGCGTCGTAACCCGTCATGAACCCAGTCTATAACCTAGACAAAATGGTATACTAATGCCATCAAGGTCTAGTGCAAAGCCAAATTTTATCACTTTCAGAGTTGATCAGAAAAGGCTGCCAAAAAAAACATTTCAAGGAATTTCAGGAGTGATACATGTAAAATCTCGGAAGAACATTTCCCCCACCAAACAGGCCCCATAAGACGTGATTTTGATAAAATCTGATCAGATATGGGACCAGATACCCCGAAGCCTCGGTAAACAGTCATATAATCACCTTAAAAAAAATTGCATAAGATCCGGCCTGAAATTCGATGAAATGTTTTTTTTTGGAGACCTTTTATGATCAACTCTGAAAGTGACAAAAATTGTTTTTGCACAAGACCTCGGTGGCATTCTACAATTTTGTTTAGGTCATAGACTGAGTTCATGACGGGTGACGACGCTACATGCTTGGTTACGCTTGTTCACAGCTGGGCTCCAACACTTGTGCATCGGCCACCACGGAGGGTTAGGACATCAGTAACTTGGCCACCATCTTGTTCCTTGCGGCCGGCCAGCTGCAGATAGATGCTCTAGGCTAAACAACTTTGGAAACAAATAGCACGAGACAACAGCAGCAGCAGTATCAAAACTCTCTAACTTTTTTTTTTCTGGCTACCGCGACCGCCGCGAGCAGCTCACGCTCGCAAGCGGCTAAGTGACACGCTCCGCGAGGGCGAGAGCTCCTTGCTGGTTCAGCGACTATCAATCCCCCTACGCGGCTCCCCAGGGGGTTCCACATTAAGCTGCTTCCTTGGAGAAGCTGGTGGTGAAGGTTGATCGCCCAACCGGGCGTGAGCGACTCTCGTTCGTGTCGTCGTCCACGTGGAGTTCAAAATGTCGGTGCTGTTCTGTTCTTTCAGTCATCCCATTAAATATAACCGAAATCACGATAAAACGGCACATACATGGGGCATGGCGCACCGATCTGGTGTGTATTTTTGCCGTTGGAAAATCCAAACTTCCAGCCTTTTTCAATAACAAAAAAAAAAAAATTGTTAGACTCAGCCTTTACATCTTCCCCTGCGATATACATTCGTGGTCGTCTGTTCCCATCCATTCCCACCACTAATTACTAAATCTATCAAGAAATTTCGAGTCGTACCAAAATTCAGCTGTAGAAGCCGGTCGCCCCGGTGGTTCAAGTGGTTAACCTCGAATTCTACTTGTTTGAGTCCTGGGTTCGAGCCCCAGGTGGGTCGGACCTTGACTTTATTTGCAAAAAGAAAAAGAAAAAAGGATTCAGTTGTTGAGAGCGCCTTGCAGCGTGGGTAGGCACAATTCGATGCGAGTCGACGAGGGAAGAAGAGGCTGAAATCTTCTCGCGATAAAAATGAAGGCACGTACCGTAGCGGGAAGGGGGGGAGAAGAGCCTGCTTATGTGACCCCGGATCTGAGTTACCAGTAGGAAGGAGAGAGAGAAGAAAATGTGCGAAGAAAATGGATGGGATGAGAAAAAAAACAAAAAACAAAAAAAAAGTGATGGTCACTTCCATATAAAGAAGCATATAGAACTTGTGCACAACCCCCAACTAGTCTGAAAAAAAAACGGATAGAGAGGGGTATTGAGCAGCTTCCTAAATTGAGAATTAATACTCTAGTAGTACAACTAAATTAATACTGTGTCTACCAACTATTTAATATTAATAACTATTCCATGAACCAGTCGAACCCACAGCTGACGACGTATTTTCATTGTTCCAAACTTACAGCGTCCCCGGTGGCTTGGCGGGTGATCCGCTTGCCTGTCAAGATCAATTTCGCCGAGTGTGTGTGTGTGTGTACGTTCTTCTCATTAAACCGTTGTTTCTACCCGTCGACATCCAGCACAACCAGTGTCGTGCCGATTGTTCAATCCTATTATAGAAGAGAGACAAGTTATGTGGTCACAAAGCTACGCCACAGAGATACTACGTTGCCACGTACCAGGTACCCTGGTATGCAGTAAGCACTGCAGTGGGCAATGCCATGCTATGTCATCATACTAGATACGACAGGCACGACATACACAATCTATGAATTAGAGAAACAAAAAGAAGCAATTAAAAAAGAGAAAACAAAAACAAAGTGGACAAATCGAAAGAGAGAAAGAAAAAAATGAAAGCCAAAGCAAGGAGAAAGAATCTGTCGTGCCCCCCCCGCCGCAGGCGAGGTGGGCAACACTTGAGAAGGAACGGGCTGGAAAAAAGAAAAAAATAACAAAAACACCACTTCACTGCTTGCAAACAGAGTAAGACAAAGAACCAAGCAAGGGGAAAGAAATAGCAAAGAAAGGCAAAACAACAGGCAGACCAAAGCCCAAAGCATCCTCCAGGTGGCGGCAGCAGTTTGTGGTACGAGTAGTATAGCCAGGTTCTCCCTGCTAACCTTGCTACCCAGACTGCCGTCTCCGCCCTGCGTTCGTCAACTATGCCCATCCCCTTGGCACAGACAATACAAAACGAGCAGAGCAGGTTCGTCATCCAACCACGCCACACGGCTTCTTCAGTACGGCTTACCTGGTATCAATCAGAAAAGGAAGAGAAAAAACAAATGAAAATCACGGAGAGTCAGCGCAAGAAAGAAAAAAAACAAACAAAAAGAGAAGACAAGGGAAGACCATGTTCGAACCCGCTGCACCAGTTGGTGGCACTAGTAGTATGGTCATGTTCTACTTCCTGGTCGACCTGGTGCCTTGCTACCCTGTCGGCCATATCCTTCCTACTTTCGTCTACCGCAGTTTCCCTTATACCCCTCCTGCCCCCCCCCCTCTTCGCATTCCCTTGGTCGGGCTTTCTGCCACTTCTCCTGTTGCTCCCTCCACCCCCACTCCCATGGACACCATCCACGACGGATGGGAGGCGCTGCCGACTTATCTCTGCCTTAGCCTCGTACCACCTCACCATGAACCGTGCGGCTGCTTCCAAGATCCCCCAGTACCACTTCCCCGCCTTTTTGGCTGCAGTGGACCACAACGCAGTCTCAACTCCTAGCACCAAGGGGGCAACTTCCGTTGACCCTTCGGAGGCTCGGAAGTCCCTAAAGTGTTCGACTATGTATCTAGGCCAAGTCTTACACTGTCCGCCTGGTCTCGGGTTCTCCCCACCAGCTATCGTCCCGAACATTACCCGGCTGGGTAATCGCTCCTTGCGTCGCCGTGCCACGCCCCCCGCCAAGAACAGCCGCCGTTTACGAATGGTCGTTTCGATGCTCTCGCAACGTGTCATCTTGAGGGCCCTCACGTACGAGAGGGTGGCATCGTCCGTACGAAGTCGGCGCTGGAAGCCAATGACTCGCAACAGGACTTGGTGGTGAGCCGTTCAAAGCAAGGCAAAGTGTTCCGCTCTGAGGGTCCACGTCACACACCCGTGCAGCAGGGTCTCAATCACCTCGGCCTTCAGCATTCGGACTTTAAGGCTAAGGGGGGCGGTCGTCCTACCATACAACTCCGGGCTGAACCGTTTGAGGCATGCTCGCATGAGGCGGATCTGTCGGTCGATTTCGAGCGAGAAGGCAGCGTTTTGTGGATAACGCCGCCTAGGTATAAAAACTGGGTCGTCTGCTTATACCTCTGGCCTGCCGCTTCCATGACGAGCGATGGTGCGAGGGTTGTCTGGTCTGGTGTTTGTAGGACCATTGTCTCCGTCTTCTTTTCCGACACCGTGAGGCCTGCTGCTTCGAAGACAGTCACAATGACTGCCATCATTTTCGCGAGCCCTTCAGCCGACATCGAGACAATTCCTGCATCATCGGCGTACAACATGCCCCATATAGACCTTTGCACGCACGCCAATGGTTCCTGTTTCCCTGTTCGAACTACAGTACCGGCCCGCAAGTAAGAAACGTGTCAGTAAGAAAATCAGCCTCAAAGTTTAGACAAACTTGAGAAACAAACTTGAGAAACGATCCAGCGTCGGCATCTGCCGCAACTCAAGAAGAGCAACCCTTCCCCTGGCGGCCCACCGTGCCCCTAGATATGTGGGGTACAGTACAGTATATTCTGTCATTTTTCTGTACTCCTGTACACTGGCTGTTTCGCACTGTTGCCAATCCTCAGGTACGAATCAATTGTGGCTTGGATGACGAATACTCCAAAAACATAATGATGCCAGAACAAACGGGGGTTACACGCTTTTGACAGTCCCACAAAAAAAGCCGACCGTCTGTGGTAGAACTCCTGCTCGACGCGCGCAGCTCCGCAGCTCCGCAGCTGTGCCCACGTGAGGCAAGAGCCAAGCAGCAAGCGCTGTTGTTGCCCAAAAACTCTGCGGCCTTACTCCGCGTCAAGGCCGAGTTGGGAAAGCTGAGGCACAAGGGAGCGTTGACCACAGACCAGTTCCAACTTTTGAAGACCAGAGCGATAGAAGGGGTAGTCACAGACGTAGAAAAGTGGGAGTCCAATAAGATGACGGCGTCTCATCGTCGGATTTTGATCACGCAATGGACCAGAGAGGCCGCGAAGAAGATCGACAGCAACACTGCGTACCGCAATGGCCTCTTCGAGAAGACGGGGCTGACGATGACGGCAGATGGCAGCAATGGCGACCTCATAAATCTCCAAGGCGAAGAGCGGGGCACGTACTCCTTCATGGGGGTTGATACTACACCGGAACCGCTAGAGGACGTACGTGCTACCAATCTCTCCTGCTCCCACGGATGAGGAGAACCCGCCAGGTTCAAGCGACGAGAAGGAGAGTGAGAGCGAGACGGAGCAAGAGGTTGATGAGGAGGCTGTGCTGGACATGGACGACGGCATCTCTGACGACGAGGACTTACTGCCGTTTGAAGCCCCTGACGGTTATCATTTTGTAAGCTCAGCACCTGCCGCCCTCACTCAGAATCTTGTTAACCAAGAGATACTGCTTCGGCTCGGGATGGGTTGGTTCAGGGGGGTCATCACACGAAAGGCCCAAGCACGCACAAGCCAACTCTACGACTTCAGGGTGTTTCTCGAGACCGACGGCAGCACACGTGGCATGGAACATCCGCTGGCGAAGTACTCGGTGGATGGGGTCGCGGCAGGGGGGTCGTGGGCGCTGCTATCGCGCTGCGCCGAAAAGGACTCTTCAGAGGACAGCGAGAGCGAGGACGAGAGCGAGTTCGAGGACGAGGAAGAGGAGGAGGAGGTGGAAGAGGAGGAGAAGGAGGAGGAGGAGGAGGAGGAGGAGGAGGAGGAGGAGGAGGAGGAGGAGGAGGAGGACGAGGAGGACGAGGAGGAGGAAGAGGAGTCGGGAGGAGGGGGGGTCGGTAGTACGATCGAGGGTTCGTCGGGGGGGAAGGGGAGTAGCCTGAACGACATGAGCGACGTTGGGCCGATTCACGCAGGGGGTAGGAAGCGCATGCGCGTTGAGTCCGAAGAGGAGGAGGAGGAGGAGGAAGAGTCGAGAGAGCGAGGGGGGGTCGGTAGTACGATACAGAGTTCGCCGGTGGGGGGGGGGGGGGTTGCCTGAACGAGATAAGCGACGTCGGGCCGATTCGCGCAGGGGGTAGGAAGCGCACGCCTAACGTGCGCCTGCAAGACCACGAGTAACATCATGGTTTATCGAGGTCATTCGGGCGTAGATGGGGACGTATACGCTATGATACTGAGAATAACGTCAGAAGAGAAGAGACGGATTCAAAATTGAGGAAGAAAACAACATGGAACGTTGCTGGCAAAAATAAGAAAGGCGCTTTTAAGAAAATCATGCTCATTTTCCAAAGAAGAGTAAGAAAGGAGCATTTAAGAAAATGATGCTCATGCTCCCAGGAAAATAAGAAACCCAGCCTCCGGCCGATTTTTCGGGTTCATACTAGCGGGCCGGTACTACTGTATTTTACGTCAGGAAATTCAATAGAGCACGCGAAGGGCAACTTTTACAAGGTGGATACGAAGTTGGTACTCGCTCGTACATATCTGGTAAGTATAAAAAAATATAAGCTCTGATATCGAGAATTTCGTTGAAATTCAGTCATACAGGGTATAGGGAGTTCTCAGAGAGTAGTTGGCTGAAAAAGGAGACTTATCGGGAGGGAAGGGGTTGATACGTTGACTAGCGCTGACAAAGATGGACAGAGGAGGGGAAATACGTAGTCTTGGAACGTATTGTGAGCTGTGAATGAACCGACCGGACGAATGTCGTGTGCTCAAAAGATGAAGCACACCGAAATGAAAAAATGATACAAATATACAAATACACACGGATGGCTATCAAACGTGGCACCCTCGCATGCTACGAAGAGTTGCTGAATGCTGTTGTATTATACCGGTATGTATTTGTTTATAAACTACGAATCCCAGGTGGGTCCGTTGCCACAATAACAAACTTTTAAGAGTGGCTACGGACTACATCAGCAGTCGTTGATGTCTGGAGTGCTGCACTCACAGTACGAAATACCTGTATGCGGTAGCCGCGAACGCAGATAGGGGCAAGCCTGCTGTCTGGGGTGCTGTCAGAGTGTCAACCCTCCGTCACGCAGATAAATAGTAACAACAATCAAAATCGATAACAACCGTTATACAAGTAAGTAGCAACGATCGCCAAGTCTTCCCAGACGCTTTGACAAAACGTGAATCACAGCAGCTGCTACAATACCACGCCCCTCCTAGGTATATCCGTTTCGTTTCATCTCCGCGGTTACATATTGCACCCTTGATTATCATGCCTTTTTGTTAAAACCCATCTACCTGGTATCTGGAATGAACACCCGTCCCGCCCACCATTCTTAGTCGACAACTCCTACCTTGTCGTTCGTCGCCAAAGACCAGACCGCGACTGCTCGTGCCTGTCACCTACGTACAATTGTGGAGCAGTGTTGCTGACCACCCCGCGAGCGACCTTGCCGGTGAGCTAGAGGATTAACGTCCCCCGTCGATGTGTCCTTGGCAAAGTCGAATGCATATATATCATGTATACTCTGCGATCAGGCATGGACCAGGGAAAAGGTGATAAACTGCCGAGTTCGACGTTCATAAAAAAAAAATTCACTGCTAAAGAGGAGACATTATTTGATTAGACCTCGACCTGCGTCGCCGTTTAAACCACCTGGAGACACTGCTACTGTACTATCAATACTATACCAGGTATACTGCTACTGCTCTGTCCCACATATATATGTATCCGGCGATAACTTTGGTGAACGCCCCGCCCGGCCGACGATGTCATGTATCGAGCACCCCGTGATTTTTTCTTCTTTTCTTCTTTTTTTTTTTTCTCATCCCATTCATTATCTTCGCACATCTTCTTCTCTCTCTCCTTCCAACTCGTAACTCAGACCCGGGGTCACATAGCAGGCTCTTCTCCCCCCTTCTCGCTACGGTACGTGCCTTCATTTTTATCGCGAGAAGATTTCAGCTATTTCTTCCCTCGTCGACTCGCATCGAATTGTGCCTACCCACGCTGCAAGGCGCCCTCAACAATTGAATCCTTTTATATTTTTGCAAATAAAGTCAAATGTCCGACCCACCTGGGGCTCGAACCCAGGAGGACTCAAACAAGTAGAATTCGAGGTTAACCACTTGAACCACCGGGGCGACCGGTTGCTACGCGTGCCTAGCGCGTAATCCGGACAAAATAACCCCGTACCTGGTACCTGGTACTTGTTTTTCTTTTTTTTGCGTTTAGCTATCTGCGTCTGTTTTAGTTTTGCTTTTGTTTTTCTTTTGCTTAGCTTCATCTTCTTTTTTTAGGTTTTTGTCTGCTATTATTAATAGTCTCCTTTTTGCTTCCCTGGTGTCCGCAGTGGTGGAGTGCGTATGCTTGTTTTTTGTGTTTTGCCTCTGTTTTTACTTGAGGTATTTCTTCCACTCCAGAGTTATTGGAGCCTGTCCTGCGACCACGGACTGCATTGAATTGTGAGTTAATGTGAGAACAACAACAACAACAACAACTTGTTTTGCAATAAGGATTGATGTAGAAGGACAGCAATGGTGGGAACGAAGAGTGTGATCGAAGCTTCTTCCTGCTTGAGCTACAAATTCCGTCTGTGCGGCTCTTCCGCCGGAGGTACTTGTTTCAAGTTTAATCGTATACGTCGTATGTTGTTGTTCTCACATGAACTCTCTGACGAAGGAGTCCGTGGTCACACAAAGGTGCTGGAGCCCTAGAAAGATCCGAAAAACGAAAAAAAAAAAACGAAATTGCGTCTGCCTCAAAATACACGAGACGAAGAAAGCGCACACAACCTAAAACCAATGTGCAAACTGAACTAACATGGCCGCGGGTATATCCTCTCAACTATAACATAGAGTACCCTCGTTCCCACCACCAACCGACTCGTGGCTGCTGACTACAGCGGATGCTGTCTGAAGTGCAGCCTGCACCGTACGAAACGCACGGTAGTCGTGAAAACGAAAGAGGAACACACCTACCTGCCTGCTATCTGGAGTGTTGTCAGAGTGAAGACTCGCGGATATGCAGTGAAAAAAGGAGCAATCGAACCTTACTACCACACGAACATCAACGATCACCATCTCTTCCTGGACTGTCTGACACAAAAAGGTTCAGCACGGTTATGATACGACGTCTAAGACTCTCTGATAATTGCGTAGGATATTCCCCATGAAGGGTATAAAACTCGTTAAACTACAAAGACCAGTGACGACGTTAATAACAAGTACCGGTAGATACTATTCTGCCTTGTGAAAAAACAATACCAGGAAAAAACAAACTCTGACAGCTAGCTGCTTCTCTCGTGATGATAGTGTGCGCGCAGATCATGGGTCTCCGTGCACCATCTTCGAGCCGCTCTTCATGGCCGCCTCATCGCCTTGGATAAATCCACCCGCTCCTTTGCGCGTGCTCTCGTTCCTATTCCCTTCCAGTCGATTCCCTTTCCTCTGCGTCATCCTGAAAAAAAAAATGCTCCTCGCACTTGCTTGCGGTTCTGATCTGAAAAATAAAACTTCTCGCGCAGGGGGAGGTCAATCCGTCTCTTCCCCGCACGTCGACGCTCAGTCTGCCTCCTGTCCTCCCTCGTCGTCGAATCCAGCCTCCTACCGGCGCAATAGACTGCGCCGTAGTGTGGCCTGTGGTGGCGCCTGCCTCCGCGCACGGACACCCCGATTGAGCATTCCTGCGCTGCCGCAGCTGCCTATAAAAGACGCGCGAATCGTAGGTCTACGGGCCTGACGTAACCACGTACGACCCAACTCTACTGCCGCCTGAGCCTCGCGGCCACAGGCAGCAGCAAGAAGGTATCACTCGTTGAGGGTTAGTCCGGCCTTACACCCGCCAGAAAGACCTACCCCACTCGCTATTAGCCTGACAGAGCATGCCTCGCAGCCTTCCTTGCCGAGGCAGCGAGGGGAACGGAAGTATAGGGAGGCCTGAAGGACCCCAGAACTGGGTCCTGGCTACGTACAATAGGTGGTGGGGATGAGAAATGAAAGACAAAATATATATATAGTTTGCGCGGCGGGGGGGGGGGGCATGGACGACACCCCAAGCGAATATGATACTACATTCCCGAGTATCGAGTAATAGGTCCCTGGTACGCATTTATTTAGGTGCCAATGAGATACCAGGTATCAACTTGTTGTGCACTTACATAGATAGGCGTCGGAATTCTGACGCTTCTTCTTGTGTTCCCCCATCTGGATCACGAAGACGACACGCCGACAGGCTGTTTGGGGCACGAGCTTTGAAAATAACGCACTCACTCGTTCTACTAATAATAATAGTCAGTCTGAGCATCTGGAACAGCATTGACCCGTGAATAGACCATAAACCCACAAAACGTTCAGCCTGCATGTAAACGAGACAGAGGATAACGCTCAAACCACCTTCAGCGCCTTTTAGGCGTTAGGATAGCTTACTCTTTCCTGGGGCCCGCCTGGAACAAATTTATATGTCATTCGCTGTGTACTATTATATATATATGTACCTTGTATGTCAAGGAAACCGTCTTCTCGGGGGTCCACATGTCATTCAATTTGAGCAAGACGAATCACATTTATAGTTTTGCTTTTTTTGTCCGCGCACGGGGTGAAAATAGGGTATGTATGGAGGCATTGTTCCTCTCGATGATTTCCAATTTTTCGGGACGGGCTCATTACTGCTGTAACGTCCATGCTCTCCATACTGCTGCAGCTGCTCGTAGTTTGATAGCTTCTTCTTTTTTTCCTTTTTGTTCTGGCGCTTTAATCCTCCGCGAATTGATGTTTTTTTTCAGTGTCGTTGCAGGTAGTATTAATGCATTTAATAGTATCGTTTCGTGGGTCGATGGAGGGCCTGCTTTGCTTTATTTGTTTGTTTTTTTAGTGCCCGACCCGTCCTTTCCAAAACGGGGGCACGTTTGACGATTTTTTTAAGGATACCTTAACCCCTTTAGAACCGCAGTTGAGTTCCGTTTTGGGGACAAACTACTTGAAATTTGACTGGTTTGTCCCCAAAACGGGACTGCGGTTCTAAAAGGATTAAGCAGGGAAACGGGGTACCAGGTGGACTTAATTGTAGGTTCAACCAGCCCATGCTGCTCGTACAACAACTGGCAGTGTCTGCCTCGAGGGCGCGGTCGGTTGTGTTTGTCTTCAGAATCTGTCAACGTGTCGGTAATTTTCGTAATTAATGAACATAGTCTTACCTTGCATACTTCTATGTTGTGGCAATATATTAGTTTTGAACGTTTCGGATTATCTACCGCATCTCCTTCGAGGGGGGCATTTATTTGTACGTCGGGTTTCCGGTTTCTATATCGTCGTTTCGTTTGATATTGCGATTTTTTGTGTTATTGAACAGATATATTCTAGAATGTTCATGGGTGTAATATGTCGTCTCCGTCGTATATACGGCTGAGGTAACGATGACATGGGGTAGGTTGCATTTTGCTGACGCCATAATAATGTAGCACATACGTATTCTTCCAGTTCGCTTAACCCCTTTAGGACCGCAGCCCCGTTTTGGGGACAAACTGCTTGAAATTTGAATGGTTTGTCCCCACAACGGGACTGCGGTTCTAAAAGGGTTAACCCCTTTAGAACTCCAGTCCCGTTTTGGGGACAAGGCAGTCACATTCCGAGTAATTTGTCCCCAATTGTTCTCAAAACGAAACTGCAGTCCTAAAAGGGTTAACACCTCCGTTCCCCTCGTTGCTTCTGCAAGGCGTGCTGCGAGGCATGCCCTCTGAGGCTTATAGCGAGAGGGGTAGGTCTTTCTGGCGGGTGAAAGGCCGGACTCACCATCACTCCAGAGAAGCAGTCCTCGTCTTTTGTCTGGTTTTTGTTTTTCACGAGGCAGTAGTATGGTACCTGGTATGTATTTGGTATTGACGTCACTGGCCTATGTAGTGTTGGCGAGTTGTATACCCTTGGAATGACTCCGGCAATTTTCAGGGGCGGGCATGGTATCATAGCTGTGCTGCACCTTTGTGTCAGACAGTGCGGGAAGACCTGGCGATCGTTGATACTCGTGTTTCGATTTTTTTCACGGTTCTTCGATCGCTCTTTTTTCACTGCATGTCCGCGAGTCGTCACTCCGACAGCACCGCAGACATCATCAGGTGTGTTTTTCTCTGTGTTCACGGCTACCGTGCGTTTCGTAAGGAGGTGCAGGCAGTACTCCAGATAGCAGCCGCTGCAGACAACAGCCACGCGTTGGTTAGTGGTGGGAACGGGGGGAGATATATGTTTGATAGTTGGAAGGATAGACGCGCGGCCATTTTAGTTTTGTTCGCACGTTGATTTTATTCGCTTGTGTGCGCCTTCATCTATTATTGTACATTTTTTTAGGCAGCCGAATTTCGATTTTTTTGGGGGGTTTCTTGGACTTGCTAAAGCCCCAGCACCTTCGTGTGACCACGGACTCCTTTGTCCGAGAGTTAATATGACAACAACAACAGCATACTCCGAGGAGCATTGAGTAGAGCTCGAACTCAGAGTACCGAGAGTAGGGCTGTCTAAATACTGCGAGTGCTCGGAACATGAGCACTACGAACAGAAGACCCGCCTTTCGCGAGTAATGTGTGTAAGAGCAGTAGTACCGGACGCCGAGGAAGTAAGTAAGTGCTGTACCCGCAGTACGAACATCCGAAACACTTGCAATACCTAGTGTATCACGATAACTGACCCTGTACATAGTACGAATATTCTGCCACTCGGAGTATATACACTGCGGTCGACATGATGCCGGTAATCCAAGTACGCCAGATACCACCCCCCCCCCCCGATTACAACTTATCATGACTCTTGGGACCCCCTGAGTATGCCTGCTGCTATAAAACAGGAAATACGTCATCAAACCGTGCACATACTGCGAGGGTATCATTTTACCACAGCGAGAAGGATCTTTGGGCCGCTGTGTGAAAGCGGTTCTCCGGGGAACGTCGAGGCTTCAAAACTGAAAACTGGGGGCGGCGGCAGAAAATGTTTTCCTCGAAAGGCGCTGGATCCCGTGTAAATTTTGGAACTGCATGCTGATATTTAAGGTTGTAGTGAGCACTTCCACATCAAATTGAGCCCGATACTGCCTGTACCCTTTGGTTGTTACTTCCACGAAAGATGCTTTGAATTATATGAAAAAATAGCCGATGGGGGGGGGGGAAAGGTCTGCTCTGCTCCTTCCCCCCCCCGCGTGCATACGCTTCCCTTACGCCTAAACAATCAGCCAAAAGGGGGGGGGGGGGGGAGGGGCTGCACTGCCCCTTTCCCCCCCCCGCGTATTAACGCCTTCCCCGAAACACAAAAAACGGAAACGCGGTCGACATATCTACCGGTCGCGCTCCGCGACTGGAACGACTCCCCCCCCCTCCTTTTCTCATGTGCAATCCAGAGGCAACCGCTCATATCGGAACTCTGAAAATTGCTAAACTGTCACCTGGTTCCGTTCTTCCGAACGGCCCGCTCATATCGGGAACCCACTAAGATTGACAAACGATTATTTAGTGCAAACGTTCCGTCTCTAACAGCCCAGGTTACCTGGGAAAACCCCTGCTAATCGACCACTACGTACACGTGCTTTCGAATGGTTTACCGTCTCTAACGGCCCGCTCATATCGGGAACCCACCACGATTGCTAAGGATTAGGATGACCCGCTCATATCGGACCACCGCGAAAATCGGACGTCTACGGTACCTATGTTTGCGCGTGCTCTCCGGTGGCCTTCCGTGACAACGGCCCGCTCATATCGGGAACCCACCAAGATCGCCAAACAATTATTTAGTGCAAAAGTTCCGTTTCTAACGGCCCAGATTTCTTGGGGAAACCCTTGCTAATCGACCACTACGTAAACGTGCTTTCGAATGGTTTACCGTCTCTAACGGCCCGCTCATATCGGGAACCCACCACGATTGCTAAGGATTAGGATGGCCCGCTCATATCGGACCACCGCGAAAATCGGACGTCTACGGTACCTATGTTTGCGCGTGCTCTCCGGTGGTCTTCCGTGACAACGGCCCGCTCATATCGGGAACCCACCAAGATTGCCAAACGATTATTTAGTGCAAACGTTCCGTCTCTAACGGCCCAGATTTCTTGGGGAAACCCTTGCTAATCGACCACTACGTAAACGTGCTTTCGAATGGTTTACCGTCTCTAACGGCCCGCTCATATCGGGAACCCACCCCGATTGCCAAGGATTAGGATGGCCCGCTCATATCGGACCACCGCGAAAATCGGACGTCTACGGTACCTATGTTTGCGCGTGCTCTCCGGTGGTCTTCCGTGACAACGGCCCGCTCATATCGGGAACCCACCAAGATTGCCAAACGATTATTTAGTGCAAAAGTTCCGTCTCTAACGGCCCAGATTTCTTGGGAAAACCCTTGCTAATCGACCACTGCGTAAACGTGCTTTCGAATGGTTTACCGTCTCAAACGGCCCGCTCATATCGGGAACCCACCACGATTGTTCAACGATTAGGATGGCCCGCTCATATCGGACCACCACGGAAATCAAACGTCTACGGTCCTTACTCTGCCCCTTTCCCCTCCGTTTGCCCATCCGCCGTGGAAATAAATGCGGGAGGGTGGGTGGGAAAAACACAAAGCACCGATAACCAACAACGATGCCTGACGGTCCTCTGCCGCTCCCTACTCGGCGCCTGGCTCTCCCCAGCTCGTGCTGGGACCCCGACTAGTATTGACTCTGGTATATCGCTGCTCCCGCTGCTCTACTCGCTTTCCTTTTTCAAGTGCGACTGTTCCTACTCGTTCCTTTCGTGCCGCAACATAATTTCCTTCTACCATTACCCCGTAATAAACATCCCGTTGTTTCTGTGTGAAACCCCCCGTTAGTCATTCAACACACTGGTGTATCTTTCTACCCGTTGCCCTCCAAACAACAGGTTGTCTCTAAGACAACCTTTCTCTTTGGTTGTTACTTCCACGAAAGATGCTTTGAATTATATGAAAAAATAGCCGATGGGGGGGGGAAAGGTCTGCTCTGCTCCTTCCCCCCCCCACGTGCATACGCTTTCCTTACGCCTAAACAATCAGCCAAAAGGGGGGGGGGGGGGAAGGGGCTGCACTGCCCCTTTCCCCCCCCGCGTATTAACGCCTTCCCCGAAACACATAAACGGAAACGCGGTCGGCATATCTACCGGTCGCGCTCCGCGACGGGAACGCCTCCCCTCACGAGGCCGCGATTTCCTTCCCAAATTTTACTATTTTTCATCCCCATCCAGTCCCCTGACCCGGCTGTCTCTCGTATTCTCCCGCCCCCCCCCCCTAGTACCTCTGATACCCATACTGGATCTTCCATGTTTGCTCTAACGTACACCATAAAGGCGTCCGAAGACCACCTTCCTTCCTTCTTGATCACCGCCTCTGGCACTCGTTTTGCCGCGAGCCTTGTGGCCCCCCCTATCCTCCCCGAATGCAATGCGAACTCTTCCGGAATCAACCTCGCCCCGGCCCCCCTCCCCTCTACCCTCCACTTCCCCCCTACGTCGGCAATACCACTCCTCAAACATTGGGTTGCATGCCCCCTGGACCATACCCTCCATCCTTCTTCCCCCCGGAAAGCCATTAAAGGGGCTTCCCCTTTCAACTCTCCGCTACTGTACATGCTAAAAAGCTCCATCAACAGACCTACTGCCCCCCCTCCCTCTCCACCCCCTCCCCCTCCCCTTGTCCTTACTATAACGGCCCCCTTCCTCCCTTGGTCTCCTTTTTGATCCCCTGAATCTCACCTCTACCTTGTCCGCCTCCTGCCTCCTGCCTTCCCCCAACTGCTCGTTATTCCTGAAAAACGCCACATCCCCCCTCCGCAGGCAATAAATACTATGGAACTCCCCTTTTCCCCCCGCGAATAATTCCGATGCCCGCAGCATCAGAAAATATGACAACGCCAATCCTATCCACACCACCCTCCCCCCGACCCCCCAGGATGGGACACTCTCCTGCATTCTCGTCAGTATACCCCACGTCAACGGCCGCCTTACTCTCTGTTGGGAGCCCTTATCTACGTGTGCCCTCTTAATTCCTTGTTTCACCGATCTGATCAACGGGTTACCCAGAGGAAGTGACAGCCCGACGAACTGCTCGTGGTAAAAATTGATCGCTACCAATTTCCCCGCAATTGTCGTCTCCTTGTTCCCCTTTTCCGCGCAACAATACCCCATAAATTCCGTCAGCTCCGCTACCAGCTCCATCTCCCCCAACTCGTTCTGCAACCAGCTCCCTTTTCCGACAAATGACCTCCAACTCACCCACAACCTCCAATTTGCCTCGTAAGTTTTTCTAGTCGACGCTGCAACTTTTCCATAGGCGTACCCTCGCGCAATATCTCCGAAAACATCTGCCGCTCCCCGTCCCCCAGTTCCTGCACCTGCCAGGCGATTTCGGGGCATTCTGCGGTTAGTTTCTCGGGGATCTGTTTTTTCTCCCACCTTGTCAGTCCATCTGCCAGCCGGTTATCTACCCCGCGTACATGCCTTGCCTGAAAACACCACCCCCCCTTTGCTTCCAATGCCCCCATCATTCTCATCAACGCCCCTACTCTTGCCTGCTTCTTCCCCCCCCCTCGGCATCTCTTTACCCAGGCTACGGCCGACTCGTTGTCCGCTCTCATTAGAACTGCTTTCCCTCTCCTATCCGGTCTCTCTCCCCTCATCTCTACCATCACAAACGCTGTCATGACCATGGCCATCACCTCCAGCAGGTTTATCGAAATCAAATCGTTCACCGCCTGACCCCCCTTGATCGTTCGTCTCTGGACTTCCTCCGGTAAATCGAACCTCCAGTACACCCCCGTCTCCATGCACAGCCCACCCAGCGCTGACAAAGACGCGTTCGAAAACTATGTTCTACTTGGCAGCTGCTTAACGAAACTGAACGACGGCACTGTTATGCTCTCTCCCCCGTATCCCTCTCCTCTCTCCAAAAACCATCTCCACCACCCCACGTCTGCCATGAATTCCCACGACAACCGTAAAATTCGTCTCGCTTCGGCCTGCTTCCTGTGCCTACCCCACGCCCCCCTCCCCCCGGCCCGCTCCGCCCCATTAAGATGCAGATTAGAAAGCTGCAGAAGCCGACGGACGAAGTACCGTCCGGGCCGGATTACAAATGACGCATGGTGCAACTTCCCCGCTAGCACTAATACTTCCTTCAGCGTTGCCGTTTCCCGTCCCACCGGCCACTTAGCTACTTGCGCGCGCAAATCGTCGACTTTTCGTGGCGGCAGCGCAATGGTCATACTCTCTGTATCTATATCGTATCCTAACACCTCCTGCTGCGTTGCCCAACCCGTCACCTTTTTTTGCGATAGCAACGGTTCTTCCCCCTCGCCCCGCTCGCCCATAGCCTCAAAATGAATCGACGCTAACGATCGTGACAGATCTAGACACCTCCCGCCCCCCTTTTCCCACTGTACCTCTATCGAGATGGCTTCATCCATGAAAAACACTACGAAAGCTGTGTCGTTCGCCCCCCCCCCTTTCGCCGGCCGCACTACACATTCTGCCGGCCAACCGACTACCGGCCGCCCCGTACTCGGTGCTATCGTTACGTGCTCTACTGCTCTGTCCCCCGCCTGCGAGAATGACGCTGATGCTTTAGTTGCGTTACACTGCGCATGTGGCATCGCCGCCGATATCACTCCCCACCACCCCGGACTACCCCGCCACCCAAACTGCAAGCGTAAGTCCACAAAGAGGTACCGACCCAACACGTATCCGAAGGCGGCTGCGCCGTCGGGGTCTACCGGAATCTGCCTGAACGCGTTTTTGACATCCATTTTTTGAATGAGAATCCGTGCTCTCTCTCCGAACTTGACCCTCAAACCGAGAACCCTCTGCAACACCTCGTGCATCACACCCGCCAGTGCACACGCTGGAATCTCATCCCAGTCTGTTGTCGCATTCACCGACCCCCCCTATTCCCCGTCCCTGTGCTCAAAGGTCATGTCGTGGATAATTCTGATCTTCTCGCGCTCCTCTACGACCCCTATAGGTGACACCCGCAACCCCGGAACCTGTCCCGCTTGTTCCTTGGGGAAAACAATTGCTCTACCCCATGCCACGTCTGCCACCGCCTTTTCCCACACTGCTTCGTCAAAGTTACTGGCGCTCGAATGGTTCCCGTATTCGAGCTCCTTCGTTAGGGCTCCGCCTGGCAACACGTCGACTGGAACCCCAACTCGCGCGATACGTTTCAAGTGGTCGATTCCTGGGCATTTATGCTTGTCCCCGAAGAACGCTTCTACGCGCTCCGGGTCCATATGGGGTGCGGACAACGACCCGCCTAACCCACGCACCACTTGTCCTACCCCCCCCCTCCCCCCCCCCCCCTCCGCCCCGCCCCCGCCCTGGGTTATTCGCGACAAAAACACTCCGGCAGTCGAGGCTAAGACCTCCATCAAACGTGCGGCCGCCTCCTCCCCCCCTTGTACTTTATTTTACAATCCCTGTGCTACCTGCCAACGCCCTCGCTCCTCTACGCGTTGGTTGGTCATCGCACCTTTTTCTGACAAAACCACCGACCCTGGAGTCGGCCTCCCCTCACGGCTCAGCGCCCAACCCGAACTCCCCGCCATTGCCGTCATCGTGGACCCTCCGGTGCTGCCGCTGGTTGCTCGTCTGGTCGGCTCCGCCGTATTGCGGAGCCCGTGCCCTCATTTCTTCGTTGGTCTGTCGAAGCCCTCTCCTCCTTCTCCTCCCCCCTTTCGGTTCCCCGCCTCGCCCCCCTCTCCCTCCCTCTTGCGTTTTCCCAACTCCGCCTCTTCTCGCAGCAGGAACGCGCCGCTTGAAAGCTTGCGGCTGTTTTTAGTGCCTGTACCTGCACGGCTTTCCCATTCTGAGGCTCGTGGAAACACGCGCCATAATTGGAGAATGCGAAGCAAGCCCCCCCCCCCCCCCCCCCCTCCTCCTCTCCGCTCCCTGTCCGCCCCTCCTCCCCCCGCCCAACCCCCTCCCCCGACTCCGCCTGTCCCCCCCTCTCCCCCCCCCGCCCCCCTTGCCGTCTTGAACCCCGTCGCGTGGGTCCCCCTCCCCCCCCCCCCCCCTTCCCCTCCCCCGACCCCCTCCTCCGACCCCGCCATGTGCATCAGATTGACGGGTGCCATTGAGATCCACGAGTGTGTTTTTTCAAACGGGGGCAGCGGCATCGGGCCCAGCTCCCTCGGTCCCGGGAACGAACTCCCGGGTTCCTGTTGCAACAGGAGCCCCCTCCGAGTCACCTCCTCCGCCCACTCCTGCAGGTCCTCGTTGAAGCATTTCACAAAGGTTTCCTGGAACTGCCTCGATGCCGCCACCAGCGCGTTCTGCGCATAAAAGTTCTGGACGCCCTGCGCCACCACTCTGAAGCATTCCGACAGGTTGCCCGACCGTCGCAGCGCCGCTTGCCCCGACGCGTCGGTGTCGTCCACCACGTACTGCGCGAGCGTAATTATGAGTAAAAACAGCGCTTCCACCCTGTGGTCCAGCGACACCTGCTTTCCCCCTCCCCCTCCCCCAAAATGTCCCTTCTGCGCGAAGTTCCGGACATCCATTCCGCACAGTGCTGCCACCTGAAACGCCCCTTTCTCTTCCATGACGAACCCGCTGGCGGACAACCTTACTGCCTCCGCCGTTTCAAACGGCGGTGGTGCCCTGTTCCCGCGCACTGCTGCCCAGACTACGGTGTTGCGGCCGGCCTTCCGCCATATTGTCTCCAAAACGGGGGGCTTGCCATACCCCCCCCCCCCCCCCCCCGCTCCCCTCCCTCCCCCCCCCCATCTCCCCCCCCCCCCCCCCCACCTCGCCCCCCCCTCCCCCCCAACCCGGCGGCGGTCCGACCTGAGAAGCCAGCGCTCCGCCCGCCGCCCCGAAATTCCCCTGCTGTGGGCCTCCGGTTTCACATGCCCCCCATGGCAGAGCGGTGCTGTGTGAGGTGCCTTCCCACCCCCGGGCTGGCCCCGGGTGCCTCTGCTCTCCCGGCGTTCGCCACTGCTGTAGTTGAAGCTTCTGCTTTGCGGCTCCCACCCTCCACGGACTGGAAGCTCCCCCCCACCTCCCGGGCTCCCTCCTCTGCTGCGGTTGCTGCTGTAACGATCCTCCCTCCCACGGACTTATTCCCCCGAACCCCCCCCGACCGTTGTGTGTCTGCCCCTGCTGCTGTTGGCGTGAACCTGGCTGTTGCTGCAGCCCCAATGCTTCTACTTCCCACTGGCTTACACCGCCGAATCCCCCCCGTCCTTCCTGCGTGTACTCCTGCTGCTGCTGTGGCGGGCCTGACTGCTGCTGTTGCCATGGGTACTCTGTCCCTTCCCCCCAGTGTGCTCCCTGCTGTCCTTCTACCCCTCTTCCCTGCTGCTGCTGCCATTGCGGCTGGCCCGACGGGCCTCTAGTTGCCCGCAATTGCTCCTCAATCATACTATATGGGTTTTGTTCCCACTGCCTCCCCGCCTCATTATCATACGAACTCCCTTCCCCCGACCATGGGGGGGCCTGGCCGTTCGATTGGCGGAAAAAATCGTTGCGCGGCGGGCGAGGGGCATGGTGTGTGCAATGGGCCTGTGTATGTCCCCTATGCGGGCCGGACCCTCGCCCCCGGCCTTGCGGCGGGCGAGCTCCACGACCCGGTGATGGCTGTCCTAACATGTGTCCTCCCCGCCCCGGCCGCGTACGACTGTCTGGCGAAAAATTTACCCTACGTGCTGCTGTATCGCTACCCCCTAACGTGTTACTGGTCACGTTACCGTTGCCGCGCCCTGCTCCTTCCACGACCTCTGCGTTACCGACCGCCCCTTGCCCTCGGCCTGCTCGGTGCTGCGGGTCCGGGAGGTCTCCTGTGGCCCCCTCCTCCTCTTCTTCCCTCTGGTGGATGTCCGGAAGGTCTCCCAGACGAACCATCCTGGCTCTCTCCCGCTTCTTCAAAAAAAAAAACAAAAAAACAAACAAACAAACAAACAAAAAAAGCACCGATAACCAACAACCTTTCTTTAACGTATAAGAACAAATTACCTCCGAGTGTGCCCATTACTAAAGCGGTAAGTAGTTGTACATTTGTGAATAGACGTGATAACTAAATCATTCGAAGCTTTGACATATTGTTCTCAGTCGGATTTTGCAGTCAGTTGAAAATGATGCTATCTGCACAATCGCACAACAACGAGCGTTTGCCCCGAAAATGTGCAACAGTACTGCTGTTCTCGCCTCAGAATGACTTGAACGTTTCTCCAAGACCTATCTAGTAGAGCTGTTTCCAGTTTTTTTCAGGTGCCCAGCTACAGGAAATCACCCCCGGTACTTTTCCTATCCAACTGGGTAAAATACGAAAGCGATCAGGGATCGGATCGAAAAATTGGAAATATGTTCATGCGCAAACCATAACATGCATGTTTTTTATATTTCATGGCTAGCTACTCGTCAGACCACCGCGTGTAGCGTGCGATTTTGACTTGCCGTCGGTGTCAATCTGGTTTGGGCTCAAATGAAACAACAGGAGATCCTGTTTTCGTCTTCGGCCGTTTTATAGTATATACTTCGTACATTACGTTACCATCGTTGCTGGCTTTTCCCTACATACATGCGTATGTATTCCTTCCAGAATATCCTGGTGTCTGTTATGTAAACCCTGTTTCTCCTTTCAACGGGCCGACCTCCTACCGAATACCAGACCCCTGCTCGTAGACCACCCACAAGTAAGTACGACTACGACTACAAGCAGTACGTTGTGTCCTTCCTCACTCTTTCAACCATTATCACTATCTATCTATCAGTCTTCCCAATTCAACCAACTGCACCCGACACCAAATATGTATCAGGGTTATCCTGGTGTCTGTTATGTACACCCCGTTTCTCCTTTCAACGGGCCGACCTCCTACCGAATACCAGACCCCTGCTCGTAGGCCACCCACAAGTAAGTACGAGTACGACTACAAGCAGTACGTTGTGTCCTTCCTCACTCTTTCAACCATTATCACCACCTATCTATCTATTTGTCTTCCCCATTCAACCAACTGCACCCAACACCAAATAAATACCAGGTATGGATTAGTTACGGTGCGGTTTTTCCTATCGGTTCGGTGCGGTTCGGTGCTGTTCACCGCACCTGACCGCACTCTAGGATGTTTGCCTCCTGAAAACCGCACCGCAAGGCACCGTCGGTTTTACGAAAAAGGAAAACCGCACCGAACCGCACGGTAGAATTTCGAACAAACCCGAACCGCACCACTGTTAGATTTCCGAGATCCTTAAACAGCACCGAACAGAACCGTAGCATTTCCGATTCTTGAAAACAGCACCGAACTGCAGCGTATGATTTATCACAAAACCGCACCGCACCGTAGGATTCACAAAAATATATATCTGGAAACCGCACCGAACCGCACCGTTGGAAATATCACAAAACCGTACCGCACCGTGTGCGTCAAGAGACAGTTCCAAAAACCGTTGGATCTTTTTTTTAACGCTGAAACCCTAGAAAAACCGCCGTTCTATCGGTCGCGGAACGGTACAACAGGGTCTCGGTTTCGCACGGCTCATGACGGTTTCGGCACGGTTTCGTGTCAAATGTGATCCCGCTGGTTTGGTTTATTTTATTGTATTTCATATTTTGAATATTTTTGTGGTTGAAAAAAAAAAAAAGTTGTGATTGTTTATTTTTTTTTATTCCTGATATATTATATACTCGAGTCTCCGGAAGTACACCTGCCGGAAAATGGGAAAGGAAAACAGGAAAATACCAAAAAAAAATAGTATATATATCTGAAAAACTGAAAAAAAAATCAGAAACAATTTAGAGTGCCTGCGCATAATATTTTTGTGTACCAAGGATTTCCTATAATAATAGGGAAAAAACTACCGAAATTTCGGGAAAAACCCGAAAAAAAACTAAAAAACAGCCCTCGTTAAGATCCGAACCTAAGAACGACCGTTACTCCCACATCTTGCTCCAAAAGATGAAGCTGCTCATTTTTTACTTACAAGTTTTCAACACACGAAAGTGCCAACGAGTACATATCGAATATAGGCAAACCATAGGGATGGAAAGAGTCCCGACATCGGACATACCTCGTAACGAGTATGGAATGCACAACGCAATACTTGCTTACTCGCTCGATACAAGTGGCATGCTACGTGTAGCCTCAGCCACACATCGAACACATTTTTTTTTTTTTGGCATCGTCAGAGAGCTTGTCTTCCTCAATATATATATATATACAGATAGATTAGATGGTGTTTCCAGGCACGAGGCAATCTTAACTAAAGAATCACACGTCTTGCTAAACTGAGCTTCGACGAAATCCTCGATCACACACCATGCTGTATGTTTTTAGAAATATTCATGTATTATTAATAGCATGTATGCGAGTATGATATTTAAGGTGTCAACTATGTATCATACTCGTAGTCAAAGCAGATGAGCGCTCGTAAACAGAACGCGGTAATAAATGTGAGCGCCCGGTGTTAGGGGGCTGAACCCCGAGTTTCCGGTCACCTTGATCTCTAGATGATTTATCGGGAAAAAATATAGCGTCCCCATCTCAGCACGCTGCGTTTAAAACTTTGGCTGGTTCGTCCTTCCGGAGAGCGACCGTAACTTTCTAGAGATTCGTCACACCAACTTGTGTTTCTATGGTTCTTGATTACCCGCGGGTTCTCCTGATTGGCCTACACCCCGAATAAAAGGTGTTCGGGTGGTCGAAATTGGTCGAAAATCGGGATGCACAAACCAGACATAAAACAACCCCCCAAAACTGAACGTTAAGTTTAGCACCTACCGCACTTACTTGCGGACAGCTACTACGTACAGCCCCTCACAAGTGACTACAGCCCGCGAAATGGAGGGATACTCGTGATGGGGTCTGTGAGGGCGTCGGCGGCGGCAGACGGCACTAGTCGTGGGCAGCGATACACGACTCACTATAGATTTGTTTTAGTAATATCCAAGTTGCGATCGAGTAGCTCAAAAAAGCTCGTGAAAACGCCTGATGATAATGGTTTCATTAAACACAAAGAAGCGTAACACACTAGCTACAACACCGATACAAGATATTTCACTAAGAATAGGAAATTGATCTCCACGCCGATAATAGATTCGGTTTATACCAAGCTAGGAAGTCGTTGTCGAAGATGCTGCTGGGCGAGAAACAACGTATCCATTATGATGGGTAGTACGTTATTGGGCCCAACAAAGCGCCAAAAACCAATCCTGTATTTGCGTGAACCATTCTACAACCCCGACATAGTTCGTATGACGTATCTTGGTTGCAAATCCCTCATTCTGACGACAAATCATGTGTACATATTATTGCCGATAAATCTACTGCTCGGGGGGGCTTGACGACGCATTTCTGAGGGGGCTAGCATCCGTCAAGTTATTATTAAGGTCTACTCTCAATTCCGGAATTGTCTTTTTTCTGCCGATCTTGATCTAACTCCCTTGTTTGTACAAGACTCGGAGTTGGTCCCACGGCTGTCAAGCTGAGTTTATTGACCCAATTTGCGAAACTGTTTTAAAATTTATTTGCCGATGTGAGCCAATATTTTATAACAGAACATACGAAATAAATGCGTCTTAACTTCGGGAGCCCACCACTGCTGTGGTATAATACATACCTGGTAGTTTGTCCCAGGTTTTTCAGGCAGGCACTGTTCGCGGCTTTCGCAGCAATCGCGAGTCACAACGTGCCAGAGTTATCAACATGACACACGTGTTTGTTGAATAGGCCCGCTGTGTTCTTGATGACGAACGCTTGCATGCCTCGCACTCTGGCAGTTTTGGATTTATTTGCTGTTTAGAATCATTTATTTTATAAGTACAACAAGTAAGTGAACATGCCATGCTCCTCAGCGCGAATGTTTTTTTTTAGGACTTGCATTAGGATAAAAAAAGGCCAGAATAGCAAGTTGAGTTTTTTTTCATCTGCCTGTTTGGCAAGTTTTTTGCCAAGCATTGGTAGGGGTTTTCCCCAAGTCCTTCGTTGGCAATTGTTTGGAAGTTTGGACTTAGGGCCGGTCTTAACGAAGGAAAAAAACCAAAGAAAACGAAACAAAACGAACAGACGTTCGTTTGTCGCAACAAACCGCAGGTATAATAGTCCAAACGAGAAAAAAAAACAAAAAACAAAACGAAACGTAAAGAAGAAGCAGAGTCGATTTGTTTCGCGGTACTAATTTTCGGAATGACTCAACCGCCGCAGCACGTGATTCGCGTCGATAGCGCTTGACAGCGACGGTGGATAGGCACAACTCGCACACGTGAGTCACCCTCCACAGCAGGCGGTTCTTGTTGTCCAACCCGCTCTCTACGGAGTGCTCTAGAACTTGTGTATCGGCCATCACTGTTCGATGGCACACGTTTGAATGTCGACTGGGCCGCATGTCGAAATATATACCGCCGGAGCCACTTCCTGATCCCCCTGTTTCTTGCGAGGGCACCCCATGGTGATTCCCCACCCATATGTGCTCGCGCCATCAGCAGACAAGCCGCGTGGCAGCCACATGCTCTCCCTCGGCCATCGTGCGCTTGCCAACCGGTCGAAGAAACTTTATCGGAACTTCATCCCAACGCGTCGAGCTCCTCCTATGTCCCTCTTCGACCCTGGGTATCCCATACCAGGGGTATTTCGTATATTTGGCACCCATTTCGTTTTTTTTAAGTCCTCTGGGACTCAAAAAAAACAAAATGAGAAAACGGAGGTATCGGGTCTCTACTTTTTTTTCAATTCGACAAACAAAACTCACGTCCTCTTTAGTTCTGCTCTTCGCTTTTTTATTTCGTTAGTTTTTTTGATTATTTTGCCCCCGTTAAGAGCGGCCCTTCCTATTTCATTTGGCAAGGTTCTAGCAAAAAGCAGACAAATCGAAAAAATGGGAACGAAGCCTAAAATGAGAACCAAGCCGTATCTCCAGAAGAACCATGTGGTGTATCAGATAACCAAAATGATCCTGCGAAACCCCTTGGCCAGCCCTGTGAGAGGAGCTCATCAGAACGGTCATGCTCAATCTCGTGCCTTCGGGTGGGCGCAAAAAGCGATATACGCTGGCTCTATTGTGATTTCTCTAGATGCTGGCTACCGCGGCGATGCCGAGGACTTCCAGCCTGAGCGACAGCTCATTCGAAGGCTGCGGTACAGCCCCACAGGACTGTCAACTTTCTTTTTTGGAGTTGTACACAATTGGTTTGCTTTCTAAAAAAAACGTCCGTTCTCATTTTTTGTTTCGTTCCCATTTTTCCGATTTGTCTGTTAAAACTGGATAACCCAAATTTCCAAGGTTATGTTCTATAGGGTACCTACTGAACCATACATTGCCTCATCCGGGAACGATGGGTAAGGTGGTTCCATAAGCTGCTAAACACAAGGTCATCGACCCTCGATCCGACTATCGTCGATGAGCTCAAGGTCTGGCCCTCGTGCAGTCCGCTGGACGACGTCCCGTCTAGATACGAGGTGGAAGACGCGATCAGGGCGATGGCGAACCGCAAGGCGGTTGGGCCTGATGGCCTCCCAGCTGAACTTCTGAAGGTCCTGGCCGACGAGGGAGACTCGGACACCTTGGGAAGCTTTTACGAGATTATCGTCGCTGTGTGGAGGGGAGGGGTCGTGCCGCAGCAATGGAAGGATGCAACGATTAAGGTGCTGCACAAGAAGAAAGACAGGACGGAGTGTGGTAACTATCGTGGCATTTCCCTAGTCGCGCATGCCGGCAAAGTGCTCCTCAAAGTCATCGCGCGCCGACTCAGCGACTATTGCGAACGGGAAGGCATCCTGCCGGAGGAGCAGTGTGGCTTTAGGCCCGAACGATCGACGGTCGACATGATGTTCGTGGTGCGACGCTTGCAGGAATTGGCAAGGAAGAAGGACACTCCGCTCTTCATGTGCTTTGTCGACCTCACCAAAGCCTACGACTCCGTCGACCGAACCCTCCTGTGGGCTGTCTTGGCTCGCTTTGGGGTGCCACCTAGAATGCTCACCGTTATCCGCCAATTCCACGACGGCATGCGAGCATGCGTGCGGCTGGATGACGGCGAGTGCTCAGATATGTTCGACGTGAAACAGGGCCTACGGCAAGGGTGTGTGCTCGCGCCATTGTTGTTCAACATGTTTTTTACAGCGGTGCTGCGTGTGGCGGAGAAACGTTTCGCTGCTGATAAAGCCATCACGGACAGCTTGGCGCAACTCCAACAAAAGCAGGAGAAGAAGAAAAAGAAGAGGGGGAAGGCACGGGTCGGGCACGCCGACGGACAGGGGAATGATAAAGAGGCCCAGACACTGTGGGCTATGCTCTATGCCGACGATGCAGGCATAGTATCGAGATCACCCAACGGCCTGGAGAGGATGATGACGGTGATCGTGTCTGCATGTGCCGCTTTCGGCCTGACGGTCTCGGAGGCCAAGACGGAGATAATGTGTCTGCAAACGAAAGATAGGGGGAACGTGCCGTTCACCGTCACCGCCGCCGGCCAAGTGTGCAAACAAACGACCGAGTTTGTGTATCTGGGCGGGGCTATCAGCGCAGATTGGACGGGCAGAAGTGTCGAGGTAACGCGTCGACTCCAGAGGGCATGGGCATGCTTCGGACGGTATAAGATGGAAATTTATGACCGCCCGGGTGTGCGCCTACGCCTGAAGGTGCGAATGCTGAGAGCCGAGGTGATCGAAACGTTGCTCTACGGTTGCGTTACTTGGAGCCCGAGCAAGACTGATTACGGTAGGCTACGGGAGGTCCACCACAAGATGCTCCTCCGATGCATCGGGTGGCGAAAACGAAAGCGCGAAGACCACATTCTATCCTATGCTAGCGCGCTTCTCAGGACAACATCTGAAAGCGTTGAGACGACGGTACGCAGACGTAGGCTCTTGTTTGCGGGCTTTGTGACACGAATGGGAGAGGAGCGTCTGCCGAAGAGGGTGATGTTTGGGGAGATGGTTGGGGGTAAGGGTTACTCCGGAGGACAGGAGTGGGACTGGATGAGGTACCTTGAGGAGGACCTCAAGGAGTTCGGCATCAAGCTCGAAGGGTGGCGCGAGGCAGCACAGAAGGCCGGCAGATGGTTCCGACGGGTCGAGGAAGGGGCGGAGGCCTTTATGCGGAAATGGCATAAATATGAGAGGGAGGCATCGGCAGAACGGCATAGCATAGCTGCAACTGCAACCACGACCACAGCCGTTGACGCCAACGCGAGTGTGCAGAATGGCAGGGAAGAGGGGGGGGGCGAAAGGGGGACGAGGGGGAATGGCGGGGGGGGGGGGAGGGGAGGCGGTCTGCCCAACAGACTGAAGCCTGGTTATGGCCATCATCGTCATGATGCACTCCTTTCTTTGGGACCCAAGTAACTAGCATGGTGCCATCTGGGCAACTTTGCGTGTCTGTATGCTCCAGTGCCTGCCTTTGGTATTTTCTTTCCCCCCCGCCCGTGATTATCGCTTTTTTGTCCCTTCTTTTTTTTCATTTTTCTTTCATTCCCGTTTGTACCTCTTTGTGTCTTTGTTAGTATGGCCCGTTTTGCCTTTTTTTTGCGTTTTGCTATCTGCGTCTGCTTTAGTTTTGTTTTTGTTTTTGTTTTGCTTCGCTTCATCTTCTTTTTTTAGGTTTTTGTCTGCTATTAATAGTCTCCTTTTTGCTTCCCTGGTGTCCGCAGTGGTGGAGTGCGTATGCTTGTTTTTTGTTTTTTTGCCTCTGTTTTTACTTGAGGTATTTCTTCCACTCCAGAGTTATTGGAGCCTGTCCTGCGACCACGGACTGCATTGAATTGTGAGTTAATGTGAGAACAACAACAACAACAACAACAACAACAACAACATATATGGGGTTTTTACCCGGGAAACCCCCTACAGATAACTTCTCTGATTTCTGTACGACCTTCGTACCCGTACACGGAACTTCTGTAAATTCTGTATGCCCCGTTTCACGATACCCGGGGTACCTGTACAACGTTTTTGTACCTGCCCGGAACTTCTGTGTGATCCGTACTCCCGTGCCACATACCCGGAACTACTGTGAGTTCTGTAAGTGTTTGATACCCATACCCGGAACTTCTGAAAGTTCTGTAAGTCCTTCGGCACAATACCCGGGGTAAGGGTATACCCTCGGCACAACACCCGGGGATGCCGGTACAAATGAGGAGGGCGTTGAGGAGCAAATATGTTGGGAGACAGGGCTTTCAACCCTTGGAAGACAGCAGCTTTGCCTTGACATGCCGTGACTGACACCAAACTACTAGGTTTTAGTGTAAAAACAATTCGGCTCTACACCCTTGTTAGAGCCTGTTTTGCCTTGCTTGACAAGTCTCCCGACATCTTTGTTGGGGAGTTATGTTATGCATTCTGACATCATGTCTCATCAGTGACACACACACCAAAAACAAAATGACTAAAATTACAGCTCGTACATACGTCGTATGTTTATACATCGAAGCACTTCTCAGGACAACATCTGAAGGCGTTGAGACGACGGTACGCAGACGTAGGCTCTTGTTTGCGGGCTTTGTGACACGAATGGGAGAGGAGCGTCTGCCGAAGAGGGTGATGTTTGGGGAGATGGTAGGGGGTAAGGGTTACTCCGGAGGACAGGAGTGGGACTGGATGAGGTACCTTGAGGAGGACCTCAAGGAGTTCGGCATCAAGCTCGAAGGGTGGCGCGAGGCAGCACAGAAAGCCGGCAGATGGTTCCAACGGGTCGAGGAAGGGGCGGAGGCCTTCATGCGGAAATGGCATACAGATGAGAAGGAGGCATCGGCAGAACGGCATAGAATAGCTGCAACCACGACCACAGCCGTTGACGCCAACGCGAGTGTGCAGGCAGGGAAGAGGGGGGGGGCGAAAGGGGGACGAGGGGGAATGGCGGGGGGGGGGAGGGGAGGCGGTCTGCCCAACAGACTGAAGCCTGGTTATGGCCATCATCGTCATGATGCACTCCTTTCTTTGGGACCCAAGTAACTAGCATGGTGCCATCTGGGCAACTTTGCGTGTCTGTATGCTCCAGTGCCTGCCTTTGGTATTTTCTTTCCCCCCCGCCCGTGATTATCGCTTTTTTGTCCCTTCTTTTTTTTTCATTTTTCTTTCATTCCCGTTTGTACCTCTTTGTGTCTTTGTTAGTATGGTCCGTTTTGCCTTTTTTTTGCGTTTTGCTATCTGCGTCTGTTTTTGTTTTGTTTTTGTTTTCGTTTTGCTTAGCTTCATCTTCTTTTTTTAGGTTTTTGTCTGCTATTAATAGTCTCCTTTTTGCTTCCCTGGTGTCCGCAGTGGTGGAGTGCGTATGCTTGTTTTTTTGCCTCTGTTTTTATTTGAGGTATTTCTTCCACTCCAGAGTTATTGGAGCCTGTCCTGCGACCACGGACTGCATTGAATTGTGAGTTAATGTGAGAACAACAACAAACAACAACATCGAAGCACATATATCCTATATACCTGGTTTATGCGTATAGATATAATACAATAATAATGAGGCGAGCGAGCGAAGCGAGCCTTTTTATACTTGGTATTTTAACCAAAGAAAAAAAAGCCTTTTCAGGACGGCTTGGGTACGAGGGTAGGGTGCCTGTTTTGATTCTTTCTGTATGTATGTGTGTGCGTGTGGGTGTGGGTGTGGGTGTTGGTGCTGTAACATGTTGTTGTTCTCACAATAACTCTCTGACGAAGGAGTCCGTGGTCACACAAAAGGTGCTGGAGCCCTAGGAGGATCCGAAAAACGAAAAACCCCCCCGAAATTTCGTCTGTCTCGGAATACACGAGACGAAGAAAGCGCACACGAGCTAAAACCAATGTGCAAACTGAACTAACATGGCCACGGGTATATCCTCTCAACTATAACACAAGAGTACCCCCGTTGCCACCACTAACCAACTCGTGGCTGCTGACCACAGCGGATGCTGTCTGAAGTGCTGCCTGCACCGTACGAAACGCACGGTAGTCGTGAAAACGAAAGAACACGCCTGCCGGCTATCTGGAGTGCTGTCAGAGTGAAGACTCGCGGATATGCAGTGAAAAAAGGAGCAATCGAACCTTACTACCACACGAATATCAGCGATCGCTATCTCTTCCTGGATTGTCAGACACAAAAAGGTGCAGCACAGTTATGATACCACGCCCCTGATAATTGCGTACGTTATTCCCCATGAAGGGTATACAACTCGTTAAACTACGAAGACCAGTGACGACGTTATAATAACAAGTACCGGTGGATACTATTCTGCCTCGTGAAAAACAATACCAGGAAAAAACAAACTATGACCGCTTCTCTCGTGATGATAGTGTGCGCGCAGATCATGGGTCTCCGTGCACCGTCTTCCTGGGTGTGTGTGTGTGAGTTGGTGTGTGTATTTCAACATTTTTTGGGTCCACCTTTCACCACCGCGCTCGACGCACACGCCACCATATCCAGTCCCGGCGGGCTCTGTGCACGCACACACACGCAAGACACTTCTCGTCCTGGTGGGGTGAAAAATCGTTCACATTTCGTCGAGCTAGGTGCGGCAACGTGTGTAGGCATGTCTGCGCTGGGCCGTGTTCAAAATACAAAATCATAACGGTTTTTGTGCATGTGATGTGCCAACGGCAGCAGACAGCAGGCAGACTGTGCCTGTCCACAGCATGCACACGGTGCCTGCCCACAGCAGGCAGACTATGCTTGTCCACAGCAGGCAGGCTGGGCCTGTCCACAGCAGGCAGACTGGGCCTATCCACAGCAGGAAGATTGAGCCTGTCCGCACCACTCAACAGCAGGCAGACTGGGCCTGTCCACAGCAGGCAGACGGCTTTGTTTTTTTAGCTTTCTTCTACCTACGTAAGAGCTAACGAAACCCAACTACGAGTAGTCATAGGCAGACTTCGCCTGTCTGTCCACAGCAGCGTTCGGGCCATGTGCTGCAGGTGATATTGTCAGGCCTGCCCTCCTACTGACGAGGGGACGGAGAAACAGGAGAAGATCTGCTGTAGTTGTACAGCAGTCAGTAGTAGTAGTGGTGGCACCTGCTACGAGAACCTCTGTCGGATACATGTATGTCGTATCAGAGGTTGTAGATATTTCGTCTTCAAATTATGAGGGTGGAATCAGGAACCACACACACAACATCGAGTACGGTGTACAAAGGGCACAAGCCGAGCGTACTGCGACGCTGACCCTGGCCTCGTGGATCCTACTGCTACTGCTGTTGCTGCTGTTTTGCTGCTGCTGGAGAAGCCCTGATGTAGATGATGCACAGCTGCAGTAGTAGTTGTGGCACCTGCTACGAGAACCTCTGTCGGATACATGTATGTCGTATCAGAGGTTGTAGATATTTCGTCTTCAAATTATGAGGGTGGAATCAGGAACCACACACACAACATCGAGTACGGTGTACAAAGGGCACAAGCCGAGCGTACTGCGACGCTGACCCTGGCCTCGTGGATCCTACTGCTACTGCTGTTGCTGCTGTTTTGCTGCTGCTGGAGAAGCCCTGATGTAGATGATGCACAGCTGCAGTAGTAGTTGTGGCACCTGCTACGAGAAGCTCTTTTGGGCATGCCATGTTCGTGTTGTCGTCTCGAAAATATTATGCCGACTCTCGAGGTGGGAAGCAGGAAATATATAAAATAACGAGTGCAGGGTACGTACTACAGTAGTACATATGTGTATATGTGCGCGTACAAAGGGTGCAAGGGTTAGACCGACAAGCCGAGCGTACGGCGACGCTGACCCTGGCCTCGTGTGACCTACTGCTACTGGTGCTGCTGCTGCTGTTATGGTGCGGGAGGCGCACTGCTGCTGTCGATGTCGTACATCAGTCCAAGTAAAGTTGTGGTGACACCTGTTGCGAAAAAAAAGCTCTTTCCGTTGGACAAAACATGTGAGATGCAGATTTTTATTGGGCTGAATTTCAACCAGAAAACACTCTGCTGGACAAAATATCTCGAGTGTTGTGTGTTCTTGACTTTCTGTGTTCTTGACTCTTTCTGCCCGTCGACATCCAGCACCTCAGCAGTGTCCGTGCCGATTCCTCAATCCCTGAGAGATACAAGTTCTGTACAGCCGTGCAGATTTCGTCTTCGAATTATTCTGCCGGATTTCGAGGTGGAAACCAGGATACACACGACCAAATCCAGTAGTACTTCTTCATAATATTATATCAAGAGGCAGGAGAGAGGATGCACCCACGACGACGTACAGTAGTTCAGTAGTCCGTACGTGGTAGATATTCCTTCGTGTTCGTTCGTTCAGCACAATACAAAATAATCCGTATGCGCCCAGCGTGATGCATCGCAGATATGACTACTACTGCAGGTATTACCGAGGTCGCGCCTCATTACCACCAATTACTATTAATAGTATCACAACGAGTGCAACGTGTGAGACGCGCGTACGTACGTACGTACGTACGTACGTAGAGGTTTCGTTTTTTCACCCGTGCACTCTGATATTTTTATTATTCAATAGTTAAATAGTAATGAGATGTACTGCTTGCTGTACACGTACTCTTCTTTTTTTCACGAATGGCCGTAGTCGAGGGGGGGTGGTTCAAAAACGTTTTCGATTTGTTTTCGTCGATGCAAAAACTCTGAAGCAACGCACGCTGATTGATACACAGACGGTTTAGCGCGATTTCAGTCCCTGCGGTAACCTCCTCGTTCAAAACCGGAGTCGTATAGACACGTACTGGGTGGAGATGGTGATGTTCCTCAAGGCCAACTTCGAGCACATACATCCCCGATTACGGGCCCATCCTCATGATCGCTGGGGAAGATATTCGGGCATGTCTCTCAACGCGGTTCACCGGGAAGGACGCTGACTTTCAGGCGGCTGAAGCCACCTTTGACGTGCGGAACAACCCTGCGGCATCAACTACTCAAGACATGGGCATGGACAAGGGCTGACGAAGTCTGGGTGGGGGGGGGCTGCTGTTCTTGCTGCAGCTGCACTACTGCTGCTGTAGATTAGTATTAGCCTGTGTTCTTATTCGACAACCTAGATGGTGACACTCAACACCGCTGTGTGTAACATTATATTTGAATACATAAATTAGTATTTGTGATCGGCATGGCTTCATTTCAGTTGATTTTTGTCTGTTTTGGAACGAGTTGCTTTCCATTTGAATGCTGTAAGTACTTGCAGGAGTATCATTAATAGTAATATTACAAGGTTTTGTTCTTGTGGAACGGCATACAAGTACCTTAGTTTGGGAGGTAACTCTATTAATTACCGCGGAAGTCGTTCCCATGATGTTGGAACGGTCCTTACCGTGGAAATCGTGATAGACAGCTAGCTATGAATAAACAGAAATGAGCTACAATGGTATGTGCATGGTATATATATATATGCGGTATTACCGGTATAATAGTGTGTTATGTTTGCAGTGCTCCAATCGCAGGGGCACGACAGATTGTTTCTCTTAGATTTTGCTTTCATTTTTCTTCTTTTCTTTTTCGACTTGTCTACCTTGTTTTTGTTTTCTCTTTGATTGTTTCTTTTCGTTTCACTATTTCATAGATTGCGTATGTCGTGCCTGTCGTATCTAGTATGATGACATGGCTTTGCATTGCCCACTGCAGTTCACACTGCACACGTGGCAACGTAGTATCTCTGTGGCGTAGCTTTGTGACCACAGAACTTGTATCTCTTCTAGGATGGAAGAATCGGCACGGACACTGGTTGTGCTGGATGTCGACGGGTAGAAAGAACGGTTTAATGTGAAGAACACACACACACACAGTATTTCGAAATGTACTTTATGTACCTGGTATTTGTTTGACCAGTAAATTCGTTGTTTTTCCGCCCTCTTCAGGTCGGTACTTACCAGGGAATTCTGTACGCCCGAGCCACAATTGGAACTTCTGTGAGTGTCACAATACGCGGAACTTCTGTGTGTTCTGCGCGACCTTCATACCCGTACCCGGAACTTCTGTACGTTCTGTGCGACCGAGCCACAATACCCGGGGTACCGGTACACGATATTCATACCTGCCTGGAACTTCTGTGAGTTCTGTACGTACGTGCCAAAAGACCCGGAACCCGGAACTTCTGTGGGTTCTGTAAGGGTTTTATACCCGTACCCGGAACTTCTATGAGCTATGTACGACCTTCATACCCGTACCCGGAACTTCTGTAAATTATGTACGCCCGGTTTCACAATAATACCCGGGGTACCGGTACGACGTTTTTATACCTGACCGGAACTTCTGTGAGTTCGGTACGCCCGGGTCCAAATACCCGGGACTTCTGTGAGTTCTGTAAGGGTTTTATACCCTAACCGGGAATTTCTGTAAGTTCTGTAAGACACCCATACCCTGACCCTAAATCCACAAACCCTGCAGAACCTAGCCTTGCAAATTTCCCTAAACATGCCACCCAAATTTCTTTCTTTTTTGCCAATTTAATTTGGCAAGTTTTTATAGCGTAGTTAAAAACGGTCCTAGACACGTAGAAACCCCTGCTCTCGGCACCGCTGCGAAGCCTAGGCGCCACCGCCCCCGAAGGTGTTCTATTTTGTTCCTTGCCCCGCCGCTTGGTGGAGAGTGCTCTCGGCTCGAGTCACACAACGCTTGCCCTTGATATCGCAGATGTTAATTGATTGTTTGAGCGCAGTGCGCACGAAAACGTGTTCAATGTAATAATAGTTGTCTCGCTCAAAGCAGTTGTCTTTTGAGTTTTTATTGTGCAGTGGCTACTTTGATTGTGCGATTCCGATATGATTTTCGGTGTTCACCTGGTCTATCGCAATGGAGTGCAAAGATAATTCCGGGCATTCATTATGTAGAACTGCGTAAGATGTAGGAGCCATCCCACGGTAGGGGTGGCTCGTAGTGCAGTTTGGCGCGAGTCGTGGAGGGATGAAAGGCCTGAGGTATTCTCGTCGCAATATGCAAGTCAACAGCAAGGCAACAGCCGCAGTGAGTGGGGAGGAGGGAGAAGAGCCTACTCTGGGACCCCGAATCTGAGTTACGGCTACAGATCTAAGCTCGCTGCTACGAAACAAACACCAGTTTCGCGCTGAGACACACAATCAGGCCTTAGCCCCAAAGACGCGCCGCAGGTGCTAACAGCCATGCGGAAAGTAGGCACCCCGCAGGCGAAACGAGTAAGGTACCCGGTAGGCAAACAATTGGTATAATAAGGATGACGTGCCATTATCTGCTTGAAACGTGCCTACCTATTTTTGGCATTATTAGGTTTTAAAAAATGCCTGGGCAGTGTCTCAAACCTTTTTTGCGCCCCAAGACAAGCCCTACACAAGTACCAGGTAGGTGATAAGGTCCACTAGGTCCGTCTGGCATACTCCAGCTGTATCTCTGAAGCAGACGTTTTTCTTACGTGTATTATTGTAATTTTTACAACTGCTACGTCTTGGATAATTTCTTTTTAGGGGTAGTTTGGATGCAGGGGACATGATATTGTCCGGTTGATTGAAAACTGAAAAAAAAAAAAACACGAACCAGCAACCTCGCCACACAGCAGCAGCAGTCCAGGGTGCGTTGGGTAGTGGGTGTTGGTGTCGTACTAAGTGCTGTAGTCCGCGGATTTTTTTTCAGTTCCCTTTTCCGAATACCTGGTAGGATTTTGGATGCTTATTTCATGTGGGCGTCGATCGCTGCTTGTTCTTACCTGGTAGGCTGCATTTACGTATGTGTCCACCACTGTCAGGTACACTTTTTTTTCTTTTTTTTTTTGCTAATCCCATTCATTATCTTCGCACATCTTCTTCTCTCTCTCCTTCCCACTCGTAACTCAGATCCGGGGTCACATAGCAGGCTCTTCTCTCCCCTTCCCGCTACGGTACGTGCCTTCATTTTTATCGCGAGAAGATTTCAGCCTTTTCTTCCCTCGTCGACTCGCATCGAATTGTGCCTACCCACGCTGCAAGGCGCTCTCAACAATTGAATCATTTTTTTTTTTTTTTTTTGCAAATAAAGTCAAAGTCCGACCCACCTGGGGCTCGAACCCAGGACTCAAACAAGTAGAATTCGAGGTTAACCACTTGAACCACCGGGGCGACCGGCTGATTAGATGCTAACGCCCAATTCTCTTCACATCGTGAGTCAGGCGTATCCGTAGGTCCGCAGGTAAAAAAACATTTTTTTTTTGTACTACCAGGTATTTAGTATTGAGGAACGCACTGGTTTCAACTGCCGAGGGATGTGCAAGCCATGTCAGCAAAACAATGAGCTACGAACCGACAAAAAGCGAAAACCCGGTTCCATAAAGTCAACATACTTTTCAATTATACATGACTAACGTCAATAATTGCCGTGATGAAACAACGGAAAATTGAAAGATACTGTAACGTATACTCGTACGCGTACGTGTTTCCCCAAAGCCACCAGACGTCCATGGCGTTTTTTTCTCGAATAAGAGCGTGAAAATTCGCATACATCTTCCGATGCCGAGACTCTGACGAAAGGACCGCATGTTGTGTGTTCTGTCAGTTACTCTTATATATACCAGGTAGTTGTCAGGGGCTCAGAAAGCGCTGTGCGAAAGAAAACAATGTGACCACTCTATATCAGGGGCGAGGGGTGCCGGGCCACGGGGGGTATTCCACACCCCCCATGCACTCCTCGTTATAGTGAAAGCAGGAAACCTGTTTTCGAACACAAACGACGTGAATTTGGGCCCAAACGGTGCGAATTCAAAAATAACAGACAAAACGGAAAAATGGGAACGGACGGTTTTTTTTGAAAGCAAACCAATTGTGTACAACTCCAAGAAAAAAAGTTGACAGTCCTGTGGGGCTGTACAGCAGCCTTCAAATGAGCTGTCGCTCAGGCTGGAAGTCCTCGGCATCGCCGCGGTAGCCAGTATCTAGAGAAATCACAATAGAGCCAGCGTATATCGCTTTTGCGCCCACCCGAAGGCACGAGATGGAGCATATGACCGTTCTGACGAGCTCCTCTCACAGGGCTGGCCAAGGGGTTTCGCAGGATCATTTTGGTTCTCTGATACACCACATGGTTCTGGAGATACGGCTTGGTTCTCATTTTAGGCTTCGTTCCCATTTTTTCGATTTGTCTGTTAAATGCCGATTTAATCCGTTTTTGAGACGAAACGCGAACAAACCATCAAAAGTTAAAGCAGAGAGACTTTTCCATTCATGAAGTTTTGAAAGCTTCAAAACCTTGACAAGAACATACAGGTGGTCGATGCATGCCGACGAGTGCTGATGCTGATCGTGATTGCTCGCGCAGACGTTCCCGGACTGTGCACTCCCTCCGCTCCCTGCCATGTCTCCCGCCTTAACCCACTGCACTTTCGCTCTCCCACACGTTCACCATATATATATGTTCGACGTCGTCGGGCTCCTTGCAATCGTCAACCCCGATGGCCCGAACCCTCGTTGTCCCGAAATCACCATCTAGATTCTAGCCGAATTCGCCTACCGACATCCAGGAACCCATCTCGGCTCACGCCTTGCTTGCTTTCGTTCTCAGCTGGTAATGGAGGTGTCCACGGCACGGAGGGAGTCGAAGCCGCTAGCTGTTACTGCTGTTGTTGCTGTTGCGGTAGCTCCTGCTTCTTCTGCTGCTGTAGACGCTGCCCCTAAAGTCCCATCTTCTCTTGTTTGTCCACCGTAACCATGATCTCCTGATTTCCACCTCGCATATCGAATCTGTACACCGAAGTTACTATTGCTTCCATATTCTTTGTTTCCCATATTTTCCATACATACGTTAATCCCCCCAGCAATAATACCGGATCTTGCTCTTCCCGGCCACCGCTATGATCCTTTCCCTCAAGTACGAACAGCTCCACCTAAGCCCCCATCAGACTCCTATCGATCTGCTACAAAGTTCTTTGCTTTATTGACACCTCGTACACGTTGATCATCTACTCATTCAGTGCCTTGTGATGAGAATTGGCGATCTGCTTCGGCTGATGTAATGACAGAACCGCAGATTTTTCATTTGACGAAATCGCAATCAAAGTAGTTCCGCCGAATGGGGGGGAGCTGCTCTCTTGATTGTGCTCCTTGCCAATCCGCTCTAACGTTTACTTGTTGTGCGGGACTGGCATGGGCTGTGACTCTCTGGGTCTGTTGAGCTCGGTGCTTGGCTTCAAGGAAAAATTCGACGACATCCAGGTGCAGTCGTTGTGTTCCTCCTCTTCTGCGAAAACTGCGAAGGTGGACAAAATCTGAGGGATTGTACCGGTACCCCGTGACCTGATAAAAGAAGTAGAGCCCTGGCACGCACTGGGCCCGAGCTACCGTGACTTATACGTCAACTAGGGTGAGCAGGGCGTTTTGCGGGACGGTTGTGGTTGTGTGGTACCTGGTATGTCGGTCAATCTTGACATAAAGCGTGCGACCATGGAGGTGTCAAACTCCTGTTCTATTTTTCAAATTTATTAGATTGGCAGTTAGTTGAGGTGTCTCGCCTCGCCGTGTCGTGGGGCCTTACTCTACACTTCATCGACAGACACAAGTCGCGCCTCGACCTAAGTAAATACATTGCAGCTACATACATCACACGAATCAGACAATCAAACTACATCATACATTGTCGCTACTTTGAGCAACGACTATCTTCTAGACCCCATTCATACGTAAAACGATTGACCCCTTACGAATCGGAACTTCAGGCCGTTTGAAAGAGATTGGTCCAGCTATGTTGCACGTCTGTGCCACGAACTTTGTTTGAGCCGTAAACCAAAGGTGTTTGGCTTGTTAGGTTTCGTGTCGTCAATTAATTATGTATGATGTTCGGATTGTAAGTTTTCATCCTTAGAAAGCCTCAACTCCCCGACGAACACAATGAACAGAAAAAAAACGTTCGTCAAGGCGTCGACAGGAGTTACAGGAAAAAAACGTTTGCATTTATTTGCTCAGGATCAATCACAAGCAAACGGCGCGCGTATTTCCGCTTTTTGTGGAAGCAGGATTATTTGCAAGGTATTCCTCGGGATTATTCCCGAGTGATTTAACCTGTGGTTTCGTGCGGGATTCTGGATATCCCCGTGGTCTAATGATGAAGGTGAAATTAAGTTCGCGAACAAACACGTCGGGCATAAAATTAAATATCTCGCTCCTGAGCCACGAGGGGGTGTTTTTAGCTTTCCGGCAACATCGCGTCTTCCACAGGCTGAAACTAAAACTGATCCCCAACAAAACGTTCACACCCCATTTGCTGTCAGCTCCAGCTTCCCTCGGAACCCCACAACGAACGAGGTAGGCCACGGGTTTTAAGAGGATTGTCAAGGCGACGGATTTATCACGCCGCAGTAAAAGCCAGACCTATTTACATCCGCCGGTCACGGCACCACGAGATTACCTGAAACGCATCCCGCACAAAACCCGTGCCAAAAGCGTGTACCACCTTAAAACGATATTCCGCTCCCGTGAAACAGAAAAGAGCGAATCCCGTTGCCGAACCAGCATATATATATATATATATATATATATATATATATGCCGGTGTGGCCGGATCTCATACCAATAGTTTCGTTCAGTCTTGGGATAACTGAGTCCCACGGCGTAGCGCATATAAAATTACGGGATGCCCCATGTCAATGAGCAATCACTCATGGCAGCGAAGTAGAGGGTAGACTGACAACTTTATTCGACGAAATACCTCGGTTTTGGTCGGTGCTGGATCAGCGTGTTTGATGGGCCCTGGCGGCTGCTAATTATACCGCAGTATATAGTAGATTGTCTTCCAATATTCTTGGGACAACAAGTATCCCATTATCCCTTGTTGAAGGTGCCTCCTCACATCTCCCACCCTTTCTTGGCGAAACCCCTCTCTTGACAAACCCTCGGTCACCCTACTTCTCGTTTACCTTACACTAGGCCACCCTGAAGCGCCGTGAAAGCGTCCGGCAGTCAAAAAGTCGTCTCGAGGAATGCCTGGCATTTTTATGCTTTTAAAAATTGCCTTGTAGTTGCTTAGCTTCCGCAAGGGCTGAACTTTTGCGCTTTTCAAACTACCTTATAATGGCCCTGCGCAGTCATATCCGGGAGTATTTGTGTTGTTTTTAGTCACAGATATGCTTATTGCTCGGAGTACCTGAGTCCTGCACGTGCAGAAAAATGTTACGAAAATCAATTTTTTGCTCTACGGCAACGCCTCTCTTTTGCTGACAGTTTGCCTACGTTGTTGTGGGTCTCAGCCAACTTTTCGCCGCGCACGCCAGCCGCAGGACCCCCCTAAACAAAAACAACCCGGCAGGCCCGTGTGTCACTCTCTTCCCCCCCAAACGGCGGAAACTTTGACACTAAATATATGGCAGCCGGGTAAATGTCGCAAGTAAGTGGTATTCTTTGTGGTTGACATTTTAGGCGGTATAGGTATAGCCAGCGCACGAGGACCCGTATCATTAATCATGACACTGGTTCACGTACCAGGTAGGTATGAATATGTTATATATGTACTTAGTATAGAGATAGTGCCATAAGGATTTACGCGAAATTGAACGCATCGAATTAGTATATATATATATATACCAGCTACCTGGTATATATTACAAGTACGTGTTCATCGACGGCGACCACGACGTCAACCGCGCGTCTCGTTTTCGGGCTCCTACCTCCCTAGAAAGACACCCATTATTTCATGAATTCTGGCTAGTCTACGTCGCTCACACGTCTACTATGATCAATCCACATCAACCAGGCGTTCTGTAACTCAAACCTCTATGTATTCGTATCGCAGTTTAATGGTTTTGGGTTGTTTGTCATGGGCTGTTGGTTCGGTCGGGGCCGGGCCAGTCTCAAAATAATGACGGGCCAAGTTGGTGAGGGCCGATAGTGTTGGGAGTGTGACGGGCCGGGCCAGGCCAAGACGCTAGAAGGTCCCGGATGGGCCGGGCCGAGTCGTGAATGGAGCAGGTGCAGACGAAATACAGCAGCACATATATCGTGCTGCTGATGTTGCTGCTGCTAAATGCTGCGTCCGTTGCAGTGGCAGGGGGAGTGGTGGTACACAATGGAGACGGGAACAATCCGATAGAGAGGTCACTTCTCAGCCGGCGAGGGGAAAGTGGACGAAGGATAATGGGGAACTTGAAACCCGATGCTTCCTATCTATGTAAACGGTCCCGACTGAGTGAGCCGAAAAAACAATAATCCTGTAGAAAGATATGAAGAATGTCGTCCACACACGTGTGGTGAGAATCGTACGTGCGGCCTGGAATATCTGCGAAACACATTGTGTCATGATTTTGTTTGTTGCCCTGGTATATACGCTGTTCACCGTTCGGAGATATGTACGCAGAGCACGCTGATATATACGGTCGTATATATATTATACCCGTAATAATTACGAGGTACGTACCGAATAACGGTGCCATCATCCGGAATAGGATCAACTTTAGTGACGAGCGTTGCGGGAAATTAGAGATCTCTCTACGTGGGCGGGTCATCCCTCCTCGTACCCGAGTCTTAAGACCCCGTCACAGCACATGCACGCGGAGAACGAACAGTCAGTGCAGCGACTTCTTGCTTTGGATCATGTTTTTGTCTTTTTTTCTTGAATAATGGAGATGCGCTTGTTTCCACTGCCACTCCAGCTACTCTTTGTACATTTATTTGTTGTACCTGGTAGCTGATCCGGTGTTTTCTCCCTGCGTCTCTTTGAATCTCACTCGTCTTCATCACCTACTGACGGCCTACGTAATGCCCCTATGTGTAGCTTCGGTAGAAAATAATGTTTACTGCTGTGGTCTAGAGCAAAGCCGGTCGCTCCGGTGGTTAAATAATTTCACCTCGAATTCTACTTGTGTTTGAGTCCTGGGTTCGAGCCCCAGGTGGGTCTGACTTTTGACTTTATTTACACAAAAAAAAAGAATAGATTCAATTGTTGAGAACGCCTTTCAGCGTGGGTAGGCACAATCCCACGCGAGTCGACGAGGGGCTGAAATATTCTCGCGATAAAATTGAAGGCCCGTACCGCAGCGGGAAGGGGGGAGAAGAGCCTGCTATGTGACCCCGGATCTGAGTTACGAGTTGGAAGGAGAGAGGGAAGATGGGCGAAGATAGTGAATGGGATGAGCAATTAAAAAAAAAAAAAAATGGTTAGAAAAATCGAACCGCGGATATGCGTTGCTCCACATTAAGAGAGTTAAGAGGGAGCACAGACTTTGTCTCCAGTGGGTTCGCTATGAAACCTGTGGCCAACCCCAGCTTAAATGTTAGCCATATATCTTCTACGAAATATACCTGTGACAGCCTGAAAAATGTAGAAATAGGCTATCACTTGCTGTAGTGCTTTGCTGACGGACTTCTCAAATCTGCGGCGGACAACCTGATATCTGGCACGGACTACAACGAGTAATCTCCCGAAATACACGCCGTATTGTCTTTTTTGTCGTCCAGACGATGACCTAATGCAGCGCAGGTTCTCCATTCACATCATAGATTGGCCAGGCATGGTGACCCACTGACAAGGCCATGTTCGTCCGCGTGCGAGCTTGTTATCACATCCAAACATGTCCTGAATTTGCGACTCTGTTTTCGTACTGATATTATGCCTACATTCCGCTGCTCAAACTACCGATTGTTTGTCATGGTCGTAATGCCAGACCTCACCAATATTACGACAAAGGTTCAACGGTCAGTGCAACCGCCTCAGTAAGCCAGCAAGTGCTTGCCGGTTCGTGGCGTAGGCGCGAAGACGAACACGGTGTGCCAGCATCATGATGTCGGTTTTGATCGACGTTGCATGTTCTGCGTGTGAGGTTTTGACCTGCACGACGCTCTTGTCCTGTCGTACGCTTGTTGTCAATAACCACGGGAAATCAGTGGTCAAGACCAGGCGAAAGATGACGTGGCTGAGGAATTCACTTACGGCCGCTTTGGCGGTGTCATGCAGTACCATGGTGCGAGGTAAGTTGTCATGCCCAAACTGCCGTATCATGTTCTCGAGAGATAACGAGTGTATGTATCAAAGAAACGTGAGAAACGTTTACTCCCAATGAATGGGGTTGCTGAAAGGTTTGTCATATTAATAGTATTCTATGAAGACCATCCCTGTCAATGACCCGAGATCGATGGATCGAAAGGCGATCAACGCGAGACCGGATTAGCATTATCCGCTCAAGACGCTCGCTTATCGAACCCCTTGGCGCCGTTGAACGGTCTAGGAGAACACGCATTTACAAAACGTTCGACATTCACATAGATCCAATTGTTTTGAGGTGGTCACTTTTTTCAGAAAACATTGAATGAAATACCAGATAACTCCGTTTCAGAAAGATGGAACCATGGTCTCGGATTTTTCTTGTCGTCGTTGCCTCGGAGTACCTAGTTTTTCCGACCAAGGCTGGGTCTTTATGTATTTCTTTTGCAGGAAGCCGGATTTCAACCATCTAAAAAGCCACACCAGATCGGTGCGCCATCTTATCGTGATTTTGGTTTTATTTCATGGGAGGACAAAACCAACAGAACAGAACCGACATTTTGAACTCCACGTGGACCTCGAAACGAACGAGAGTCGCTCACGCCGGGTTGGGTGATCAACCTTCACCACGAGCTCCTCGAAGGAAGCAACGGAAAGTGGAACCCTCTGGAGAGCTGCGGAAGGGGTTTGCTAGTCGCTGGGCCTGCAAGGAGGTCTCGCCCTCGCGGAGCCTGAGCTGCTTGTGGCGGTCGTAGTCAGGAAAAAACCGTTAGATTACTTTGACACTACTACTACTGCTGCTGCTGCTGTAGTCTCGCCCTGTTCGTTTTCAAAGTTGTTTTTCCTACGAGAGCAGCTGCAGTTGGGCGGCCGCAAGGGACACGATGGTGGCCAATGTACTGATGCCCTCCCTCTCCGTGGTGGCCGATGCACAAGTAAGTGTTGGAGCCCAGCTGTGTACAAGCGCATCCAAGCATGTAGCGTCGTGACCCGTCATGAGCCCAGTCCAAAACCTAAACAAAATTGTATAATTTGAGAGTTGATCAGAAAAGGCTGCCGAAATGAATCAGTTCATCAAATTTCATGAGTGATCAAATCTCGGAGGAAAACAATTCCCACCAAACAGGCCCCATAAGACGTGATTTTGATAATTTTTGATCAGATATGGGACCAGATACCCCGAAGCCTCCGTAAACAGTCATATAATCACGTCATAAAAATTGCATAAGATCCGGCCTAAAACTAGGTCAGGATTTGGGAGGTCGACACAGTCGTCATATATATATATATATATATATATATTTACACCGAGTTTCGAACGTATCGCATACAGCGGCAAATTCCTGGAAAACCATTTTTCCTCTTTATTATTGCGAAGCCAAATTTAGGCGAAAACCCTAGTTTCCCCGCCTTGAGTTGCGGAGATTATAGCTTAAACCCTGGGGGGTGGATGTCCAAAAACTCCTCGGATTCGTATAAATTGGACCCGGGCACCGGATCTTGTTTTTTTGTTTCCTAAAAATAAACTGTGAGTCGAGGAAAGCCGTTTCTTGAATTTTGGAGGTGTGTATGACATGTATATTTACGTACACACACGGAGAGATGCACCATTTAACATATATATATATATATATATATATTTACCTTCTACTCTCTCTACATGCATGCGTCTTTCGTCGCCTAATAATCAGGTATGCGTTTGTTTGGCGTCCTCGACAAAAAAAAATTCGATTCCAAAAACTTCTTGTTTGTTCAAACATTTTGGGGTAATTTCGGGGTAATTTTTGCCATTTATTTGTTCAAATAATTGGCCACTGTGTTCTTGGATTTAGTTTCAAGGCCAGTTTTGGATTCCTCTCTACCACCTACCTCGTTCTAGAGCACGTGTGAATTCTCGAAAATGACTGAGAAAAACCTTCACCGCCTATTCGATGGAAAAGTTGTTCTGCCTGAAAAAAATTAAAATAAAACTCCGGGCCTGAAGACCACAAGGGCTTTGCTAAAATGCTCAATATCAATCCCGACCGATTTGCATAACTAACTGTCACTCCGGCCCATCTGCACGTCGTGTGTCTGTCTGTCTTATGGATTCCAGGTCAAAATTCGTGCCTTGTTGGTTCGGATTCGCGATGCATTCAGGGCACTACAGACGTGTGAGTGTGACGTTACCTGAAGCTAGAATTATCAGCGAGCATTACCGTTGAACACCTCTATTAGGTCCTGGGGAAGTGGATCATCCTCAACCCAAATTGTGAGAAGCATCCAAAAAGTTCGTGACGGCTCCCCAGCAGACCGTTACACATTCGTCCACCTTTATACCACACTGTTTGCATGTGATTGAAGGATCATTGCCCAGAATCTACTGTACTGACTATACGTATTTCTAGTGGTCGGAGCATCCCTTCTAAGACACGTCATGAGCGGATATAGAGTTACACCACAACGATTCACTCGAACGAGGCCTCCCCGTCGCCATTTGGAATGATAAACCCACTGTAGTTGGAGTTGTTGTTGGTTGCATCGAATACGATACAATACACACCTCACAATGTCGGAACCTCCCATGCTTCATCTCACCGGTCTTCGTATGCTCTGACTGCAGGGATCTCTCTAGCTGCGGTATCGCAGATGCTGACAACACTGATCTCAAGTTATGCTTGAACACCATTGGACGCGGCGGCATTGTCACCCTGTGAGTTTTTCGTTTCGACGCAGGGCCAGCAAGAGTACCTATCGTCGTCGGTCTGTCGCGATGCCCGTCCATCTTGTGTGCTAACTAAAACAGTCCAACCAGCAAGGCTACGGTGCATTTTCATTGAACTCAATCAATCTATCGTGGACAAAGTAACGGTTTGAAAGGGGCTGGTTTTGTTGCGCCGGATACAGTAGTTAGTTCCGTCCATTGTGTCGCACAGGTTAGGTGACGGTTATTGATTCGTCTTTCCCGGCAGTGAGTGGTCAAAACGTATAATAATATGGACCCGTCTTATTATATCTCGGCTCGTAAAGAGTGGGCTTTGAAGCGTTTCGGCTCGTACGTGCGGGCATGACTCATGCCCAGTTAGTTGTGTACGGAAGCGTGAGAGTGCTGAGCTTGTAAAGGGGTGGTGATATTCGGTTGAACTATTCTGGTAGTTAGTTGTCTTTCACGGTTTGCCGTTGCACCCAGTACCTATTCGCCAGTTTGTTTCACGATTCCATGAAGATAGCCCAAACGTACACGACAGTGCCACACAGCGTGTTTCACCCCCTCCCTGCCCCTCCCCCGATGATTTTGAATTTTGATTGATATTCGTCGCTCCGATGCCGCTATTGGGTCGCTGGAACAGCCGGCTGCAGGGAAACGACATTGGAACCATCGAAACTGACACCTTCAATGATATGACGTCTCTTCGGACCTTGTGAGTGGTCGAGTGAGGATTGAACCTCTCTAGAACCGTGGCAATAAATACGGAACCCCCGGTTTCATTCACACTTCGAGCGATTCGTGCTTCGTCACCGGAGGGTGTTTCCCACCGAGTGTTCACGCCCACCCGATTCCTGACTCCTCCCTCAAGGCGCACCGTTGTTGTTCCGAGATTGTTTTCTCCTCATATATATATATGCACGAAGCACGGGGAAGTAATCGTGAACATGAATAGTTGGCCCCGATCGTTTGAAGGTCGATACAACAACCAACCTACCTCCGTCCCACGTAGGTGTCTAACATACGGTACTCCTGTGTTTTTCTACCAAACATTTATCAAAATAAAAACAGGTTGCTCAAAGGAGACAAAAGAAGCATCGCTTAATGCATCAGGAATGCCGCACAGTTCTCTCCAGCGATTTAGCGCATCGGCGTTGAATCCTACACAAACGCGGATCACTTATCGACTTGCAGATATTGCAGCTGCTCTCTGAACGAGAGTCGTCCGGGTTGATGTAATTGATGTTAGATACGTTGCCACGGACTCTAAGACCACCGCCCCGAGCTTGTACGGTCTCGAGCGCGAGCACACGCTCGATTTTACCTTTTCAAGTGTACACGAACTGGCTTGGCCGAAACTCGTCGTAGGGAAGCGAAATGTCCATGAGCATCTCAAAAGGCAGCAAGATCAGACTTAAACTCACCATATATATGCAGTAACACCGAAAAAAAACATATCACAAGTTAGCTTGTGTTTCACAGCTAAGTTTCCATCACAAAGAATTCGACTAAACGAAGAATACAAGACATATTACGTGCTGGTCCAACCTAAATACGTTAAATTTCCCGTCCGCTAGCATATCCACGTATCCACTTGGCCGCATAAACACGTACACGGTCGTTTTTATCCCGATAAAATTCAACGTTACGAATAAAACACATCTATCACGTGCTGGTTCCAACACCAAGACGTTACGTTACTCGTCCGTAAGCATATTCACGTGGCCGCACCAGCACGTAGGACCTACGAGTATCACTACTGTTTTTTGAAACTGCGAATAGTAAATCGAGAGACCTGTGAAGGTGTTGACACGTTTGGATTCGCTGGGCGGGTGAGGAAACAAAACTGCGATATAAAAACGGGTTTGGGACGTGAATCAGGGTATAGTTTTCCTTTTTTTCGATCGAACTGAATGACGGCAACTTCGCTTGATTCGTGATACAACTGCACCACAACACTTACCTCGAAGACTTGCTTAGGATCCATTTAGGTCCGTAACAAGATCAAGACAATCTACAACGAAAATTGCCCAAACAAACCTACTGTTTTTATTTGAACGAAAAAATGTACGGAAGCTGCAAGTTTAACCGATCGGTCCATACTCACCTATAGCGATTGACTGCTGGCCAGTGACTACCCTAGATGCTACAAGGGTCTACGATATTATAATACGTATAAACTCGATTTCCTGAATTTTCGACCTGTACCATCTCGTGCACTGGAACTGCAGTTAGTTGGCACGTGAGGGTCTGGGTAGACCAGACTGTAGTTGTTTGACACACAAATATTTTCCGAGGTTGGTTTTAGTTTTTTTGTTTTTCCCATCCCATTTGTTGTCTTCGCCCATCTTCTTCTCTCTCTCCTTCCCACTCGTAACTCAGATCCGGGGTCACATAGCAGGCTCTTCTACCCCCTTCCCGCTACGGTACGTGCCGTCATTTTTATCGCGAGACAATTTCAGCCTTTTCTTCCCTCGTCGACTCGCATCGAATTGTGCCTACCCACGCTGCAAGGCGCTCTCAACAATTGAATCCATTTTTTGTTTTGTTTTTGCAAATAATGTCAAAAGTTCGACCCACCTGGGGCTCGAACCCAGGACTCAAACACAAGGACAATTCGAGGTTAACCACTTGAACCACCGGGGCGACCTGCTTTTTTTGGAAGCACGAAGCAAGGAATGTTATCGTCGTTCTTCTTGGCACATCGACGAGGTTTCAACCGGGTGGCTTTCACCATCTATCTATCTATCTTCAGTGCAGTCAAGGTAGAATACGCCGAGCATGAACTCAACTCGTGTACCCGGGCCATGATATCGGCTGAAACGAATGTATGTGCTAGACGAGCAGACCTATGTTGGGCTGAACGCCATAACAATCCTGCCGAAACGAAAGCTCACAAGACATGGCGGGAAGGTTTGAGGACAAAACGTTCGGCCTCTCACAGGAACCGGCTCGTAGGAACCATATTCCGTGGTAAGACCAAACACGGCGTGGTTCAGCCGGTATGTCCCGTATACATCCTTTCTCTTGATGTGAGTTTCGAAACGAGTGCAACATCTTGTACACATTGTGGTACGCATCAACTAACGGCGCTGAACAGCGATTTCGGGAGATCATTACTTACTTGTGCATCGAGAGGACCACATGTCAAGACTGAACCAGCGGGCAACGGAGCATTCGTGGCTTATCAATATAGTCACACTCGTTGACGTCTTATGCATGGCTCATCACACTCGTTGCATGTCTCCTAAAAGCGCATTCGACCAAAAAACCGTGATCACGGCAGTGATTGAGTTTAGTCGGTGACTGAACAGACACAATTTAGCTGGCCCCAAGCGGATATATTGCGCAACTACTCCGTAGACAACTGAACCAACAGTAAAAACGACGGAAAGTGGTCTGGAGATGTTATTGGAGTATTTGTGTGATCATATTAAACTTCGAAATCATGTTTCGTCGGTAACTATGTGGTGATGTTTTTGACAAAAACAAATATCGTGAGAGAGCTACCACTCACTGCAAGCAACAGGGTGTACAACATATTGTATCGAATTTTCCCTTTTTCTATAACCTCCGACGCATCGGTATAACTGAAGCTAAAGCCCATCACACTTCCACTTTCCAATTTAGTGCGGTGTGTCAATTGAGTCCATAGCTCCCGTTGCAACATCAGAACAGGCTGCTATCGCCACTACTAGTGGTTGGAAACATTCACCCGACCTGAGCCCCGAGAGGGGTAGGGGCGGTGGAGATAGCCGCCCGGGTGAGTCAACTCCTCTGGGTAGTGTGGAACTTGCGCGAGCTCACCAACTGGCAGAAACCGAGATCATGAGTCCTTGCCGCCGGGCTTGGCACAGTTACGATCAACCCTACCCGTTGGGGCGTTGATCATCAGTGTCGGCGTCTACCTACATAGCACTGTTGAGGGCCAACGAAGGCCCGTATCGACTGTGATCGCGCGTGCGTTTCAGTTATTATCAAGCCTTATGTTGTGTGGTCGTCTGAATGCGAAGTGTATCTGCTTTCGAATACTATCGAATTATCAACGCGTGATATTTTATATTCGGCTTCGTGTAAGTTTAGTGTGCTGCTGGCTCACCACCTCGAGTTCACGAAACCTTTCCGAGTCGTTTCATGCTGCGTGCGAGTGCTGTCTGCCGCAGAGGCGCTCTACGGTAGACGTTCATTCAATTTTTCTGAGGCTCTTCATATGAGGAGCTCCATACTATTAGTAAGTCACCCGAAAAATGACTCCAGTAGCAACCAAATTGCACCCCGATGAACAATCCCATGGCCCAAGTGTGCAAAAGCGTCCTTTTTCGAAACAACTTTGGCTTTCGTGCGATTTGTTTTAAGTTAAGGGGCCTCGTCATCAGAAATCATTTTAGCGGAAATGTGCTACCTCTATCGTAGAACGCGTGCGCAGCCGACCCTCTTACATGCTTCATGAAAATCCAGGCTGTCAACGCTTGTGATCATCTCTAGATAGCAGTCCGCAAGTCAAGTGCAAATTTAAATTGTGCGTGATGGTGTATTTTATTTTGGAGATGTTTGGAGTACCGATCTTTACGATCCCTGTCACACCCCGTAACCGAGCGCTATTCTTTGTCGAGAAAGCCGGACTGTTATTTTTGTGGCAGTCACGGGCTCATCCTGGTGGCACACTATGCGGATGAGCCCGCTCTCTTCTATAAGCGACGAACCAGTGAACGGCCAAGCGCTTGGCTTCAAAGTAGCTGCACGGTTGACTAAATCGAAACCCTATCTAGGTATGGACGTCACGAGGATGACCAGGGGTTGTTTCATGTGTGGCCTTCACCTGTATGTAGACAAAATACGTATAGGATGGCTAAATACACCCAAAAGGCCACAGCGTTATGTACACCGCCGCCACTTCACCGCAGTCAGGTAGTTGTACTACTGCTTCTACTTCAGCTTCTTGAGCGTCCACGACAATGCACCACAAGGTTATTTCTTGACCTTTTACTAAATCCGAGTAACATTTACCCCTCCAAACGAGTGTACAACCGTCAGCAGTTTTGTTTTTCTACGGAATCAGCACAGTGGCTTAAACGTCGACAAACCAGGGTACTCTTGGACGAGACGGCGAGCACCAGCCTTCCTTAGAAAATATTATGCTTCTGTTCGTTTTGCAACCCCGTTTCCTTTCCATACACTGGAAATACTTTTTAATCGACGTGTGATGTATTATCTCATCCATTCTGACTAAGCACAGTTCCCAGAATGATTCCATATAGATAGGCGGGGGACACCTGACGCGCACCCCGTCGATTCGCATAGAGACTCCCCGAGCGCTACCCCATGAGGGCGCTCAATTGGCTACGTGGAGAGTCCCAGGAGAGCGGTTGGAAGGCCTTCCCCGAGAAGGATTCGTCAGCGAAGACAAATCGTGATCTATGCGTGAGAATACGCCCGACCAACGGTTTAGGAATTTATTTCACCGGGTCATTTTGCCGATCGGCGAGTGGAACAACGTCCCATGTGTACACACCCGAAAGGCAGTAAAGGATTGAATAACCTGAAAACATGTTTCCCACGTCCTGGTAAGCGTACGCGTATCTATTCACCAGCGATAGTTCGTATCGCGAGTGTGTGTCTGGGGTCGAGAGATATCCTATTAATACTACAGTAGGGGTGCACCAGGAGTTCCTGGGCTCAATATCGTACACGATGCAATACTTCGAAAACAATCGTTCGTCCCACCCGACCGGTACGTGTATACGCTATTCCTGAAACGAATATACGAGTCAATTCTCCATCCTAATTGTAAGTTCCTCACTTGAGGAACTCAATTGGTCTGAAACATGTATCCCAAAGTTTGCAACTCCTAGCGTGGGGTGACTCCCAAGCCTCACTAATAAGGCAGTTGTGTTTCTTCTATTAACCCAGGCCACGCCCGCACGCTCTCTACCTCTATTCTTTCACAAAGTGTTTGCATACCAGTTCTGCTCAGGCACCGCATTTTTTTTTTTTTTTTCTTCTTTTTCTCCAGCTCGTTCTTTTTCAAGTGTTGGCCACCTCGCCTGCGGGGGGGGGGCACGACAGATTGTTTCTCTTAGATTTTGCTTTCATTTTTCTTCTTTTTCTCTTTCGATTTGTCTACTTTGTTTTTGTTTTCTCTGTGATTGTTTCTTTTCGTTTCACTATTTCATAGATTGCGTATGTCGTGACTGTCGTATCTAGTATGATGACATGGCTTTGCATTGCCCACTGCAGTGCACACTGCACACGTGGCAACGTAGTATCTCTGTGGCGTAGCTTTGTGACCACATAACTTGTATCTCTTCTAGGATTGAAGAATCGGCACGGACACTGGTTGTGCTGGATGTCGACGGGTAGAAAGAACGGTTTAATGTGAAGAACACACACACCGTATACGATTCGATATGGATCGCATAAATTCGATACGAGTATTTGCCGCATAAAGTTCGATGTATCCGTCTACCTTCACTATGCTGCATACGTGGGATTCTTCAGGTGGCTATACAGCAATGCATTGACAACAGTGGACGCCGGACTCTTCGACGACTTGGGGTCGCTGATGGACTTGTGAGCTGAGCGTGTGAAGTAAAACCATATAATAAATTACTGGCTATATGCTGTAACTATTGACGTGTGAGCGTTCCAGTTGTTGTTGTTGTTTTCGTGAACCATTAGGTCGTGGTTGTAAGCATTGCATGATTTGCGTTTCTGATTAGAGCGAACTCCTCGATCTCAAGATGTCTTAGTGCGATATTGGACCGACCAGCGTAGCACGAGATGGTACGCCACGCATGTGATCGAGTAATGTTCTCATACGTTTCATTGTGATGTACGTAAAATTCGTTGCCGTGTCTGGGTCGTATGAACAGGCGGATGCATGACAACGCCATCGGAACCATCGGTACTAACGCCTTCCAGGGTGTGGGCTCTCTTACGCTTTTGTGAGTGAGCTTTGAATGAGCTGTGTGGGCAACGTTCCTGTGAGGGAAACGTTCCTGTCAACTCTGACCATTCGGTGCGGAAGCACCCCCCCCCTGGTATGAATATAGCTGCTGCTGTATCTCTTGCCCACCCGCAATCGCGGATATCAATATGCGAACGTATTTCGACTGCATAGTGTTGACGCTAAACCTCCTGTACTCTGCAAAGGCTTGCCGAAGTTCGGGTGCCAATCACGTACGTCTACGATAGAGGAAACGGTTGGGATACAAAACAACGTTGCTCGTAGGGAGTCGAGAGCCTCTCGGAAGATATGTTGACTTTTGCATCCAAGTAGAGCTGAACCCTGAGGGAATATTTTGTGAAGAGCGTTTCATCTGCTGGCGTACTCGTGCTTAGACGGCGGTAACACAGGTTTCTGCGCTTGTGATACTGCATACTTCGTGGCATGTCCTTCTTATCATTGCTGCATTCGACGAACCATTTAAAGGATATTATTTTACGGCTATATGATTGATGATGTTGCTCCCATAAAGCGAAGAGGAACGTCTGTTCGAGAAATGGGTGGAGTACAAGAAATGCTATCTTTCAGTGTGTTTGCCGATCTCCCGCCAGCCCCGTCTCGAGGTGTGATTACAGATTGAGTTTACCAGATCCCGTGCTGCCGGCTTCCTTTTCAAAGCGAACAATACCAAATGCTCCATGTAGGGACAGCGGCACCATCACACGGCACAATCTGTCGAAACCAAACATCTCGAAAAGGGAACCAAACAAAAAGGACGGTAAACAACCAAGGTAGCGATGGGCCAATAGCACGGATGCCCCAACAGTTTTATCTGTTGTGTCTAACCCTACCCCACGACAGAAGGGAACCACTGTTGGCTCTCCTCTCTATTGACGGCGGGAATTGTCCTGTCGCTCCTGATGCTGCTGGTTTGCTGCTGTCTATTATCGACAGTTACGCGGAAAGTGCTGCGCTGCGTAATTGGATAGGAAAACGAAAGTTGCCTTCGATTGGTGTCCTGCAACTAACTGTACTGCAGCTTGTACCTGTACGTACCGAGCATGTAGCGGAGGAGTATAATGCACGAGTAACAATTGCGGCGGCATAGTTCGCACATCAGAGACGGGTCGTGGTGGTTTGGGTGCAAGATGGCGACACACGCGTAACGCTGCCCTCTCGGGCGGCTGGGAAAATTGCACTGCCGCCGATGCCCCTCCGTCAAAGGGCGCAGAGGACAATTGTTCTGGCGACAGCTGGTCTTGCTAAAATTGATGTAACCGAAGTATATCACAAAGTTATCTGTAGCATTACTGCCGGAGTCGCAGCCGCACCGCGGACGTGTTTCCTGTATGGGCCGGTGCTATTTGTGATAGGGCTGCGTTATAACGGGGGTGATGTAGTGCGTTCTCTGCACTCCGTCTACATTAAAATTTCCCAGCAGATGGGGACTGTGCGGCAATCGTGGTCATTGCACAGCTTAAAATGCACCCAAAGCTATCTTTTAATTCTTCCGAGATCAGTTGAATGCAGGGTCGCACGGTCTGTGATTGGTCTGATTCGCGAAATAAATTTTATCACAACTTTATACCCATCTGCCCGCCGGGTTCCTGGTTCGTGAACGCTTCCCGGGTATTACGTGTATGCGATTTGCCAGGTTCCTACACGAGAATGCGCTGACCACGTTACAAGCAGGCATCTTCGACTGGTTGGGCTCCCTCAGGACCTTGTGAGTGAGATAATTGGCGTGTATTTTCGCCGACTGTTAAGTACACTGGTCTCACCTTGTGAACGTAGGACGGATTGGGCATTTTATGTTTTTACTATATTCGTGTCTTGATGACGCGTTCCGTAGCAGGAGGGGGTATAATCTTGGGGAGTATCAAGGGGGTGGTATTTCCACACGGTGCAATCTGACATACGTCCCTCCGTTTGCCGTCTTGACCGATGGGAACAGGTTGCTTTTCGATTGCGGCGTCGCAACCATCGAGGCTGGCGCTTTCCAAGATTTGTCTGCCCTGATTGACTTGTGAGTGAAAACGCAACAGTGGTTGTCTTGTTGACCCGGGGCTACAGCTATTATTGGAGCCACGCCCCCCCCACGTTGATTCAGCCGCTTCTACGACATTCATCCCTCATCGTTTTTAACTCTCTTTCTGAAGGACGTTCCAGTGGGCCTGCACGACACCGATATCAAGGCAGGTTGAGTATCCCACAACCAACCTAGTATTCGTTCACCGAACGTTGATGAGGACTCACCTCAGAATAAGGTGGCGTTCACAGAAAGTTGATGAGGACTCTCCTCAGAATGAGGTGGTTGTCTCCGGTGGGAAAGGGTGCTGATGCATGAGCCACTTTCATCTCGGGCCAAAAAAGCCCCCCCCCCCCCCGGTGGAGATACTCGGATATAAAAAGACCAAAGAACACGTGGGTGAGGACAGAGATATCCAGTAAACATGTTCCAGCTTCCACGGGACTACTCTCGTGCTACCGCTGTGTGCTACTACTGCGCTGCTGATCCTATCAAGAAGAGCTGATGTACGTTTCTCCACCACTGTAGCAGTGCACTCTAAGGCTTACGCCATGGTTGCGCACGCAGTCAGTACGACGGTAGGCGTCCGCTTGTTATCCTTGTACTCGTAGCGAAACAAGTCCCAGGGCACACAACCGGCTGTTTTCCACCTAAAGCAAAATTCCATCATGAGTGCTCTTTGTTAGCTTCCCGTCTGATCTATCTCGACATATTACATCTGCGATGGATTCCTTCTGTTCTACAGGCGGCTTGACAACAACGACATTGCCACGCTTGGCGCTGGGGTCGTCGAAAACTTGGCGACTCTTGAGGACTTGTAAGTGCACTGTGTGCGTTTTATCTTTGATACAGCAGTAGTATCGACTGGCTGTAGGTACAAGTTTACGGGACCTGGGGATCAGATGTACTCGTATGGCACGGTTGTTTGAAATGATGTGGGCGACACCCTCAACATTTCTCGGCAACATAGCACCAAGCTCCCAACAGCGTCTCCGCAATTGAGAGATTTGCCGAGGTCTGACAGACAATGTGCAGACCATCACCGCGACAGGCGCACACATAAGCATACACCTTTGCTACATACAAAGACGGTACGCGGTCATCGTCCGCTTTTAAATGGCACAAACACGAACCGACCGACGTGTAGGGGGAGTAGTGCCAGCGGATCCCCACCATCACTTATGGTAGTCAGCTTCGTTTGTCCGCTTAAATGACGGGTACCCGCTTGCGTTCGCGACGCCTGCATCGCTTAGATACCAGCTGCGTCGTGACGTCGTCCCGGGCCGTGAAACTTGACCTACCTACTCCGAGTAGTGGACATCAAATAAATGCGTCTGTGTTTCAACACCCCCTTTCCTTACCATGCCGACGATCTTCATACCGTAAGCCGCTGACGTCAAAGGCCGTGTGCATTGGGCACTAAGTGTTGTGCCATCACCACGTTCAAAATACGTGTGATGAAGTCTTTCACATTTTTCCCCGCATGTGGTCCTGCAGGTGGTTAAACGGCAATGCGTTGACCACGATAGGAGCCGGCTCCTTGAACAGTTTGGGCTCCCTTTTGGAATTGTGAGTGTGATACACGTACGGTCTTCGTTCTTCGTAGTCATGTTTGTGTGCAGGTTGTGTGGAGACGTGGAGAGTGTAGGTGATGGCGCGCTTAGTAGCATTGTGTCTTAGGAATGTTCTCTTGCCTGAGGAGCGTTTCGATCATATACGATTTTTACTCTGTCGGGAAGGGGGGCGGGCGGCGGCACAGGAGACGTGCATGTAGCTGTCGACACCACCCTCCCCTCCGCGTTGTTTGTATCCTGAAGCGTTGCAATCGATTGTACGTCGCTCCGCTCACGCATTTTGCTTGGTGGAAAAAGGCGCCTTCAAGACAACAACATCGGAACAATTGAGCCTGGCGCGTTCATGCATTTGGTGTCTCTCAAACTGCTGTAAGTGAGGGAGTTGGTCTGAAGTCCCTTTCGTTCTGGTTTGGGTGACACGGCAACCACACGGTTATGAAGTGGTCTCTCGGCGCTGAAGATCCAATATTAGAAGTTATATGGAAATAGTTGAATCGAGTCGCCGCGAATCGGTGCGCCCACCTAACCCCTACGCTGTCTTCGGGGATGTACTGAAATACAGAGAGAGTTCGCTCTGACCCCATACGAATACCAAACAATAGGGAAACAGTGTTGAATATTGTTCGTAACCTCGTGCGTGAGGTTGGTCGCATTGAAGCCACGACCCTTATGTATCAAGTGGTGGTATTCCCCGAGGGGGGCATACCAATTATCGCTGTACTGATCGTTGAGGGAAAACATATGTTTCTGGACGAATAGGCATCACGTCCGAGCTGGCCGAATGAATAGTGTGAGGCAACCCGCGGGTCGTTTTCAAGATAGATCGCAGGGGGTCATCACACAACGTACGTGCCGAACTAAATTACTCGTCAACGTCGGCTCGAAAACACAATTCATGTTTCATAAAAGATGCTGCCTATATGCCGGGCAACGCGCCGTATACACCCTTGCTTGATGTTCGCCCCTGGGTAGAGGCAACGTTTTTTATATTTTCAATCCTCCGGCGGATTGGTGAAAACGTTGCGTAAGCTCATCACGCTTCTACGTTCTCGTGTCGTGTCGTGTGTCATTTTACCATATAGCTCCCGGTGCAACATCAGCACAGGATGCTGTTGCTACTGGCGTTTGGGCACGTTGACCCGACCTGACCCCCGAGAGGGGCAGGTGCGGTGGAGATAGATACTCGGGAGAGTCACCTCTCCCGGGCATTATGGGGCGTGCGCGAGCTCGCCCACTAACACAAAACGAGGTTATGAGGCCTACCCGCCGGACGTGGTCCAGTTATGGTCCACCCTACCCGTTGGTGCGTTTGCCCCACTGTCGTCGGCAACCTATCTCCCCCGGCGGGGCCTTGAAGTTTGTGTATAAATAACTCCACCTTATTTCATACATGCGGCACCGTAACTGTAGAGAAGACGCCCGTAGGGGCATAGTAATATTTTTCATGTCGATACGAGATTATTTTCCTAATTAATTACATTCTCAGGTTCCTTCATAACAACGCTCTGACGACGCTTCCGGCCGGAATTTTCGAAAACCTCGGGTCAGGCTCGTCACTCGTGACAATGTGAGTGTTTCTGCACCTTCTCTCGGACTCGTCGTGCCTGCGCACACACCAATTAGGAGGCGGAGCGTGCCTATCTTTGCACCACTGGTAACCACGTGTGTGTGCGTTTGTGTATGACGATCGCACCGTCACGGCAACATATTGAATTGACCGTTTTCAGTGACACGTAACAGCTAACTCTGCCAATCTCCGATGCGCATTCGCACCGTTTATTGCTGATTCAGGCTTCTGTCTGGCAACAGCGGCCTTCAATGCGTTCCCACCATGTAAGTTTTCTGTCTAAGGGGTTTCCTTTTGTTCGTGTAGAAGGCGCGCGTGAGTATTCTTTCCTGCATTTTAAATGAGATTCCGATCAACCACACATAACGGTGGGTTTCTGCTATCTATATGGGGGTACGGCCCGGATATCTTACTCATTCTTGTTTTTTTCGTATAGTTTCGGATCGCCCAAGACAGGAACATACATCTCTGAAGTTTGAGCTTCTTACCGTCCCCTGTCGTCCGCTGTGCATATCATAGGATTTGCGTGGGCGAGGGAAGCTGCACAGTTTCCCTAGGATGGTTTTCGCCGTGTGTTGCCTAGTTTACTTGTGGCTGCGGATGATCTATTGCGCTACAATTTGAAGTGAATGGAATCCACAGGGTGTGCCATGCTCGCGCACGGATGTGACACGCGTTGCTATTGAGACGATCTGGCTTGAAACCGTCCCCCCCCCTCTATCCCCGGCCCCCTTTCTCTTTCGAATTTGTACAACCAGCAACTCACCCTTCTCTGGGGTCGTGCCTAGTACCGCTGGCATGTGCGGTAAGTGCCTGCGGCTTCCACCGGGTACAGTAGTGTAGACTGCTTTAAAAGTAGCCCATGAGTAAGAGAAGGGTAATTTTATCATAGCTTATGCCAACGTATGGCCCCAATGAGATTTAGTGAGTATATCAACCACCAACGTGAGAAACTGATAGTACTGCCCGTATACGTGGCAGATCCGAGTTAGCTTTCGATTAAAAGAGAAGGAAACAAGAACATGAGCGATGAGTTGACTCCGCGTGGCTCGATCTGTTCCACCGACGTCCTTCCTGTTTCGGTCGCCCGATGTTATGGATGGCAGACGTGGTAGCTACGCAAAACCCAACGTTTCTGAGACTGAATATTACCCTTGGTGCCCGTTCGGTTCTTGTCAAACTCGTTTTGCCACTACTGCACAACAGAGTGCACCCCAGCCGCCGCAGTAACGTGCGACGCAGAGCTGGAAGTGTGTGCTCCCGGGGAGCTGGGCTACACCTGTGTTGCTGGTAAGAAATGCTTCGGTGACAAAACAACGAATCACCTCGCTACTGGTGCAGATGTTGAGGTAGCACCTGGTACACCAGCTGGAGGATCTTGCAGCACATAAATGTACAACACTACCTCGTACATGACCAAGGGTGCTTAGACAGTTGAATGTTGTGGATAGAATCGTCCCCGTCGACCCGAAATGCCTCAGCGCACGGCGCGCCGCGCAGGTAAAACTTTGTGCAAGCAAGGAAGGATGTTGCAGTTTGGACGAACGTCAATCGAACCCATGATAAACCCAGCGTACAATTGACGGGTTGTGCGGCCGTCGTAAATGCCCAGTGCGATCGCTATTTGACACTTTTTGGTGCTGGAATTCATCTTATAACATGATTCGTGGTGTGCGAGTCCTCTTGTTTTAGTATCGCGGTACATTGGGCATCCACATGTGAAGCCAGTGAACGTACTAAAGGGCTCGTGGGGATATCGTTGGTTTGCCGGTGTTTCCCCGACGTGCCTTGAAGTGGAGTTGACGAAACGCTTGTTGCCCTGCCTCCACCTGTCATTAAAGTAGAGGCTACAGCATTTTTCCACCGGGAATATATCATGGAAACTTTTTCGACATCCGTCTGATCGCATACCTTGCAACAACTAAGTTACATCCTCACGCGATGGAGGCAGTGCTCTATGTAACCAGCGCCTAAAAACACATATGCGTGCGTATAAATGTTACTTCGCCAGGCCAACACGCCAGGTAGGTTAGGATAGATGGAGCTCCATGTCTACAACTGCTTGTATGCCAAACGGTACGTCTGCACGTGCCTATAGTATCACGTCGCAGTGCGTACTGACTCTCCAGTGGACGATCGCAGCAGGCGGTACCTACGCAATCATTGCCACTGGGCGCATATATGTCGAAAACCTTTCGGCCTCGTCATCCGATACTAAATCACTCTCTCGACTGCCGTCCTGACTGTGGACATGTCCGGTGGGGGTTGCCGCTCAATGTTTGCCCCCGATTCGCACAGCTTGTGCATTCACCATGACGTCGTCCCCCCGCATCGAACAGGGACTTATGGATAACGACCGTCGTAGGTAAACAAAACAATGGCTTGAGATTTTCGACATCGACATCCTCGTAAAATATCTGATTATTTGCGTTTGCCGTTGTTGACAAATCCAGCGCCGGAAGAAACTGACTCTCCAACAGCGACGCCCACCTCAGCGCCTACCGTAGCTCCGATCTTCGTACAGACAGCAGCGCCAACCGTAGTTTAGTGTACATGGAATCATGACGCACCTATGACGACCGTTTAATTCATGTCACTAGTACTGCCATATCATGTACAAAGTATCCCACTTACAGGAGCCGACCAGATTGTATTTTAGATACATTTGCAGGTCGACGTTCAAGTGGTGCCCTCGACCAACCAAGTCGGCAAATTGTTCACTGTAACCGGGATATGAGTACTTCCCGAAGCCGTTTAAAGCCATCGTCAAGCGCCTATGTTGTATTCGTGTCCGACGTCTGGCGACATCCCACGTGCACCGTAAACCCTGCTTCAACCAATTCAGTACTTCTGCACAGTATAAGCGAGAATGTGTCCATGTATGTCAACACGTGCGGTTTGAAACCGACATGAAGCCGACACCTCATCCGCTACAGAGTCTAAATATCCCAGGAGTGTGTCAGAGATGTTTCAGGATGGAATTCATCGAACGCCATTGTTTGTCGTGTACGACTTGTCCTTTCTCGTGTGTAAGTAATTCGTATCCAGGTATGTGCGACGCTATTGCATAAACCACCTGACGTGTAAGTGTATGTACATCACGTAGTGAACGTTCAGAAGGAATGCAACTTTCATGCCCGTGGTACCAAAACGGGCCGAGCGCCCTCCTAGTTTTATCGCCAAGCCGTACGCCTTAGTTATAAGTTTCAATTAATCATACCCATTTTTTGTATATTATGGATACCTCATGCGAGGCAGATGCCCAGCATTGGTATGAAAAACAAAAATGTCCCGGAGAAAACACAACATGGTCTTTGTAAGCCGGTGTTAACATGGCGTAAAATGTACAGAGTCGTCTCTCTTGTCACCATCCCCATGGGCATCTATTTGTCTGTCTTTCTGATCCTTGTCCAGGTTCGGACTCCTGCCTTACTGGCCCGAATTCGCGCTGTGTCCCAGGCGCCGAAGTTTTGTGAGTGCGATTTTTCCAAATTCCTATGCGTGGTATAAAATATACGTCTAGCGATGTCTGTGAAGCACGTGCGTACTGTGTCGTTGTTTTCCCAAGGCGGTGACAGTAAGAAACATACCTTATCGCTGTGACAGGTCACCTAATATATACACGTGCGCTTGCGTGCATCGTTCCAGCACACTGTGGGTCTTCCCGAGAATGACCGGGGCTTCTTATCTACCGTAGTGGCGTGTGTTTGGTAGGGGCACCCTCATTAAGTGGGATCGAATCGGTCAAGTGCACGTACTCGTAGAGTTCACGTTGAAGGGGTGCACAAGAATGAAGCACGCTGGCCGCTAGGGTGAAACTTAACTCTACAGTAAATAGGTAAGCTAATTTATGAACCCCTGTGCTCAACTCGTCGACTGCTTCCCATATAGCAAATGTGCCGGTGACAACTTCGCATTTCCTGCGCTTTTCGGTCCTCGTTTGCTGAAACTACAGGGATCTTTCCGGGTGCGGTATTGAGGACGCTGACATGACTGATCTCGGTGTTTGCCTGGACACCGTCGGGCGCAGCGAAATTGTCTCCCTGTAAGTGTCGCTATCCGTCGAAGGACGAGCATAGTTGCCGTCGTCTCCCTGACGCAACGCTTTTTCAGATGTCGCTCAACTAAAGACATCATGCACATAACAGCGCTACTTCGTAAACGTTTCTTCAACCCGGACTGTGTTGAGTGTAACCATACTTATATAGTACAGTCCAATCTTTTTAAGACGCGGGTAAGCTGCGATTGAACAACTCCTTGTTGTAAATTCACTCGGAGAGCTGGCTTGCCCAATTTTGCGACAATCACCCAAACATACAAAATGTGTAAGTGTCCTACAATCTCTGAAGAGAGCTTAGATTTGGTTTGTTAGACCTATGCCAATGGAAACGCGAAGTTCAAAAGTTTTTTCAAAGATATTGCTTTGAAAAAACAGCCCAAACTTTTCACGTACCGCCGCTGTGGGAAAAAAACAGGAAAAAGGTTTGTTTTGTTTTTTCTCCCGCCGGCTGCAGGCGGCGCAATTTATGTTTTTCTGGTTGCAAATTGTCAACACGGCGATCGAAACCAGCTCGTGCGACGGTCGACGCTCGATTTCGACTTAGACTCAGCCCACGGCCAACCCGCTCAGTATCTGGCAAGGCCAACGAATATAGATGACGGCCTCGAAAATACCAGGTGGACCCAGAGTCTAGGGCGTGAGAGCTTGCCGGCGGCGTCCTACGGAATCCTCCCAAACCTGAAAAAAGTCTATTTTTTGCCATTCGAGGCGGATAGAAGTTTTGTCTTCTATTTTGTGCAAACCAGCGGCCAAATGTTTTTTTTTATGCGCCTGGTCAGCTCCCGCCACATGGCACCGGCCATGGCGTGAAGACATTGACCCTAGGGTGGGTCGGAGCCCCCAACGAGCGCACTCTGTTCAGAATTCATGACGCAATCGTTGGTTTTGTTGATCGATGTCTGTCGAGAACTCGGAATCTCGCCGATTCGAACCAAAGATCGGCCTGAGTATTTCTCAAGACGATGTTGGCCCAACACCGGCCCCAGATTTGTTTTTTCTAAACGTGCCCATAGGAAGCTTGTTCTAATAACTTTGAGTTTTCCTCTTTTCTTCGCTGTCCCATTGGCATAGGTCTTAGGCCACGTTTTTCAACCACAGGGTGTTTTTCCGAACCAAAGGAAAAACGATTTATATACCCGAATTACCGGACAGCCTGTTCACGATATTTGGCATATCGTCACGCAAGAAAATTATATATCAACACTGACCATCCGTCCGCCTACGGAGCTCCTATCCGCTCTCCTGGAGACAGGATACATGAACCGTTGGATGCGTTTTCGCCGGTTTTGTGCCGGCTCTTTCAACCTGTCCGGCCCTCGAGCCGTGACTATGCCCTTACGTCCACCCTTTAACCTACCAACTATTCGACCATGCGCCCCCGCAAATACACAAAAGTCCAAAAACAATATTTCCAAGTCGAGGTTTTTACCAGTAGTTGTGCTCCCCATGGAAGGTTGCTTGACAACGATTTCAGCTGAACAAGGGAGAAAAAAATCATGAGGAGGGATATCCAGAATAGTATGTTATTAATAGGACCATCTGTATGTTTCCGGGCGTTAGCAATAGTCACCGCATCTACAGTCGTCTTTTCTCATTGGGTTTTAAAAGATAAAACAAGACTCAATGTACACAGCAAATGCGAACAATCGACCTATTCAGCGACAGTGTTACTATCTCATTATGCACGGTGAGTGCAAGGAACGAGCGAACATTTGGTCTAGCTACGAGTGAATTTGATTGGTGTAACCATGGTGTCGTTGTGACGCAGGTACAGGTATGATGGTGCACGGTTGAGAATAGTCGTGGAATGTCTCGAAAAGGTACGTTCGACTCGCAAACCGACATGACCACACCGATTGAGTAGACAATAATGACTGCACCGACTCTATTTAGCAGACCATGTAAGAACTACATCCCGGTGTGTTCACGCGATTCCCCGATCCGACGGCAAAAAACACCGTCGTATACGTATTGCACCATTTTTCTAGTCGAAACACAGGTAGATGCGTTATTTCGATCGACCAATTTCTATCTCGCGTTCCCTGAGCATAGTCAGTTCTCACCGTGGGTGCCCTTCGGCGGAGGGCGTCGTTCGCGGGCAAGGACGATCCCCCCACATGGCGTTCCGGACAGCTCTGGGACTGCTTCTGGGAAGGGGAAGGAGGCCCTTGCACGCGTGGGGTCCATCGGGGGCAGACATCTGGGATATGTTCCTCAATGTACTCCCGAAAAATATTTGAAATTTCTGTAAAGCGATGACAAGACACCACCCAAGCGTGCATGTCAATACGCGTGTCCCTTGCGCGTCACGAGTCAGACGTTTGGCATCAAGATGGGCCTGAACAACCCCACCCATTCTCCACCTCAGAACCAAATAAATTGCCTAAGTACAGCAGTAGTATGATGATGTACCGCATTTCTGTGACATATTGTTTGAGCTCCGCCATGCTGCATGCATGCGATGTTTTAGGTGGCGGTGTACAGCGATGCATTGACCACATTGGACGCTGAGCAAATCAAGGGTCTCTTGTGGACTTGCGCCTGGAGAACGTAAATTTTACCTTCAGGATTTTTATTAGGCTGTAAGTATGATAACGTCGGCTTAAATTTCGGTTCTTCTTGCTAGACTTGAGTAACAATGTGCTCGTGGTTATGTTGCCTGCAAGACAAATCAAGTAGGTTTACGGTCAAGTCCCCAATTTGACGCTCGCTGTCATGGTGGTCTGTTGGGAAGTTACACGTAGCACGAAACGGCGAACCTCACGCTGGTGGGTAAACCCAATCCTCGTACGCGGTGTTTTAACTCACGTCTGTCGCTCCGTTGGTGGTTTGTGATGGTGAGAACAGGCTGCTGAACCAAAACGACATCGGAACCATCGATGTTGGTGCTTTCCAGGGATTGACGTCTCTCAGAGGCTTGTGAGTGGACAATAAGCTGTCAGGGCAACGTTCCTTTTGACCTGAACCACTTTGATCGAACAGGAAATCTTCTGCTGTACCAATCCCATTGAGGAAGCAACCCTTGGTTCGAACTAACGTGTTTGACACGTTTCCGATATTCTATGGTTTGCTGGTGGTACGTGTCATTCATGTGCAGTCACGTTTCCGTAAACCTCGGCGAAGGGTGTATTCTCAGGCGATCCGTATCCGCCAATCGTAGATAGTTCCGAGTTGCAGTTGTCAAGGGGATGTTGGGCTCATTCGGTAGCGCGAGCTGGTGGCCCGCATGTCAATATTGTCCTCACGTGTTGCATTTTGATGAACGTCGCTCTATTCCTCGTTCCGGACGGCGGGAACAGGTTTCTCTCCGACAACGACATCACCACCATCGAGGCTGGCGCTTTCAATGAGTTGACTGCTCTTTTTGGCTTGTGAGTGAGCGAGTGAGGAATGGCTTTGTTTCTCGATCCGAGAGTACGAGTGAAAAACATTTCGGTTTCTCGACCCACGAGTACATGCACGGGATGTGACAACACTCCACCGTCGACCGTAGATGCATGCGTTCATGACGCTAGTCTCAGTGAGTCTTCAAGGCGCCGAGTAATGGGAAGGTATTCGTCCTCCCCCATTCGAACCTTGGGGACAGTGGAATTGAGTGTTGCCTCCTGGCGAAAGAGTGTCCATACCTGAATACCTGGTATGTTTCACATATATATGACCAAATATTGTTGCTCCGATGAAATGCCCAAGACAGAGTAGACAAGTACAGATCGTTCCCGTAGTTGGCTCAATGACGCTGGAGCCTCAATCAACCTTTTAGTTCAACCCAGGATACTCTGTAACTTGTTCTACAACGTAAGTTTCGCACGAAATATCCTCAAACAACAGATCGAAGCCAGTCACTCATGTCGGCATACATACGGAGTATTCCCGTCTTTCCCGGAATGACCTACCAACTAACGTTAGCTTCATGCCGCGTCTACTCGGGGTGTTCTTGAGTTCGCGATTAGTCTCCGACTTTAGCTTGGTCGAAACCCCACTGTTGTGACGAAGTTCGATTTCACTTGTTTTCCTACGATCCACTAGCAATTCCGCAAAAACGATCGAGAGAACCGCTCTAGTACATTCATTTCGAGTTTTCAACACGCGTTCTTGCCTATTTGATCAGACCTTGCACCGCTACAACTTTTACTTCTCTGGTCCCACCATGATGCTACTGCCTTGGCTACATCTGTATCCTTCTGCATGTATTCTACTGATACTCTTAAAAGTGACTATAAAACAGTACATGTGGTTTCCCTCATGTACTACAGTAGTCTTGCTGCTACGCACACTAGAACTACTGTTACACAGTAGTACTGCGACCACCATCACTATAAATAGCTGAACATTACTGCTGCTGCGCCACTGCTTCTACAGTACCACCAATACTGCAAAAAACAGTACTAGCTCACTCTATTTACTCCTGTGCTCCTGCTAAATTAAAAGTACTGATATAGTCCTAGTACGATTCGTGATTGTATCCCCTAAATGGTCCATGCAATCAGTTCTACTGCTCCTGCTACAGCCTTTTATTGCCGCCGCTCCTGTCAATGTTCCACTAAACTACATGCCTTCTGTACTTCAGACGTGCAACCTCGCGGCCTGCGTTTGCCTTTTTCAGTTGGCATGTATGTACGGTCAAACGTGGAGCCGTTGGATTGTTGCCTAACCACAAGAAAATACCTAAACCAGCTAAAGGGCAAACAGCAGCCTCTCTAACACACGGATCTTTTTAGTCCTACACGTACACTCGGTTTTGATGGCACCTCGGTGAATTTCATGTGTACGCCGAATGTGTTTCTGTATTTTTTCCAGGCGGCTTGATGGCAATGCGATCACCATTTTGGACGCCGGGATGTTCGACAATTTGGAGGCCCTTGAGACGTTGTGAGTGGGCAATGGGAATATGTTGTTCATCCGTTTTATAGAACTCTGACAGGCAATATATAGCCAGGTGGCTACAGACGTGCACACGTCGGGTGCTGCTACACCTGTACTTCTTTCTGGCCGTGTACCGTGACATAACCACACGGACTGCCGGCGCATGGGCAACGATATAATGCGAAGTGTCAGCAAGCGGAGGAGGCGTAATCGATAACAACAGAGTTTTTTTCATGACCGTCGGTTGTGTGAATCATCCGACTTAACCGATTGTGTCTGGCAGAGTCATACGGATCTTCTGCGCGACGCAGGAAGCGAGAACTGGAGCAAGTGCGACAAATAGACACACATACGATTGATACATACATAGCGTTTGAAGGAGGTTCCCTGTAGGTACATATCTCTTTAGTCCCACCTTTCCCGGGTTTGATATCTCGTCCGTTATATTGAACAGCCCAAGTGCAAATCACGACCATTGGGTGTGATCCTCCATCTTTCTGCGAGTCTCTTCACAAGACTCATCACCATCAGCCACATTCCGTCAGCCAGCATGTATGTTCATGTGAAACCCCTTTACGTCGTCATCGAGAACGAAACAAATGACCGTGTGCTTTTGGGCATTTAACGGACGAAAACCTGTGGAACAGCAGCACCTACAGAGACTGGCGAGCTCTAGCATTGGTTAATTTCCATGTGGTTGTTGTCTCCCTAAGCCATCGTTGATCCCTGTTTTCTAGAAACGCAAAGGCACGAGTTCTTCACGACCTTGTCTCTCTTGTACCCAAGCGTGTGGTACGCACACCCTTCACCGGTCCAAATGGCGTTTGCTACTGGTAGCCTTCAGATAGACACGTGGCACGACCTGCGGCTAGATCCATGAGTTCATCACGACTGAAAACACGAGTGGCAGAAGATGGAGAAGGTATATCGGGGGCATCATAGAGATCGCCCGTATTGACTCTGTTCGAGCGTTTGTCGAACAAGGTCAGAAAACAGAACACACACCGAGCATACAACCAATTCATGAATTTGATAGCGAAATTTTACTCCCGTAGCTATGCCGCTTGGATGCAATGATTTGCTTTCCTGGCATACACTCCTCTCTGCCTGACGGTGAGATGCGGGGAGACGTCGTCGCTCGCTGCTTCGCACGCCTAGACGTCAAGGTCCTCACCATTACCGCTACTACTACTATTATATTGCTCCTACGCATGAATTTAGAGCGATAAATATTTGTTTCGTAAGGTTTTTACTCTTCAGCAAGAGCTTTGTTTCTTTCGCAGCGATCTTCTGGACAAGCCGTAGTCACAGGTGTTGTCACTTTCTGCTCCCGGTACGTGCTTTGTTCATTTGGTTTGGCGCATACGGTTCAGTCTTTTAATTTCTCGATTTTCTAGAAATATTGTTAACTCTCGTTCCTGAGCTTTCCGCTAGTGTGTACTACTGTGGTATGTTATAGTCCACGCCTACACTGCTACTGCTTTCATTTCAACTGGTATACAACATGTCCCGCATGTTCCTTTCGAACATTGACAATTCTGTGCATCTACCTTTTTCAATCCGGCCAACACTTTAGTACCATATATTCCTTAGGTAGGTTTTGCACGAATGTATGGCACTCGTACATACACATATTACCAGGTTTGCAGTCGCGCGTTCTTTCTGGCCGGAAGGTACAGTCGCATTTTTTCTGCCTACAAGATATTTAGCTAGGACTACGACGTGTACGACATCACAAACACAACATTATCTCCGTTGACTTGTACTCCGTTGCTGGTGCTTAAAATGCGCAAGCTGGCCCAAAACAACACCTCGACAGGGTGAATTAATAACTGTATTACGCGGGAGCATAGTAAATAGGACCTTCGCCACACACGAAAACCGTAATAGTTGTCCAACGATGTGCACAACACGTCAAAACCATCTCTTCGGTCCGTTGAAGATCACTCGTAGGCAGTATTTCTTATATTTCGTACATGTGTGGAAGCTTCCACTATACTTCCACTTGACTTCCAAAGCATCCATTCAGCATACAAAATAGAAGTTATGTGGGCAAAAATAGAAGCTTTGGAATTTGACTGGGAGGCCAATGAAAGTTTTGGAAGTCGAAGGGAGTTCAAATGGAATTTGCCGAAGTCAAGTCGATTTATTTGAATTGTTTTGGAAGTAGATGGAAGCTTCCATGCACGTTCGTGGAAATTTCCAGTTTGGAAGCTGGTACAAGCCAGTCGAAGTTCCCAAAGTGGAAACAAAGTGGAAGCAAAGCGGAATCTTCCATGGCCATGCCGGAAAAAGGCGTCGTCCAGATCGGTCAAAGCTTCCACGTACCTTGATATAGTTCCACCTACTTCCATCGACTTCCATTTACTTCCACCAACTGCCCCCCACTTCCAGCCACTTCCATCCAACATCCAAAACTTCGTGATAACTCCCGCAACTCCCACTTGACTTCTAGAACTCCAATTTGACTTCTACCTCCATGGATGCTTCTATCGGCGCAGAAGGTTCTGTCTACTTCCATACTCCACCCGGACCTCTTCCCCCGCGAATATGATTCCATTTCGCAACCCACTCCCGCCCACAAGGTGCAGAAATATTGTTAGCCCTCTGGCGGCCTCGAGCGCGAGGCCCGAACCGTTAACAGTCAGATACCGTCGAACGACAAAAACATTGTCGGATGAGAGTAAATGAAAGTTATGTCGGATATAAATAGGAGTTTTCGTAAAAACAAATGCCATCTGGAGGTACTGGGAGCCTTTTAGAAAGGAAAGGAAGTGGGTGGAAGCAGTTCAAAGGGAGTGCGAACTATATTTGAGCCCATGGGAGTGAAAGGGAGTTTCTGCGGACGTAGATGGAAAATTCCGTAATCACAGATGTAAAGCGGTAGTACGGGAGGCTCATTGGAGAGTATGAACTTATGTGGTAGTAGGTGAGAGTCATGTTTGTGTAAAGGAGTGGATGGATGTTTGTTTGGACGCAGATAGAAGTGACCGCAGGAAGACATGGAATATTTTCTTTCATGGATTTCCATTAAATGCACATGGGCGCTTCTAAGTGGAACCTTCCACTCGACTTCCATTCAACTCCCAACCCTTTCATTTTGGCGTCCATACCCGCCCGTTCTTAGAAGAAGCCAAAATGAAAGTTTGGGGAGTAAATGGAAGCTTCGAAAGTCGAGTAGAAGCTTGCTCTCATTCATCGAACTATAAGGTCGACTCGTACGCCTGTTCCACCTACCGTAGACATTGATAGACGGCCATTATCAAATACCCAATACCACCACTGACTGTTGTCACGTTTAGCTCGCAAAATATATGTTTTCATTCCTCGGATGCCGCTTGCTCTGGTATGATGTATCTCATTCAAAATGATTTATATAAGTCAGCTCATTACATATGTACGAACCGTTTCACCACGTATTAGTGATGAATGCACTTTTGCACAAGCTGGTTGTTAGTCACTGATCTGGCAGTCGCTCCCTGAGCGGGCAGTCGTAAGCGGCAACAACCTTGTACTATATATACAGGTACGGCTTAGACACGATTGTCTGTCCGACGACTATCGGTTAAAGACTACCCGATCGACACCGCCCTATAATAGTATTGTACACGCCATCAGAAAATCGTGTATTGCTCGGCATTGAGGAGGCGGTCATCCGCCCGTCGTCACTACTACTTCCTTGTACATGTATTACAGTATACCATGGTATTTGCTGCTGAGGTAGGGGGATGAATTTTCTACCGATGGATAAGTGTGACTATCATGCAACCGAAGAAGGACCTTTGCCGCCCGCACGCAAGACATTGGTGAACAATTATATGAACAACACAACCGCTTCTCCGTCCCCTCCAACACATACCTAATGAACAGTTTCAATGTTGTAAAACAGCACAACTCCAACTATTATTGCGCCCGTGACGCCCGCGTCCTCGTGTATCCCTGAGCGAGTAGTTGTTTTTTTGTTTTTAATCCTCCAAGAAATTGGCAAAGAGAAATATCAGCGGTGTCTTTTATTTAAGAAAGGTTCTCCATGCGGAATTGAAAGTGTACCTCACAGGTATGAGCAATGGAATGTGTCTTCTGAACATATCAATCGAAAGAGTCTCTGCGCAAGCGTGACCGGGACCATGTCTTTCGCGCAATAGAAGACTACTCCAGCATGGCTGATAACGTTGATTTCATGTGGGTTTTCAGGTGGCTCGGCAGACATGTGTCGACCACGGTAGGCGACAACACCTTTGACAGGTTGGGCTTATTTTGGAGCCTGTAGCTAGAGCATATCTTCCGCCGCCCATACGTAGTCATGGCTGGGTCCCCCCTGAGAATATTGGGGGCGTCTGTGTCAGAGGTGCCGTCACGTTTAACGTCCATTGTGAGCGATGTTTTGCCCTTGGAGGTGAGGGTTCTGACAACGAACCAGCTGAATACTGTAGTGGTGAGGGTTCGGAGTATTGGGAAGGTACCGGTTGCACAATATCCCCCTCCCTACACAAGTTACCTAGGTCTTATTCCGTTGTAAATCTACGTACGTCGGTCGCTCTGTTGGCCGTTTCACGCTATGGTAACAGGAGCTTGGAGAACAACATCATCGGGGTCATCGAGCCCGGTGCCTTCAACGGCCTGGTGTCTCTCAATATCCTGTGAGTACGCGAATGCGGAAAAATGTTCATTTCGTGCCGGGGTAGACGTGAGATACGGTATCATCGGTGCGACACGTCGGTCCAGGTGCAGTTACAACACATATCTACGCTGTCGATCGATGATTCGTCGTTGTGAGATTTGTCTCGTTCGGCTAGTAGCTACCTTGACTACAACCCCAAGACCTCCACGCAGGAGTACTGTAATATAAAAAGAGCTAGAAATACTCCCCATTCGATTAACAACAATATGGGGACAAATCGTTCATTTGATCAGCTTTCACGACGTGTCAAATTGTTGCAGTGAAGGATCACACCCGTCCTTATGTCACAGGCAGCGTTTGTTGTTTTGGGTTGCTGTTAACAAGCATCAAGCTGGACAGGCCAAATCACACAATACTACCCGGCGCGTCAAGAATACCGCACGTTGTGTTCCAGGCTCTTAAAAATATCGTTTACGGTCTGTCCATTCCAACCATCTGTAAAACGTGGTACGAACATATTGCTGCAGTGCATGGATTTTTGTAGATGCCACGCACAATAGGCGCCGCATACTTCTTGTGGTTATATGATCTGTTGGCAAAAGCGCTCCTGGAAAGAACTATCTCCCTCGAAGTAGGTGTCCTTTCCAGCCGGAGTGCCGAACGTGTTGCCGTAAATTTCGAACGTGCAGCACAGATAGGAACGCGTAGAGATATACCAGGTAATGCCGGGGAAATAGCTCTGCCCGGCCAATTCGAGGTTCTTCCCCAAAATGCGTCCTTAGGTCCCTTGCATCCAACGCTCTGACGACACTTCCAGTGGGTCTTTTCGAGGACCTTGGATCTGAGTCGCCACTGGAAATAATGTGAGTGCTCTTTGCGTCTTATCGCAGACTCGTCATGCCTGCACATAGGCCTTGGCAGGCGGAACGTGGCCGACATTGCACAGCTGCCCGTCACGTTTGTGTGCATAAGCCCATCACAACTCCATTATGAAATAACGTTAGTGATTGTTGCAGCCCACGCGTTTAACCATAATCTGATGGCCACCTTCGCTGCGCAATCGAACTGGTTTCTACTGACTCAGGGATCTGACTGGAAACGATGACCTACAGTGCATCCCCACCGTGTAAGTCGTCAATGCGCGGGGTTTCCTTGTGCTATGGGCGTGCGTGAGTTGTGTTCTCGCAGCGTGGGCGTGAATCCGAACAGTAATGCTGAGCGGTTGGATTCAGGTATAATATTTGCGGACACGACGGGGTGTTCGCGGACAATTTGGCATATGATGATGTTTGTCCGATGCCTGAGTTGTGAACATTGTGTTCATGAAATTTGGGCATCTTGCGCATACTGGATGTGTCATAGAGTTCTTCTGGTGTAGGCGCATATTCGTTTTGCCCGTGGGGCATGTGAATCAAAGTATAGGTGCAGGTACAGACTGTGTTTCTCGCACCGAACAATCCCCCGCGTATGTCATCCGAATGCGGGTGAAAACGCCGCTAGACGTTCTGCGAGTCGGCGTGAAACCATTATTTTCCGTTAAATTTATCCTGCTTTTCCCTTGCGTACCGGTTCATGCAGCGCCTCGTCCGGGTTGGTGGAGCTTCCTCCTACGGCTGGACTCTGCGGTACGTATCTAGGGGGTGCAGCAAACGTTGTCGAACTCGTTCGAAAGTGATCAATTGCGAAGATAGTTACATAATAGGTACCGGTATATGTTAGTGTTCGTGTCAATGTGACATTCTCAACGATTGATCGACGGCGTGTCCGCTTGAGAATAGGAACTTGGCGTGCTGGCGGCATACATTGCAGGGTTGAGTTGGATACCTAGCCCGGAAGGTAAAGGAAAACACCAGCCGATGAGTGTTCACCACGTGGGCGATGAGGTTTTAATGAGTGACTCCAACATGCCCCCGGGGTTTCATTGATTTTGTCTCTCTAATCGAAATTATATCCAAGCCCAAAACCATAATCTTTGTTACGCTCGGGTGCGTGTCGAATCTCGTGCAATTGCTGCCCAACAGAGTGTACGCCAGCGGCCGCGGTGGTGTGCGATGCGGAGTGTGCTCCGGGGGCGGTGGGCTACACCTGCGGTCCTGGTGAGAAAGAATTATGAGGGCAAACCACCTAAACACTTGGCGATTACCCCCGATGTGCCTCACTCGGTAACAACATGATCGAACGTGCAGATGTTTATGTGTGGCACAGGGTTATACCTCGTGCCCAGGGTTGCCCGGATAGGTGAACTCTGCGCTTAGGCTGGTAGGTATCGATAGCAACGGCCTTCACGTACGTTGCGTCACACGACTCAAGCGTAATGCAAGTTAGAACGGATGACCGAGGTCTGTCGAGTATTCAATAAGTCTAGGTAAAAATCAATACGCAGTGGACGTGTCATGCATTTTTGGTCCTTCTTCTTTAGCTGGTACTCTCGTGACTTTTCATGTTCGTGTTACCCCGACGCGCCGAGTGTCTCAGTCCTCCTTGCGGCCAATCTTCCTGTATGGGTGGATAGATACGTGAGGTCCGCTCTAAGCGAGGTACCATCAAACTACGAAACGGAGAGCTTAACTGTAGAGCACGTGTGCTTATTGGTCATATTCAAGAAGATAGAAGTACCGATCCCGATACCCCCGTTTTCACTTTTCGTTTTTTTATGGTCTAGAGCAATTAGCTTTTAAGAAATGGAGGTGTAATGAAAACGAAACATGGGTTACTCAGGAACGGTGAGGAGTATGAGAGGAGCTCGGGATATAATATCAAGTTCTCATAACGTTCCTTCGACCGATTGGCAATCGCCCGATGGCCAAGGTGGTGGGTTTGGCTGCCACGCGATTTGTCTGCTAACGGCACGAGCCTGCATGGGTTGTGTACAGTCAAGGGGTGCCCTAGCAAGAATCCGAGGGACCAGGAAGTGGCTATGGTGGAATATTCTTCAATATGAGTGCCACACAACATATTCCACGCGAGCCATCGAACATCGATGGTCGATAGATAACTTTTAGAGCACTCCGGAGGGAGGGGGTAGCACCTCACGAACCGCCTGCTGTCGAGAGTGCCTCGCGCTTGCGAGTTGATTCTACAGTATCCACCGACCTAGTCGGACGCTGTCGCTGCTAGTCACGCTCTGTCGCGGGTGCGTCATTCTGAAAAAAAATATTTTGTCTGTGGGAATAAAGGGATGCAGGCCATCGGCCGGGTTCGGTACCGTCATCGGCATCCATGAACGGGCACAGCCCATCCATTTGTTTGTGGTTTAGGGGGCTTCGTCGGTACAGCCCACTACCACAAGCCCAGCAGCTTCGAACAGGCGTCTCCGGTACAGCTGGTCCGAATCGACCATTATTCATTTTTGTTGGAGGTGCCTGCGCAGGAGCATTTGTGTCTTGTGGAGGAGACCACATAATGAGGAAACTCAAACGTCGAAAACAGTGTATGCGGCGTTTTAAAACAAAAAGCAAAAACGCTAGGAGTACACTCCTGTACCGGATGAAAAATGAAGATATATATTTCTGAATAGCTGAAACATGTCAGGCAGCAGGGTAAGCCAAAGACGTCGGGACTGCGCCCCTCGGGGGGTAATAGACGTTTATGTTTTAGCAGCAGAAACACAGTATCTGTCTGGCTTTCTTGTTAGCCTGTTTGTTAATAGGTGCCCCCTAATGTAGGAGCGTTTGCGGCAGATGTATTCGCTTTACAATATTAACCACCCATGTGCTGCGTGTACTTGTGTCTCCAGTCTCACCGTGTAGTATGTTCAATCTCATCGGTAGATGGTTTCGCGGTTGGCTACGGCAAGGCGGAAAGTACGGTGGGTGAGTGAATACACACTTTAATTTTGGCATGGTTCAGACAAATTGGAAGATCATCAACGAATTAATACGAATGCGGTTGCTCAGGACAGTTCACGTGTCCCGTCTAAACCTTGGTCCCCACATACTGATACCCGTAGCTCATGGTACGTGACTATTTCCCAAGGCTGTACTTCCTTCACGTGTACTCTCAAAAGCCAAAAGGGGTATAAACTACAGGCGAACGGGTCTGACCTCACTGTATCACCGCTGGACAAATACAGATGCCGAAATCTCCCCCCGGCGAGTCCTGCCAAATCACATTTTCGGCAATAGATCGGACGGGAAGCGGGAATGGGGCCCGAACGGGCATGTTAAAACGACGCGCGTTTAATTACTAAAACGTTCGCTGTATGGTATGAAAAAGAACAATATTCCGGAGAAAAACACAACACGGGCTTTGCTAGCCGGTGTTAACATGGCGTGAAATGTACCGAGTCGCCTCTCTTGTCACCATCCCCATGGGCATCTATTTGTCTGTCTTTCTGATCCTTGTCCAGGTTCGAACTCCTGCCTTACTGGCCCGGATTCGCGATGTGTCCCAGGCGCCGAAGTTTTGTGAGTGCGATATTTCCAAATTCATTTACGTGGTATAAAATATACGTCCAGCGATGTCTGTGAAGGACGTGCGTGCTGTTTCGTTGTTTTCTCAACCTATAAACACGTGCGCTTGCGTGCATCGTTTCAGCTCACTGTGAATCTTTTCGAGAATGACCGGGGCTTCTTATCTACCGTAGTGGCGTGTGTTTGGCTGGGGCACCCTGATTATGTGAGATCGAATCGGTCAAGTGCACGTACTCGTAGAGTTCACGTTGAAGAAGTGTAAACGTACTCTACAGTAAATAGGTACGCTGATCATTTTATGAACCCCTGTGTTCAACTCGTGGACTGCTTCACATATGACACATGTACGGGGTGACAACTTCGCATTACTGCGCTTTTCGGTCCTCGTTTGCTGAAACTACAGGATTCTTGCCGATTGCGGTATTGGTGACGCTGACATGACTGATCTCGGTCTTTGCCTGGACACCGTCGGGCGCAGCGAAATTGTCTCCCTGTAAGTGTCGCTATCCGTCGAAGGGCGAGCATAGGTGCCGTCGTCTCTCTGACTCAACGCTTTTTCAGCTGTCGCGCAACTAAAGACATCGCGCACATAACAGCGCTACGTTAAACGTTTCTTCGACCCGGATTGTGTGGGGTGTAACCATACTACTTGTATAGCACAGTCCATTCTTCTTCGAGAGCCGGGAAAGCTGCGATTGCGCGACTCCTAGTTGTGAATTCGCTCGGCGTGCTGGCCTGTCCTGATTTGCAACGAATAACCTGACAGACCCGTTGTACGATAGAGGTAGCACATTTCCGCTATTGTGTTTCCGAAATACGGGGTTCCTTGACCCGCAATCGTCGGATTGCCAAACTTGATTTCGAGAAATACCTTTGGTAGACTCGGGCCATGGGATTATTTGCCGCAATGCAAGTTGACTTTTGCTGAGATCAGCATTCTGGTGAGGTATGGAGCTCCTTAAGTCAAGAGCCCCAGAAACATTAGTGTGAACCTCAATCGTAGAACGCCTGAACATACAAAATGCGGGAGTCGCCTACGATCTGTGGAGAGCTTAAAGTTGGCTTGTTAAGCCACGTTTGCCTTCGACAGGGTGTTTGTCCGAACAAAAGAAAAAACCACCTACCTACCCGAATTACCGGACAGCCTGTCTACAAAATTTGAGTACATCGTCACGCAAGAACAAACTGTATCAACACAGACCATGAGTTCACCTACGGAGGTCCTTTCCGCACCCATAAAGACGGCCGTTCCCGTAGATACATGAGCCGTTAGATGTATTTTCCCCGGTTTTGTGACAGCTCTTCCAACCTGTCCGGCCCTCGAGCCGTGATTACGCCCTTGGGCCGACCCTTTAACTTGCCACCGATTCGACCATGCGCCTCCCCAATTACATTAAAGGCGAAACACAATGTTTCCAACGCCAACCGCAATTTTTTAACATGCCCTTGTGCTTCCCATGGACGGTTGTATGACAACGGTTTCAGCTGAACGAGGGGGAAAAAAATCAAGAGGAGGAATTTTTGTTGATGGTATATGGTTAATAGGGCCATCTTTAATTTATCGAGCGTTAGCAATAGTCACCGCCTCTAGCACACTTCTTACTGTGTGTGACAAGACAAAATCAAGACTTGATGTTCTCAGCAATGCCAACGATCAACGTGTTCAACGACAATTGTATTATGACATTGTGCACGGATGAGTGCCAGGATCGAGCGAACGATTCTTCAAGCCACGAGTTAGTCTGATTGGCGCAACCATGGTGTGGTTGCAACGACAGTACAGGACTGACGGCGCATGGTGCATGGTTTAAAATAGATGTCTCAAAAAGGTACATTCGACTTGAAAAACGACACGAACGACCACGGCAATTTGAGTAAACAATGATGACTGCACCGACTCCATCTATCAGACCATGTGTGAACTCTGATACTAGCACATACCGGTGAATAGCGTGATTCCCTGATCCGACGGCGGCAAACGGCCCGCTGTGCCAAAAACATATTCGCACGTCGTATACGTTTCGTGCCATATTGCCAGTCGACACACAGGTAGGCGCTTTCTTTCTATCGATGAATGTTTTTCTCGCGTGCCTTGAACATAGTGAGTTCTCACCGTGGTCACCGGACGACGTCTGTTCCCCAACATGGCGTTCCGGACAGCTCCGGGACTGCTCCCGGATCGCGGGAGGAGCCCGCACGCGTGGGGTTCATCGGGGGCAGACATATATATGGGATATGTGCCTGAAAGCACTCCAGAAAAAAACTTGAAATCTCTGTACAGCGGTGACAAGACAGCACCCAAGAGTATGTTTCAATACGCGTGTCCCTTGCACGTCACCCCTCAGACGTTTTGTGGCAATACGGTTCCGAACAACCCCACACATTCTCCACCTCTATACCATAAAAATAGGCGCATTCCAGTAGTACGATCACGTACCGCATTATTACCGTGATATATTGTTGAGCTTCACCATGCTGCATGCACGCGATGTTTTAGGTGGCTGTACAGCAATGCATTGGCCACATTGGACGCTGAGCTCTTCGACAATTAAGGGCCTATTGTGGGCGTGCGCGTGCAGAACGTGAATTTTATCATTCATTTAGCTTCACGATTGTCGTTAGGCTGTACGCATGATAGCGTGGGCTAATGAGGTTGTCGCTAGACTTGAGTAACAATGTGCTCGTGGTGATGTTGCTTGTAAGATAGTCGATCCGGTTGACCGCCAACTCCCCAGTTTGACGCTGTCATGGTGGTCTGTAGGGAGGTTGCACGTCGCACGAAACAGCGTACCTCACGCGGGTGGGTAAGTAAAATCCTCGTCGTTGTGTTTTGTGTGACGTCCGTCGCTCCGTCGGTGGTTTTCTATGTTGAGAACAGGCAGCTGCACCGGAACGACATCGGAACCGTTGATGTTGACGTTTTTCAGGGATTGACGTCTCTTACATCCTTGTGAGTGGGCAACCAGCTGTGAGGGCAACGTTCCTTTCGACCTGGACCACTTTGACCGAACAGGAAATATTTTGATGTACCAATCCCATTGAAGAAGCGACCCTTGGTTCGAATTACGTTTCCCGCTTTCGATGGGTTGCGGGTGGTACGTGTCATGTGCAGTCACGTTTCCGCAAACCTCGGTAAAGAAGGGTGTATTCTCCGCCGGCCAATATACACCAATCACGCCCACCTGGTAGCAAACGCGGCGAACATTTTACTGCTGCTACATCGACTACTGTACAGCACAGCAGCTGCTTCCTGTGTTGTGCGGCGACTACAGCTACTTCTGTGACTCGTTTGGTCCACGTACTGCGCGATATCTGCTGGTACTCTACAGGCAGCCGGTACTACTGTATAAACAAATTGAGTGGTAGTACTCCTACATCACGACCCCAAGTAGTACTCGTCCTTGTCGACGCTACTACGTGAGTACGTACGAACTACAACGAATTGCATTCTGCAGCAGCACCGTGCACGTGCCGCCGGCTGTACATCGTATTGGGGGCTGGTCGCGGTTTGCGTTATGTGGTGTACAGACATTAACCTGCCGTGTTACAACAGCTCGCTCTCTGCACTCTGTGTGTCGGTACTTCGCAGAGCAGGCTAGACTGTCAAAGTATGGTTGTTGTTACAAGTCAAATGCAACTCATGCTCGTGTTTTCTTCATGAGAGCTTTGGATCGAAGTTGTACGGTCTGTCGTTGGTTTGATTCGATGGAGTAGTACACAGTCAGAATAGGAGGCATTACTCTGTATACGGATCTTACCGCCCGGCTGCTGGTTCGTTAACACCTCGCGCTTTTGCTTGTTTTTGATACATCAGGTTTCTCCACGTTAACATGCTGACCACGATAGAAGCAGGGGTTTTCGACGATTTGGGCTCTCTTGTAACCTTGTGAGTGAAGACCATCAGTAAATTGTTTGTTGATTGTACAGCAGTCATGACTGATTTGCGTAGAACATATCGGATTTTTCGCAGCAGGAAACAATGAACGGGTCGTCGTGGCAAGGGTTGTCGTGATATAGCATCTTGAAAGTGAGGCGCTTCGATCGGGTTCCAACTACCGGAGTGGTTGCCGGAAAATTAGATCCGTCCAGTCGTAGATAGTTCGGAATCGCAGATGATGTCGAGAGGATGCTGGACTCATTCCGGAGCGCGAAGGGGTGGCCCGCATGTCAATACTGCTGTCCTCACGCGTTGCATTCTGATGCACGTCGCTCTTCTCATCCTTCTGAACGGCGCGAACAGGTTGCTCCTCAACAACGACATCGGAACTATCGAGGCTGGCGCTTTCAATCAGTTGACTGCTCTTGTTGACTTGTAAGTGAGCGAGTGACGAACGGTTTGGTGTATCGATTCGAGAGTACGAGTGGAAAAGGTTTTTTTCTCTTGACCCGCGAGCACATGTACGGCCCATGACAGCGTTCTCCCTTCTACCGTGCATGAATGCGTTCATGACGCTAGTCTCAGTGAATCTTAATGGCGCCTAGTAATGGGGAAGGTGTTCGTCCTCCCCCATTCGAATACCAAAGGTTGGGGAGTTGAATTGAGTGTTGCCTTCTGGAGAAAGAGTGCCCATACCTGAATACCTGGTATATTTCCCTGATTACCAAACAGTGTTGCTCCGATGAATTACCCAAGACAATGTAGACACGCACAGGTCGTTCCGGTAGTTGGCCCCATGACGCTGGAGCCTTATTCAATTTTTGTTTTGCCCCAGGATACCCTACAACTTGTTCTACAGCAGATGTTTCGCACGTCATATCGTCATACAACCAATCGAAGCAAGACACTCATGTGGGCATGCAGGGTAGTCCTGTCTTTCCCAGGACCCTCATGTGGGCGTAACATACCAACTGGCGTTAGCTATAATACGTACATGCCGCGTCTACTGGGGGTGCCCTTGAGTTCGCGATTGGTCTCCGACTTTAGCTTGGTCCAAACCCGCACTGTTGTGACGAAGTTCGATTTCACTCCTACGAGCCTCTAACAATTCCGCCGAAACGCACAATCAATGCTTTAGTACAATCAGTTCGATATTTCAACACGTGTTTGAATCGTTTAAATCAGACGTTGCATCGCTACAACTTGGGCTTCTCTCGTCCCCCCATGCTGCTACTACCGTGGCTACATCTGTATGTACCCTGCAGCATGTATTCTAGAGATACTCTTGATAAGGATCACATGTTCTTTCACGTATGTACTACTCTTGCTGCTATGCGCACTAGAACTACTGTTATACAGTAGTACTGCGACCCCCTTCGCAGTGAACTGCTGTACATTACTCTTGCTTCGCCACTGCTTCTACAGTACCACCATTACTGCAAACACTAGTACAAAAACAAAATTATCTCATTGTATTTACTGCTGTTCTCCTCCTACAACCAGTCCTCGTACGACTCGTAATCGTGTTCCCTAAATGTTCCATGCAATCAGTGCGACTGCTCCTGCTTCATCCTGTTACTGCCGCTGCTCCTGTCTATGTTCTACTCAACCACACAAGAAATGAACTTCGCTGCATGTCTTCTGTTCTTCGGATGTGCAACAGCGCCTGAACGTACCGTGGTTTAGACGGCCTGGGTTTGCTATTTTCAGCTGCCATTTACCGTCAAACGTGGACCCGTTGGTCTGTTGCCTAACCACATGAAAAAAAACGAAACAAGCGGAGGCGAACAGCAGCCTCTGTAACGCACGGACTATTTTCGTCCCACGCGTACACTTGGTTTCCATGGCACCTCGGCGAGTTTCAAGTGCACGTCGAATGTGTTTCTGTATATTTTTCAGGCGGCTTGACAACAATGCGATCACCATATTGGACGCCGGGATGTTCGACAATTTGGGGGCCCTTGGGTCGTTGTGAGTGGACAATGGGAATATGCTGTTCATCCGTTTGATAGAACTCTGACAGGCACTATATAGCCAGGTGTCTACCGGACGTGCACGTTTTGGGGGCTGCTACACCTTTACGTCTTGCTGGCCGTGTACCGTGTCACAACCACGCGGACTGCCGTGGCATGGGCAACGATGTCATGAGCAGTCTCAGCGAGTACACGAGACATCATCGATAACAACAGAGTTCATGGGTGTCGCTTTTGTGAAACAATCCGAATTGACCGATTGTGTCTGGCAGAGTCATACGGATCGTCTGCGCAACGTAGGAAAAGAGAACTGGTGCAAGTGCGACGTACAGACACACAGACGATTGGTATATAGCGTTTGAGGAAGGTACTCTGTAGGTACATATATATTTAATCAGACCTTTCACGGGTTTGATCTCTTGTCTGTTCTATTGAACAGCCCATGCGTATTTCACGACCTCTGGGTGTCATCATCCATCTGCGAGTCTCTTCACGGGACGCATCATCATCAGACACATTTTGTCAGCCAGCACGTTCATGTGAAACCCCTTGACGTAGTCATCGAAAACGAACCAAATGACCGTGTGCTCCTTAGGCATGCGACCGACGAACACCTGTGGAACATCAGCACCTAAAGAGCCCGGCAAGCCTCGGTTCAGTTCCATGTGGCTTGGAGAGTTTGCGTCGTTGTCCTCGCGGAAAACATCATTGATCCCTATGGAATTTTTGGAAATCAAATCGAGGTAGTCGGAAGTGTATTGGAGGTAGATGGAAACGTTCTCGCACTTCCATTTGAAGTTTCCAGTTTGGAAGCTAGTGCAAGCCAGTACAAGTTCCCAAGGGGGAAATAAAGCGGAAGCCAAGTGGAAGGTTAAACGATCATGCTGGTGAGCAGCTTCGTCCAGCTCCTGATATATCTCGAAAGACCTTGATGTAGCTCCACCTCCTCCATCGACTTCTATCTACGTCTACCTACTGCCACCCACTTCCAACCACTTCCATCCAACTTCCAAAACTTCGTATAAACTCCAACAGTTTCCGCTTGACTCCTAGAACGTCCGCTAAACTTCTACCTTCACGGAAGATACCATCGGCGTTCGTAGACGCTTCTGTCCACTCCCATAGTCCGCTCAGACCTGATCCCACCCGGATGGGATCCCAGTTAGCGCCCCGCTCCCACAAAAAAAGGGGCAGAAATATGTTGACCCTTTGACGGCCGCGAGCGGGAGGCTCGAACAGTGAACAGTCAGATATTGTCAAACGATAGAAAAATGTCGGATGAGAGTGAATGGAAGTACTTGCGGACGTAGATGGAAGTTTCCGTAAAATAAGAAGCCGTGGGGAGGTACTGGAAGCCTTTTGGAAAGGAATGGAAGTAGATGAACGCAGTTTAAATGGAGTGTGGCGTATATTGGAGCTCCTGAGAGTGAATGGGAGTTTCTGCGGACGTAGATGGATGATTCCGTAAAATCAGATGTCACGTGGAAGTCCCAGAAGCTCATTGGAAGGTATGGATGTAAGTGAAAGTAGGTTAAAGTTTGGCTTGTGCAAAAGAGTGGATAGGGGCTCTTTTGGACGCAGATATAAGCTACCGCAGAGAGGCATGGAATTATATTTTTCGTGGACTTCCGTTACAATTGCACGGGCGCTTCTGTTCGGAGCTTGCCACTCGAGTTCCATTCAACTTTCACAGCTTCATTTCGGGAGCCCATAACCGTTTCAGCTGACGAAAAGAAAGTTTGAAGAGTTAAATGGAAGCTTTGTAGTCTAGTAAAAGCTTGCACCCATTCATCGAATAATTACGTCAACTCGTAGGCCTGCTCCGCCTTCCGTAGGCATCCATCGACCTTGAGTAGCAAATACCCGATACCACCACTGACTGGCAGGGAAGCCTATTTTCATCCCTCTCGGATGCCACTCGCTCTGGTACGACGTCCTTCATTCAGAATTTTATTAACAAGTCAGGTTATGGAATGTGTGATAACCGTTTCACCAGGTACTAGCAATCAGTCACATGTTTGCGCAAGCTGTTATTAATAGTTTGTCATTGATCTTGGAATCGCTTCCTGAGCGGGGCGTCGTAAGCGGCAACGATCTTGTATCACATACCAAGGTATACAGGTTCGGTTTTGCAGGATTGTCTATCCGACGACTATCGGCGGAAGACGAGCCCATCGACTCCGCTCAACTGTATACGCCATCAGAAAAACGTACATTGCTCGAACAAATTATGCTTCCGGGAATGTGGCGGCGGTCATCCGCTCGTCGTCACTACTACTGCCATGCACATGTACTATATTATTTTTTGCTGCTGATGTACGCGGAAAAAGTTGTTACCGATGGGGAAGTGTGACTATCGTGCATCCGAGGAAGAACCTTTGCCTCCCACACTGAAAACATTGGTAAATATATACCTGGTACATGAACAACACCACCACTTCTCCTTCCCCACCAACACATACCTGGTAAGATGTTGGAATTTTGTAAATCAAGACAACTCCAACCATTATTGCGCCGGTGACTCCTGCGTCCTCGTGTATCGCTAAGTCAGTAGTTTCTTCTTTTTTTTCCTCTGTCGGATAAGTAAAAAGAAAGCATAAGCTCACCACACTTTTCCACGTTCAGATTTCGGGTCGTGTGTCAATTTAACCTGTAGCTTCCCTTGAAACATCAGCTCAGGCTGCTGTTGCTACTGACGCTTGGGCGCGTTGACCCGACCTGACCCCAGAGAAGGGCAGGTGCGGTGGAGACAGCCACCCGAAAGAGTCATATTTCCCGGGTAGTGTGGGGCATGCGCGAGCTCACCCACAAACAAAACCGAGGCTATGAGACCTTTCCGCCGGTCATTGTCCAGTTACCGTCCACCCTACCCGTTGGAGTGTTGGTCGTCAGTAGTAGGTGTTTTGACTCTAGACCATACACGTCGGGCCGTGAGTGAGTGAAGTGAAATATCAGCGATGTGTGTCGTTCGAAAAAGGTTCTTCTTGCGAAAGCAAATGTGTACGTCACAGGTATGCACATTGGAACGTGTCTTCTGAACATATCAATCATAAAAGTATCTGCGCAAGCATGAGCGAGACCATGTCTTTCGCGCAATTGAAGACTACTCTAGCATGGCTCACACCGTTGATTCCATCCGGATTTTCAGATGGCTAGGCAGGAATGAGTTGACCATGCTAGGCGCCAACACCTTTGACAGATTGGGCTTCTTTCGGAGCCTGTGACTAGTGTATATCGACAGCGGCATGCGTTTTCATGGCTGGGTCTACCCTGAGAATAGTGGGGGCGTCGGTGTCAGAGGTGCTGCCACGCTTAACGAACAGTTGTGAGTGAGTTTCTGCTCGTTCAGATGAGGCCGTTTCACAACGAGCCAGCTGGATACTGTCGTGCTTAGGGGGGCGGAATATTGGGAAGCTGCCCGTAGCACAAGATCCCCCTCCATCCACAAGTTTCTCATGTCTTATTCCGTTGTAAATCTACGTACCTCGATCGCTCTGTTCGCCTTTTTACGCTGTGATAACAGGCTCTTAGATAACAACCAGATCGAGGCCATCGAGCCTGGCGCCTTCAAGGACCTGGTGTCTCTCAATGTCCTGTGAGTATGCGGATGCGGAATAATGTTCCTTGCGTCCCACGGCACACGTTTGATACGGTGTCATTGGTGCGACACGTCGGCCCAGCTGCAGTTACGACACATCTCTACGTGGTCGATCGATGATTAATCGTTGTTAGATTGGTCTCGTTCGGCTTGTAGCTACCGTGACCGGAACCCGAAGCCCTCCTCCCAGAGGTACCGTAACATTGGGAGAGCTAGAATACTCCCTATTCGAATAGTAACAAAATGAAGATACAGGTTACATGCATTCTTTTTTCACGACGAATCGAACTGTTGTAGTGAAAGATTACACACGTCGTTCCATCCCAGGCAGCGTTTGCTATTTTGAGTTGATGCTATCAAGCATGAAGCTGGGTAGGCTAAATCACATAATACTACGTGGTACGTCAAGAATACCGCACTCTGTGTTACTGGCATTTCGCATATCGTTATCAGTCCGTCCAACACACCCAAACATCTGTAAAGCTCGGTACGGATATATTGCTGCAGTGCATGGAAATTTGTAGATACGGCGAACAATAGGCGCTGCATACCCGTTCAGGTTCTCTGCTCGGTTGAGTAAAGAGCTCCTGGCAAATACTATCTCCTCTGGGGGGGGGGGGGGGTCCTTTCTAGGCGGAGTGCCGAACGTATTGCCGTGCATTTCGAACGTGCAGGACAGATAGCAACGAGTAGAGATATACCAGGTAATGCCGGGGAAATATGTTTGCGCGGTCAATGCGAGATTCTTCCCCGAAATTCGTCCTTAGGTCCCTTACGTCCAACGCTCTGACAACGCTTCCGGCGGGTATTTTCGAGGACCTCGGATCTGGTTCGTCACTGCAACTACTGTGAGTGCTCTTTGCGTCCTATTGCAGACTCGCCATGCCTGCGCACAAGCCCTAGCAAGTGGAACGTCGCTGACTTTGCACAGCTGGCCGTCACGTTGGTGTGCATATGTCCATCACAACTCCATTATTACGACATAGCATCAGTGAGCGTTGCAGTGCACAGATTTATCCAAATTCTGCCGGCCACGTTCGCTGCGCAATCGAACCGATTCTTGCTCATCCAGGGATCTGGCTGGAAACGATGACCTACAATGCATCCCCACCATGTAAGTCGTCAGTGCGCGGGGTTTCCTTGTGCTATTGGGCGTGCGCGAGCTGTGGTCGTGCGCAGTGGGTCTGAATCCGAACTCTAATGCTGAGCGGTTGGGTTCAGGTTTAATACATGCGGACACGACGAGATTGTCGCGGACAGTTTGGTATTTGACGCCGTTTGTCCGATGCCTGAGTGGTGAACATTGTATTCATGAAAATTTAGGCATTTTGCGCATAATGGATGTATCAGAGTTATCCTGGTGTAGGCGAGAGGAGGCAAGTCCAAGAATATTCGTCATGTATGTCCGTGAGGCATGTTATTCAACGCTTAGGCGCAGGTACAGACTGTGTTTCACGCCTTGAATTTTCTCCAGCCGGAAGCAATCCCCCGCGTGTATCGGGTAGGGTCCGCATGCGGGTGAAACAGGCGCTAGACGTTCGTTGAGTCGGCGTGAAACCACTTATTTCTCTTCAACTTCACCTGCTTTTCCTTTCCGAATCGGGTTATGCGGCAGCTCGTCCGAGGTGGGGGGGCTGCCTTCTACCGCTGGACTCTGCCGTAAGTGTCTGGGGGGTGCAGCAAATGTTGTCTACTTCGTTCGAACGTAATCGATTACGAAGATAGATACCTGCTAGGTTTATATATGGTAGTGTTAGTGTTCGTGTCAATGTGACATTCTCAACGAGAGATCGACGGCGTGTCCGCTTAAGACTCTGAATGTGTCGTGCTGGTGGTATACATTGCAGGGCGGAGTTGGATACCCTAGTCCGGAATTTAGAGGAAAACACCAGCCGACGAGTGTTCACTAGGTGGGCGATGAGGTTTGACGGTGTGACTCAAACAGTTGCTCCCGGGGTTTCATTGTTTTTTCCTCTCGAATTGGGATCGTGCCCACGCGCAGAACCATAACCAGTGCCACACGCTGGTGCGTGTCAAACTCGTGCAATTGCTGCTCCCCAGAATGTACCCCAGCTTCCGCGGTGGTGTGCGATACGGATTGTGCTCCAGGGGCGGTGGGATACACCTGCGGTCGCGGTAAGAGATACGTTTGGGGAGAAATCAACGAAACAAGTCGCGATTGCCCCCGATGTGCCTCACTCGATAAAAACCGTTATCAAACTTGCGGTACGTAGATGTGCGGGACAGGGTTGTACCTCCTTCCCAGCGTTGCCCGGACTGTTGAACTCTGCACTCAGGTTGGTACTTATCGATAGCAAAGGCCTTCAAGTACGTTGCGTCACAAGGCTCAAACGTCAGGCAAGTAAGAAATGATGACGCAGGTCTGCCGAACATTCAAAACCTCTTGGTCAAAATCAATATGCAGTCGACGTGTCATACTTTCTATTGCATTCTTCTCTTGCTGGTACTTTCGTGACGTTTCATGTCGGGAGTCACCTATCAACTGTTGTAACTGTGGTGCACTATTCGTCCTCTGTGTTGTAAATGTTCGATCTTCACTTGTTTGTGTCTGGTGCATCCTAAACGTCCTTAGCTCGTAGACATACACCGAGCCCCTACCAAACGCCTCGTGGGCGTGAAATTCTCATGTCTGTGTTGCCCCAACGCGCCGAGTGTCTCAGTCTTCCTTGCGAACTATCTCCCGGTATACCTGGTAGATGTACAGATGCCTAAGGGCCGCTCCAAGTGACAAACTAAAGAGCACGTGCGTTTCATTGGTCAAATCCGAGAAAATATGTGTAGAGATCCCGATTCCTCCGTCTCCCCATTTCATTGTTTTTGCGCCCTAGAGCATTGAGGCTTAACGAAATGGGGGTGTGATTGAAACGAAATATTGGGTACATGTTCCTTAGTAGGTGCCTTCTGCCATAGGAATGTTTGTTGTAGATAAACTCGCTTTACACTATTCGCCACCCGTGTGCTGCGTGTACTTGTGTCTCCAGTTTCACGGTGCAGTATGTTCAGCCTCGTTGGTAGATGTTTCCGCGGTTGGCTACGGCAAGCCAAGAATTTCAGTGGGTGAACAAATACACGCCCTCAATTTAGCATGGTTCAGATAAATGACGAGATCGGCAGCGTGTTGATACGACTGCGGCTGTCTACGATAGGTCACGCGCCCAGTCTAAAACTTGGTTCCGGCATAATTAGACGCGTGGCACATACAGTAGTACGTGAATATATCCTAGGGCTGTACCTGCTTCACGTGCATTCTCAAAAGCTAAAATATGTATAATCTACAGGAGGACAGGTAGGTCTAAACTCACTGCATCACCGCTGGACAAATACAGATGCCGAAATTTTCGCCCGGCGAGGCTTCTCAAATCACATTTACGTCGATAGATTGGACGGAGGGCGGGAATGGGACCCGAACGGGAATCTTGCAACAACGCTGATTTGATTACTAAAACGTTCGCTATATGGCATGAAAAAAAAGTAAAGGTTCCGGTCAAGAACGCAACATGGACAGCCTGTTGAGTATACCTGGCGTGCGATGTAGTGAGTCGTCTCTCTTGTGGCCATCTCCATGGGCATCTATTTGTCTGTCTTTCTGATCCTTGTCCAGGTTCGAACTCCTGCCTTACTGGCCCGAATTCGCGATGTGTCCCAGGCGCCCAGGATTTGTGAGTGCGATATTTCCAAATTCCTTTACGTCTCACGCAATACGTCTAGCGATGTCTGTGAAGGACGTGCGTACTGTGTCATTGAAATTGGTGAAAATCTTACCTTTCGGCTTTGCACCCACCGGTGTATACCAGCGCAGTCCCACCAACCTATGATTCCCGAGACTGATTTGGAGCGGTAGCGACCCACCAACAATGTACCAGCGTTGGGTGTGCTGCGTGCTATTTTCCGTGTTATGTGTGCCCCCTGTGTGTTCAGTGTGTTTTCCCGGTATGCTGTGTGTTCTGTGTGCTTGCTGTGTGCCGTGCGCTCTGGGTTTTAGGTGCGTGCTGTTGTGTTTGCTGTGCGGTGTGTGCTGTGTTTGGTTTTTTCTTTGCATCACAGCGTCACGCAGTCCCGTACCTGTTCTGCCTTCATTTCACACCGAAATCTTGTCCACAGATGCGTATACGATACAGCGTTTAAACCGGAACCATTCCATCACGCGAACACGAGCGTTGTAAATCCTGCGAGGGGATGCCTCCGGTTGAAGTTGATCTTTGACCCTTCAAGCTCCAAGCCACAGCTGTTTTCCCCACTCTCCCCACTCCCCACACAGCAACACGTCCCCTCCTCCGCGCACTCAACAACACGCCCGTACTCCGTCGGGAACGAACATCGGAGATATCTATCTGAGCCGCGGCAACACGGACCGTCCTACCGACTGCTGCGATATTCTCCGTTCGTGCCACACACATACATACATACCTACACACACATGGTCCGTCCCGGACCGTGTTTCGCCCAGACATTTCGTGTTTTTCCTTCTCTCTCGTCACGTCCTCCATGATGACGAGCAGCTGGCAGCGCGTTTAGTGAAGCGCGCGTCCTCCCTCCTCTAGCCGCGGACAACCGACCTATTGCGACAGGCTGCCGCTCGGTGCGGCTGAGGGACCGCTAGGCACTATCTTGCTCAAGGTTTGTGTGCGCACATGGCACTTCACATCGCATGTCGGGTGTGGCCCTCGTCCGCAACCAATGCCGGCTGTCTATAGTTGTTTGGGGAGACGCAGCAACCCGTTCTACAAAGAAGACATAGATTCAGCTCTCAGTGTACTGGCTTTTTTTACAAAAACAAATATCGGAAAAATCGTTGAATTTTCAGGTAAACTTCGGGCAAGAACTTTTGTGGAAAATTCCTGATCCATATTTTCTCGGAATTTTACTTTTCTATTTTCTCAATAATAGGGGTTTCCACAAATAGCAGAAGCTTTCTCCTCAACCGACGTCGAAGGCGTTATCCACTCTCGATTTACTCTACAACTACATATTTTTATTTTGTCTCGTTTTCGTCTCTTTTCTTGTACCCCGGGGCTGATTATACAGGGTCCCTCGTATTTCCATTTCATCACGTTCATGGAAACTTCGACCTGTCTGTGCCGCTGTGTTGCGTGCTTATTAACGTTTTCCGTTTTAGGTCTGCGTCCAGTGTTTCCCTTGCATGCCGTGTGTTCTGTGTGCTTGCTGTGTGTGCCGTACAATCTGGGCATTGGGTATGTGCTGTGTGTGTTTGCTCTGCGCTGTGTGCTCTGTGTTGGTCCTGCTGTGCGTCACAGTGCCACGCAGTCCCGCACCTGCTCTTCCTTCAACTCACACAGAAACTCTCTCCACGGATGCGTATGCGATACACTTCCGTCTCGTTCTTCGTCTCTGTTCTTCTACTCCAGGACTTGATTATACAGTGCCCCTCGCCTTTCCATTTTACTTCGAGTGCAGGGCGTAGGGTTCGAACGAGCAGCCCTGTAGATACCGCTCAGAGGGTTATTCGCGTAGCGACAAGGGTACACTGCTGTGTCGAGAGCGCAGAGCCTGTTCCTAGTACTCCCAGATTATGTCGTGCAGAATAGAGAGGAAGCGAAAACATTCACCGAGGACGCGTTCCAGCCACCGCTAGATGCCATCAAGGCTCTGGACGACAGGCGGGCCGTCGAAGTAGACACGGGCGGGAGAATTATAAAGTATGCCACGTTTTTGAATTCCAGCAGGCCCTACCTGAGTCCTGCACTCTGGACTGGGGTATGAATAACTTTTGCATAACCACCGGGCACGCACGCGCTTAGCTCGCGAAAAAACTTTGGGGTATCAAAATATCCGAGAACGGATTAATGTCGAGATTTCCCGCGTTCAGGTCAAATGATCAACAAAATCAGCGTGCTCGCTGTGCGTTCCCCAGGGCACTGTGACTTTGATCCCACCGACGCACGACTCCCGGAAACCAATTTCGCGCCGAAGCTAGCCACCAAAAAGCTATGACTTGGCTCCCACCAACACAGGAGTCGCGAAGATCATCTTCTCGATAAAGGTAGCCACCATTTGACTCGGCTCCCACCTACACCCGACTCCCGAGAACAACCTTCTCGCAAAAGCGAGCCTCCAAAACGCTGTGACTTTCCTCCCACCAACGGCCGACTCCCGAAACCCAACTTGTCGCCGAAGCGAGCCACCAAAGCGCCCTGACTTCGATTCCACCAACACACGACTCCCGGAAACCATCTTCTCGAATAAGCGAGCCACCGAAACACTCTGACTTTTCTCCCATCAACACACGACTCCCGAAAACTATGTTCGCGCCAGAGCGAGCCGTCATGTAACTTCGCTCCCACTTACACACGACTCTCGAAAACCACCTTCTCGCCAAAGCGAGCCACCAAACCGCTGTGACTTCGCTTTCACGAATACGTCTCCCGGAAACCTTGTTCTCGTCAAAGCGGGCTACCAGAACGTGGTGACTTCGCTCCGTCTCCCGGAAACCATGTTCTCGCCAAAGCGGGCTACCAGAACGTGGTGACTTCGCTCCGTCTCCCGGAAACCATCTTCTCGTCAAAGCGAGCCACCAAAACACTGTGACGTGACACTTCCAATTCACCCTTCTCCAGTCAATGTATTGTTTTCTCAAGACGGCAACTGTAGGAAACATAACGTATCGTTGTGACCGCTCACCTATAAACACGTGCGCTTGCGTGCATCGTTCCAGCACACTGTGGGTCTTCCCGAGAATGATCGGGGCTTCTTATCTACCATAGTCGCGTGTGTTTTGTCGGGGCACCCTCATTAAATGAGATCGAATCGGTCGAGTGCACGTACTCATAGAGTTCACGTTGAAGGGGTGCACACGAATGAAGCACGCTGGCCGCTAGGGTAAAACTGAACTCTACAGTAAATAGGTAAGCTAATTTATGAACACCTGTGCTCAACTCGTCGACTGCTTCCCATATTGTAAATGTGCCGGTGACAACTTCGCATTTCCTGCGCTTTTCGGTCCTCGTTCGCTGAAACTACAGGGATCTTTCCGCGTGCGGTATTGGGGACGCTGACATGACTGATCTCGGTGTTTGCCTGGACACCGTCGGACGCAGCGGGATTGCCATCCTGTAAGTGTCGCTGTCTGTCGAAGTCTCAGCGTAGGTGCCGTCGTCTCTCAGACGCAACGCTTGCTCATCTGTGGCACGACCCAAGACATCATGCACATCACAGCGCTACGTTAAACGTTTCTTCAACCCGGATTGTGTTGAGTGTAACTATATTTACATTGTACAGCCCAATATGTTAAAGAGGCGGGTATGCTGCGATTGCACAACTCCTACTTGTAAATCCACTCGGAGATCTGACTTGCTCATTTTTGCAACGATTAACCAAACATACAAAATGCGTGAGTCTCCTACAATCTCTGGAGAGCTCAAAGTTGGCTTGTTAGGCCACGTTTTCCAACCACAGGGTGTTTGTCCGAACACAAGAAAAACGATATATACTGCATACCAGAATTACCGGACAGCCTGTTCATGATATTTCGCATATCGTCACGCAAGAACAATCTGTAGCAACACAGACCATCAGTCCACCTACGGAGCTCCTATCCGGTCCCATGAAGACTGGATACGTGAACCGTTAGATGCGTTTTCGCCGGTTTTGTGACAGCTCTTTCAACCTGTCCGGTCCTCGAGCCGTGACTATGCCCTTAAGTCCACCCTTTAACCTACCAACTATTCGACCATGCGCCCCCGCAAATACACAAAAGTCCAAACACAAAAATTTCAACTACAGTTTGTTTCCAGTACTTGTGCACCCCATTGAAGGTTGCGTGATAACGATTTCAGGTGAACAACGGGGGAAGAAATCATGAGGAGGAATATTTCAGAATAGTATGTTATTAATAAGACCATCTTAATCTTCCCGGGCGTTAGCAATAGTCACCGCATCTACTGGAGTGCACGTCTCATTGGGTGCGACAAGCTAAAAGCAAGACTTAATGCAAACAGCAAAACGAGCAATCAACGTATTCAACGACATTGTGCTCGGTGAGTGCGAGGAACGAGCGACAGATTGTGCTAGCCACGAGTGAATCTGATTGGTGTAACCATGGTGTTGCTGTGACGCAGGTACAGGTATGATGGTGCATGTTTGAGAATAGTCGTGGAATATCTCGAAAAGGTACGTTCGACTCGCAAACCGAAATGACCACGGCGATTGACCGATGACTGCACCGACTCCATCTAGCAGGCCATGTGCGAACTGTTGTAGTGACACATCCCGGTAATTAACGCGTTTCCCTGATTGGGCGGCGGCAAACACCCCTCTGGGATAAAAACTTATTTGCACGTCGTATACGTATTGCACCATACTTCTAGACGACACACAGGTAGATACATTCTTTCCATCGACCAATTTTTATCTCGCGTGCCCTGAGCATAGTCAGTTCCCACCCTTGTCGCCTTTAGTCGGGAGGCGTTATTAGCGGACAAGGTCGGTTCCCCCACATGGTCTCCCGGACAGCTCCAGGACTGCTCCCGCCAAGCGGGACGAGGCCGTTGCACGCGTAGGGTACATCTGGGGCAGACATCTGGGATACGTGCCTGCATGTACTCCCGAAAAATACTTCAAAATTCTGTAAGGCAGTAACAAGACACCACTTACTTGAGCGTGCATTCCAATACGCGTGTCCCTTGCGCGTCACGAATCAGACGTTTTGTGTCAAAATGGGTCTGAACAACCCGACACATTCACAACGTATATACACTGGAAAAATGGGTGCATTCCAGCCCTATGATTGTGCACCGCATTGCCGTCATGTAATTCGATAGGTCTGAACAACCCCACCCATTCCCCACCTCTATATATACCAAAAACAAAGGCGAAGAACAGCAGTATGATCATGCACCGCATTACAGCGATATATATATGTGTTGAGCTTCACAATGCAGGATGGATGCGATGTTTTAGGTGGCTGTACAGCAATGCATTGGCCACATTGGACGCTGAGCAAATTAAGGATCCCTTATGGATTCGCGCCTGGAGTACTTGAATCTTCTCATTTAGCTTCAGGATTGCATTTAGTTAGGCTAACAAAACATGATAACGTCGACTGCTGATGATCTTGCTAGACGTAAGTAAGAAAGGTGCTCATGGTGATGCTGCAGGTAAGATAATGGAGTAGGCTTACAGCCAACTCCCCAATTTGACGCTGTCATCATGGTGGTCTGTTGGGAAGTTACACGTAGCACGACACGGCGAATCTCACGCGGGTGGGTAAAGATATTCCTCATACGTGGTGTTTTAATCATGTCTGTCGCTCCGTTGGTGGTTTTTGATGCTGAGAACAGGGAGCTGCACCAAAACGAAATCGGAACCATCGATGTTGGCGTTTTCCAGGGATTGACGTCTCTTAGAGCCTTGTGAGTGGACAATAAGCTGTCAGGGCAACGTTCGTATTTGACACGTTTCCTATTTTCGATGGGTTGCGGGTAGTACGTGTCATGTGCAGTCACATTTCTGTAAACGTTGGCGAAGGGTGTATTCTCCGCCGATCCATATCCACAATAATTGCGCCCGTCTGGTAGCAACCGCGGCGAGCATTTTTCTGCTGCTACATCGAATACTGAATGGCACAGCAGCTTTGGTCCTCCTACTGCGGCAACTCCAGCCACTTCCGAGAATCGTTTAGTCCACATACTGCAAGAATTCTGCTGGTACTCCACAAGCTGCCGGTACTACTGTTAGAACAAATTCAGTTGTCTTGCTACTACTACGACCCCAAGTAGGATTCAGCCTTTTCTACGCTAGCTACCACTTGAGTACGGACGAATTACAACGAGCTGCTTTCTGCAACAGCAACGTGCGCGTGCCGCCGGCTGTACATCGTATTGTCGGCTGGTCGTGGTTTGCGTTATGTGGTGTACAAATTATCCTGCCGTGTTACAGGTCGCTCTCTGCACTCTGTTAGTACTTCGCAGAGCAGGCTAGACTGCCAAATTATTGTTGTTCTTACAAGTCAAATGCAACTCATGCTCGTGTTTGATTCATGAGAGCTTTTAGATCGAAATTGCACGGTCTGTCAACGGTTTGGTTCGATGTAGTCGTACAGTCAGAATGGGAGGCATTACGTTCAACGCGGATCTTACCGCCCGACTGCTGGTTCGTTAACACTTCGCTTTCCTGCTCGTATGCGACATACCGGGTTTCTCTCGTTACCACCTCGCTTTTTTGCTTGTATCCGACATATCAGGTTTCTTTTCTCCAATTCGCTCAACACGTTAGAAGCAGGGATTTTCGCCAATTTGGGCTCTCTTACAACCTTGTAAGTGAAGACTATCAGTAAATTGTTTGTTGCCCGTACAGTAGTCGCGACTGATTTGCGTAACATATCGGGTTTTCCGAAGCCGAAATATATTGCCCAATACTCGTGGCTATCAATGTTTGTCGTGACATAGCTTCTTGAACGTGCGGCGTTTCGATCGGCTTCCAACAATTAATTGCAGTTGTTGCCAGAAAATTGGAACCGTCGTCCTAGATAGTTCCGAATACCAGATGTCAAGGGGATGTTGGGCTCATTCCGTAGCGCGAGGTGGTGGCCCGCATGTCAATACTGTCCTCACGCGCTGCATTTTGGTGCACGTCGCTCTTCTCCTCGTTTCGGACGGCGGGAACAGGATGCTCTTCGACAACGTCATCGGCACCATCGAGGCTGGCGCTTTCAATGACTTGACTGCTCTTATTGACTTGTGAGTGAGCGAGTGAGGAACTGCTTCGTTTCTCGATCCGAGTACGAGCGGGAAAATGTTTTTTTTTTTTTTCTCGACCCCCGAGTACATGTACGGGATACGACAATCCTCTGCCGTCGATCGTAGATGCATGCGTTCATGACGCTAGTCTCAGTGAGTCTTCATGGCACCGAGTAATGAGAAGGTATTCGTCCTCCCCCATTCGAGTACCGAGCATTGGGGACTGGTTAATTAAGTGTTGCCTCCTGGGGAACGAGTGCCCATACCTGAATACCTGGTATATTTCACAGACCACCAATTGGTGTTGCTCCGATGAATTGCTCGAGAAAATGTAGACAAGCACATATCGTTCCGGCAGCTGGCTCCATGGCGCTGGAGCCTTAGTCAAACTTTGTTGTTCAACCCAGGATACCCTGCAACTTGTTCTACAACAGATGTTTCGCACGTAATATCGTCAAACAACCAATCGTAGCAAGTCACTTAAGTCGGCATGCGGAGTAGTCCCGTCTTTCCCGGTACGACCTACCAACTAGCGCTAGCTTCATGTCGCGTCTACTCGGGGTTTTTTTTTAGTTCGCGATCAGTCTCCGACTTTAGCTAGGTCACAAACCCCACTGTTGTGACGAAGTTCGATTTCACTTGTTTTCCTACGATCCCCTAACAATTCCGCAGTAACGAACGAAAAATGATCTAGTACATTCAGTTCGAGTTTTCAACACGCGTTCTTGCCTATTTGATCAGACTTTGCACCGCTACAACTTTTACTTTTCTCGTCCAACCATGATGCTTCTACCGTGGCTACATGTGTACACTACTGCACGTATTCTACGGCTACTCTTAAGAATGACTACAGCACTACAGTAAATGGAGTTTGACTTATTATGTACTACTCTTGCTGCTAAGCTCACTAGAACTACTGTTACACAGTAGTACTGCGACCGCCATTAGTATAAAGTGATATACATTACTCGTGCTGCGCCACTGCTTCTACAGCACCACCACTACTGCAAATGCTAGTACAAAAAAAACTATTAGTTCACTCTATTTACTATTGTGCTCCTGCTACAACTACAGTACTGGTATAGCCTCGTACGACTCGTAATTGAGTTCCCTGTATGGTTCATGCTATCAGTACCCTCTGCTCCTGCCACAGCCTGTTACTGCCGCTGCTCCCGTCAATGCTCTACCCAATCATACAAGAAATGCACTTCGCCGCATGATTTCTGTACTTCAGATGTGCAAAAGAGCGGCCTGGGTTTGCGTTTTTCAGCTATCATGTGCGGTCAAACGTGGAGCCGTTGAGTTGTTGCCTATCCACAAGAAAATACCTAAACAAGCGGAAGGGCAAACAGCAGCCTGTGTAACAGACGAACCCTTTTAGTCCCACGCGTACACTCGGTTTCCATGGCACCTCGGTGAATTTCAAGTGTACGCCGAATGTCCTTCTGTATATTGTTCAGGCAGCTTCACGTCAATAGGATCACCCTTTTGGACGCCGGAATGTTCGACAATTTGGAGGCGCTTGAGACGTTGTGAGTGGGCAATAATGGGAATATGTTGTTCATCCGTTTGATAGAACTCTGACAGGCAATATATAGCCAGGCGTCTACCGACGTGCAAACGTCGGGTGCTGAAACACCTGTAGGTCTTGCTGGCCGTGTACCGTATCACACCCACACGGAGTGCCGGCGCATGGGCAACGATATATTGAGAAGTCTCAGCGAGAGGAGGAGGCGTAATCGATAACAACAGAGTTCATTTCATGACCGTCGGTTGTGTGAATGATCCGACTTAACCGATTGTGTCTGGCAGAGTCATACGGATCTTCTGCGCAACGTAGGACAGGAGAACTAAACTGGAGCAAGTGCGACGAATAGACACACAGACGATTGATACATAGCGTTTGAAGGAGGTACTCTGTAGGTACATATATCTTTAGTTCCACCTTTCCCGGGTTTGATATCTCATCTGTTCTATTGAACGACCCAAGTTGATATCACGACTATTGGGTGTGATAATCCATCTGCGAGTCTCTTCACGCGGACGTATCATCATCAGCCACATTCTGTCAGCCAGCATGTTCATGTGAAACCTCTTTACGTCGTCACCGAGAAAGGAACAAATGACCGTGGGGTCTTTGGACATGCCACCGACGAGATACGAACACCTGTGAAACAGTAGCACCTACAGAGCCTGGCGAGCTCTAGCCTAGAAATTGATTTCATGTGGCTGGGAGAGTATGCGTCCTTGTCTTCGGAAGTTATCAATGATCCCTGCTTTCTATAAGCGCAAAGACACGACTTCTTCACGACGTTGTCTCTCTTGTACCCAACCGTGTGGTACGCACACGGTTCACCGGTCCAAGTGACGTTGTTCCTGGTAGCCTTCAGATAGACGCGCAGGACGACCTGCGGCTAGATCATCACCACTGTAGACACGAGATGTAGAAAATGGAGAAGGTATGTCGGAGTCATCATAGAGATCGCCCGTGTTGACTTTGTTCGAGCGTTTGTCGAACAAGGTCAGAAAACAGAACACACACCGAGTACACAACCAATACATCGATTTGATAGCGAAAGTTAACTCCTGTAGCTATGCTTGAACTTAAACGATGTTTTTTCCCTGTCATACACTTCTCTTTGCCTGACGGTTATATGTGGGGAGACGTCGTCGCTCGCTGCTTCGCACGCTGATGCATCTAGGTCCTCCCCGCTACTGCTGCTACTACTCCTACTACTACTACTACTACTACTACTCCTACGTATGAATATAGAGCGATAAATATTTGCTTCGTATAAGCGGTTTTTCTCTTCAGCAATCTTCTGGATAAGCCGTGGTCACAGGTTTCGTCCCTATTCCCTCCCGGTACGTGCCTCGTTGATTTGTTTCGGCGCATACGGTTCAGTATCCTATACCAGTATGCTCGTCAAATGTTGAAAACAAATCTTGTTCACGCTCGCTCCTGAGCTTCCCGCTAGTGTGTACTACTGTGATATAGTCCACGCCTACACCGCTCCTGCAATTTTTCCAACCGGTGTAATATCGCGTCTCATATGTTATCTTTCGAACATTGACAGTTCTCCCGATCTACTCCTGTCAATCCAGCCAACAAGTCATTATGATCGATACCATAGATAGGCGAATCTTGCACGTATGTTTGTTATTCTTACGCACATGTATCATCAGATTTACTGTTGTTGGGTATTCTCACTGGACGGAAGGTTGGACCGCATTAATTATTTATTCAAGAGATTTAGCTAGGACTACGACGTGTACGACATCACAAACACGAACTTATCTACGCTGACTTGTGCTCCGTTGTTGATATTTACAAAGGGCGATCTGGCCCAAACTAACACCCCGACAGGATGAGCTATTACTACTGTAGTTGCCCGACGATGTGTACAGCACGTCAAAACCACCTTTTTGGTCCGTCGTAGATCGCTCGTAGGCAGTGTTCCTCATATATATTCCATACACGTGTGGAAACGTTCACTAGACTTCCACTTGAATTCCAAAACATCCTTTCGACTAACGAACTAGAAGTTATATAGATAAAACATATGGAAGTTTTGGAAGTGGAATGGAGTTCGAATGGGATTTTCAGAAGTCAAATCGAAGAAGTTGAAGTGTATTGGAAGTAGATGGAAACTTTCATGCACTTTGGTGGAAATTTCTGGTTTGGAAGCTGGTACAACCCAGTAGGAGTTCCTAAAGGGGAAGCAAAGTGGAAGCTTCCACGCCCATGCCGGAAATAAGCGTTTTTCCAGCTCCTGCTAAGCTTACATAGGCCTTGATATAGTTCCACCTACTTCCCCCTACTGCCACCCACTTCCATCCAACTTGCAAAACTTCGTAAAAATTCCTCCCGCAACTCCCACTCGACTTGAAGAATTTCAATTTGACTTCTACCTTCATGGATGCTTCCATCGGCGTTTGTTGAAGCTTCTGTCGACTCCCATACTCAACCCGGACCTGTTCTCACCCGGATGTGTTCCCATTTCCCACCCCGCTGTCACCCATATGGTGCAGAAATAGAGTGTAACCCTCCGGCGTACGCGAGCGCGAGGCCCGAACGCTTAACAGTCAGATGTCGTCGAACGATAACAAATCATCGCATGACAGTGAATGGAACTTATTTCGGATGTAAATAGGAGTTTCAGTACAATTAGATATGCCATATATATGGAGGTACTGGAAGCATTTTGGAAAGGAACCGAAGTGGGTGGAAGTCGTTTGAAGGGAGTGCGAACTAAATTGGAGCTCATGAGAGTGAATGGGAGTTTCTGCGGACGTAGATGGAAGATTCCGTATAATCAGATGTCAAGCGGTAGTACCGGAGGCTCATTGTGTGGAAGTCGGTGAAAGTCATGCTTGTGTAACGTAGTGGATGGACGATTTGTTTGACGCGGATAGAAGTTACCACAGAGACATGGAATATTCTCGTGCATGGACGTCTCCATTAAACTTACATGGACGCTTCTATTTGGAACCTGCCACTCAGTTTCCCTTCATCTTCCAAAACTTCAATTGTTGCGTCTATACCCGTTTTAAGAAGCCAAAATGGAAGTTTGGGAAGTTGAATGGAAGCATTGGAAGTCGAGTAGAAGCTCGCACCCACTCATCGAACAATAAGGTCAACTCCTACGCCTGTTCCGCCTACCGTGGACATTTATCGAGGGCCAATATCAAATACCCAATACCACCACTGACTGCTGTCACGTTTATATCGAAGTAACAAAATATTTATTCCTCGGATGCCGCTCGCTCTGGTACGACGTATTTTATTCAGAATGATTTATAAAATTCAGGTTATGAAATATGTATGAACCGTTTCACTACGTATTAGTGATCAATGCATTTTTGCACAAGCTGTTTGTTTGTCACTGTTCTGGCGATCGCTTCCTGAGCCGGCAGTCGTAAGCGGCAACAACCTTGCACTACATACATATACAGGTACGGTTTTGACACGATTGTCCGTCCGACGTCTATCGGTTAAAGACTAACCGATCGACTCTGTTCTATTGTATACACCACCAGCAAATCGTATATTGCTCGACAGATTTATATATACGAGAATGTGGCGCCGGTCATCCGCCCGTCGTCACGACTACTGCCTTGTACATGTATTGCAGAATATTTACTGCTGACGTACGGGGATGAAGTTTCTACCGATGATCAACACCACCGCTTCTCCGTCCCCCCCAACGTACACCTTGCGAACAGTTTCAATGTTGTAAACCATCACAGCTCAACCATTATTGCGCCGGTGACGCCTTCGTCCTCGTCTATCGCTGAGTCGGTAGTCGTTTTTTCAAATCCACCGGCGAACTGGAAAATATCAAGCTCATGCTCACCACACTTCCACGTTTTCGTGTCGTGCGTCAATGCAACCTATAACTGCCATTGCAACATCAGCACAGCCTGCTGGTGCTACTGGGGTTTGGGCACGTTGACCCGACCTGACCCCTGAGAGGGGCAGGTATGGTGGAGATAGCCACCCGGGAGAGTCATATTTCCTGGGTAGTGTGGTACCTGTGCGAGCTTATCCACTAACTAGAACCGAGGCTTTGAGGCCTTTCTGTCGGACTTGGTCCGGTTACCGTCCACTCTACTCGTTGGAGCGTTGGTGGCCAGTAGGTGTTTAAACCGTGAGCATGAATGACGGCCATAAGTGAGCGTAGTGAGACATCAGCGGTGTCCGTGATGAAAAAACGACTCTCCATGCGAAGGTGAATGTGTACCTCACAGGTAAGAACCTTGGAATGTGTCTTTCGAATATTTCAATCCAAAGAACCTCTGCGCAAGCGTGAGCGAGACCATGTACTTCGCGCAATGGGAGACCACTCTAGCATGGCCGGCAACGTTGATTTCATGCGGGTTTTCAGGTGCCTAGACAGCAATGTGTTGACCACGGCAGACGACGACACCTTTGACAGGTTAGGCTGCTTTCGGAGCTTGTGACTAGAATATATCGTCTACGGCATAAGTACGCATGGCTGGGTCCACCATGAGAAGTTTCGGTGCGTCGGTGTCAGAGGTGCTGCCACGTTTAACGATAAACTGAGAGCGATGTTTTGCCCTTGCAAGAGACGCTGTTTGACAACGAGCCAGCTGGATACTGTCGTGTCGAGCGGTCGGAATATTGGGAAGGTGCCCGTTGCACAATATCCCCCTCCCTCCACCAGTTACCTATGTCATATTATGTTGTAAATGCCCATACCTCGATCGCTCTGTTGGCTTTTTCACGCTGTGGTAACAGGGACTTGGACAACAATAACATCGGGACCATTGAGCCCGGCGCCTTCAAGGACCTGGTGTCTCTACAAATGCTGTGAGTATTCAAATTCGGAATAATGTTCCTCTCGTGCCTGGGTACACGTGTGATACGGTATCATCGGTGCGACAAGTCGGTCACCCTGCAGTTACGTCACATTCGTCGTTGTTAGATTAGTCTCGTTCGGCTAGTAGCTACCTTGATGGAAACCCCAAGTTCTCCTCCCAGCGGTACTGAAATATAAGGAGAGCTAGAATACTCCCCATTCGATTAACAAAAAGATGGGGACAAATCTTTCATTTGATCAGCACTAACGACGTATCAAATTGTTGCAGTGAAGGATCACACCCGTCCTTATGTCACAGGCAGCGTTTGTTGTTTTGAGTTGCTGTTATCAACCATGAAGATGGATAGGCCAAATCACACTATACTACCTGGTGCGTCAAGAACACCGCACGTTGTGTTCCAGGCATTTCGCATATTGATTTATGCCCGTCCATCACAACCAACCTCCTGTAAAACTTGGTACGAACATATTTCTGCAGTGCATGGATTTTTGTAGAGCCACGCACGAGAAGGGCCGCATACTCCTTGCGGGTCTTTGCTCGGTTGACGAAAGAAATCCTGGCAAATACATCTCCTCTGGGGGGGGGGGGGGGGGTCATTAGGAGCCGGAGTGCCGAACGTATTCCCGTAAAATTCGAATGTGTCGGACAGCTCGTAGCACGTAGAGACATACCAGGCAATGCCGGCGGAATAGGTTTGCCCGGCCAATGCGAAATTCTTCCCCAAAATGCGTCCTTAGGTCCCTTGCATCCAACGCTCTGACGACGCTGCCGGTGGGTATTTTCGAGGGCATTGGATCTGATACGTCACTGAGGTTCCTGTGAGTGCTCTTTGCGTCTTACCGCAGACTCGTCATGCCTGCACACAGGCCTTGGCAGGCGGAACGTCGCTGACTTTGCACAGCTGTCCGTCGCGTTGGCGTGTCTATGTCCGTCACAACTCCATTACGACATAACATCAGTGACCGTTGTTGTCCACGCGTTTGACCATATTCGGCTGGCCAACTTCGCTGCGCAATTGAAACGGTTTCTACTCATTCAGGGCTCTGGCTGGAAACAACGGCCTACAATGCATCCCCACCTTGTAAGTCGTCAGTGCGTGGGGTTTCCGTGTGCTGTGGGCGTGCGTGAGTTGTGTGTTTGCAGTGTGGGTCTGAATCCGAACAATAATGCTGAGCGGTTGGGTTCAGGTTGAATATATGCGGACACGACGGGATTATCGCGGGCAATTTAGCATTTGACGCCATACGTCCGATGCCCGAGTTGTGAACACTGCTGTATTTATGAAATTTAGGCATATTGCACCTAATGGATGTGTCAGAGTTCTCCTGGTGTAGGCGAGGGGAGACAAGCCAAAGCATATTGGTCATGCCCGTGAGGCATGCGAATCAAAGCTTAAGTACAGGTACATACTGTGTTTCATGCATTGAATATGCGCCTGCCGGGAACAATCCGCCGCGTATATCGGGTAGCGTCCGAAGCCGGGTGAAAACGGCGTTAGACGTTCACTCAGTCGGCGTGAAACCACTTATTTCTCTTAAACGTATCCCGCTTTTCCCTTGCGTACCGGTTCATGCAGCCCCTCGTCCGTGTTGGGGAGACCGCTTCCTACGGCTGGACTCTGCGGTAAGTATCTGGGGGGTGCAGCAAATGTTGTCTACTTCCTTCGAGAGTAGTCGATTACGAAGATAACTACCTGCTACAGTAGGTATCTGTTAGTGTACGTGTCAATGTGCCATTCTCAAAGAGAGATCGACGGCGTGTCCGCTTGAGACGCTGAAGGTGGCATGCTGGCGGTATACATTGCAGGGTGGAGTTGGATACCTAGTCAGGAATGTAGAGGAAAACACCAGCCGATGAGTGTTGACCAGGTGGGCGATGAGGCTTTAGCGCGTGACTCCAACAGTTGCATCCGGGGTTTCATCGATTTTGTCCATCGAATTGAGATTGTTTCCACGCCCAGAAACATGACCAGTGCCACGCTCTGGTGCGTGTCGAACTCGCGCATTTGCTGCCCAACAGAGTGTACACCAGCCGCCGCGGTGGTGTGCGATGAGGAGTGTGCTCCGGGGGCGGTGGGCTACACCTGCGGTCCTGGTGAGAGATAATTCTGCGGGCAAATCAACTAAATACTAGGCGATTACCGACGATGTACCTCCCTCGATAAAAACATGATCAAGCGTGCGGTACGTCTATGTGCGGCACAGGGTTGTATCTCGTGCCCAGCGTTGCCCGGACAGTTGAACTCTGCACTCAGGCTGGCAGTTATCGACAGCAAAGGCCTTCACGTACGGTGTGTCACGCGCCTCAAACGTGATAAGTAAGAAATGATTATGCCGGTCTGCCGCACATTCGACAAGTCTGGGTAAAAATCAATGTGCAGTCAACGTGTCATGTTTGTTTTTGCCTCTTTTTTTTATTGGTACTCTCGCGACTTTTGATGTACGGAGTCACCTATCAAGTGCAACGGTGGTGCACATGCAACCTTTAATTTGTAGACATACATCGAGCACCTGCCGAACTTCTCGTGGACGTTCAATTTTCATGTTCGTGTTGCCCCGATGTGCGAGGCGTTCTACGAAAGAGGTTGACCTTGAATTATCTGAAGCTCCTCACGTAAGGAGTTCCACACCTCACCCGAAAACTGACGCCAGAAAAAAATCAAAATGCATCCTGAGGAATAATCACATGGCCCAAGTATAGAATAACGCCATTTTTCGAAACAAGCTCGCAATTCCGACGAGTTTGGGTTAAGGAGCCCCGCCGTTCAGAAGAAACCGTTTCGGCGGAAATGTGCTACCTCTATCGTAGAACGCGTCGCGCCGAGTGTCCCAGTCTTCCTTGCGGCCAATTTTCTTGTATGGGTGTACAGATACCTGAGGGCCGCTCCAAGCGAGGAAACAACAAAATATGAAACGAAAAGCAGGACTGAAGAGCACGTGCGTTTCATTGGTGAAATTAAAGAAAATAGAAGTAGAGATTCCGATACGCCCGTTTTCAATTTTTCGTGTAGCTGTACGCCCTAGAGCATATAGGTTTTAAGAAAGGGGGGTGTGGTGAGAACGAAATATGGGTTACCCAGGAACGGAGAGAAGTATGAGAGGAGCTTGGGGCGTTGGGAGGAAGTTCTCACAATGTTCCTTCGACCGGTTGGCAGGCGCCCGATGGCCGAGGTGGTAGATTTGGCTGCCGCGCGATTTGTCTGCTAACGGCACGAGCATGCATGTGTTGGGTATAATAGTCAAGGAGTGCCCTAGCAAGAAACCGAGGGATCAGCAAGGCTGTGGTGGAATATTCTTCGATATGAGTGCCACCCCACACATGTTCGAGGTGCGATTGTCGATACATAACCTCTAGAGCACTCCGGAGGGAGGGGGTTGGACCTCGAGAACCGCCTTCTGTCGAGAGCGCCTCGCGTTTGCGAGTTGTGTCTACAGTATCCACCGGCCTAGTCGAACGCTATCACAGCGATTCACGCGCTGTCGCGGTTGCGTCATTCTGGAAAAATGCACCGCGTATAAAACCGGTCTAGCTTCTTGTTCAGTTTCGTTAATTTCTTCTTTTGTTCGTCTCGTTAGAACTCAAGCTGCTGGTTTTCACGGTAAAAAAAGCGAAAGTCGCTTCGTCTATTTCGTTATTTTTTGTTTGTTTGTTTTTCCTCATTAAGACCGGCCCTGGTACGCAGTAAAGTTCCATGTATGTATTCGAGATGACACCGTGCCTTCTATCGCATGTGTGTATGTATGTGTGATAAGACACAGGTTTCCTTCCTGACACCTCCCTACCTACTAAAAGCGGGAGGTGGAACAGATAATTGACGGCAAACAGGTGGTGTCCGCAAGAAAGAATGCTTGGGAAACCATGTTCGAACATGTCCATTGCCATGACGGCCACGCCTGCCGCGTCTGTGCACGCAGCCCCTGCCGTGATGACGCCACCGCGTGTACAAACGCCAGTCACAGCAGACGTCGTTTCTCAAGCCGTCCTCATAAAGTGCACCCTCCGTTCGTTAGTATTTTACGGGAATTCTTGACACGGTCGAAAGCTTTGAGTGAATACAAGGCCGCAGGAGAACCTGCGACTGGTTGGGGACAATCTCAAATAGACACTTATTTCGTATCCGGCGGGCAGTCTTCAAACGATCGAAAATCATTCGGTATATACAATTTAGGAGGCCCTGTGACTCGAGCGGGAAAATATCAAGACGACGCGTGTTTACATACCCCTCGCGGTGCGAATGGACGACAACCAATGCCGGCTGATAACACAACATAGACGTTGCCGACCTGCGGAAGAAAAGGCATGTGCCGTTGACGGAATCGTCTCTCCTCGCCCCTTTGTATGGCACCCGTTTTTGTGACCTCGATCCAGGTCCAAACCCGTGTCTAACTGGGTTGGAGTCGAGATGCGCGCCAGGCACTGGCGAAGTGTGAGTGAAATGTTCTCAGATTGTATTAAGACGTCTAGAAACAATTGGCTAGGACATACTTTCGTGTATGCTCCCCTTTGTAACCTAGCTGTATGTAGCATAACATTTCTGCGTGACGGCTCCCTTGCAACCCGGAAGGAGTTCGTCCATGGTCGATGCACACTGTTGCCGGGTGGCCGACCCTCCGAATTGTCCTTGTTGGTTAGCTTGAAGCATCCTTATTGAGTGAAGAATAAGCCTCGAGTAAACCTACAGTACGTTTCACCTAGAAGACCCACTCGAACGACGGGTGCGGGCCTACGTGATCGATACCATATACATCGTACAATAGCTCGACTTCGTGTCGCTCGTGGGCTAGTTTCGCAAATGATTGTGTTCACGTCACCTGGTGCACCACACACCGCACACCATCGAAACTTCACATTGTTTTGCTCGATTGTCCTCTTTCGCTGTCAACCCCAGGGACTTCTCTGACTGCGGAGTTACAGGCAATGACCTGGCCGATCTCCAGCTTTGCCTCGATGCCATCGGACGCGAGAACATTGAAAGTTTGTAAGATTCCCTGTTCGTTCGATGGCCAGCAGAGATATCCTTACCGCTGTAACGTGATTTTCTTTCAACTGATGTCCTAAATACAGTCCTGGAGATTAGCCCCCACTATAGTGCAACTTCTTTCGACATGGTTCACATTCCGTGTGACCATACGTAGTGCACCCTGTTGCCGTAGACGTGGGATCCGTTTCGGGTGCGCATTGCGATGCTATTGATAGAGTGTAGGTAACAGATATAACATGTCCACATTCCAGACTGTGCCCAATTCATAGAGGAGGGGTCTGTTCGATAATTTGATGTATTTTGTACGACTCAACAGCTGAGTCTTAAGGTCTGCTCCTTTGAGCGTGCGACTGATGACAGCACACGGAACCGTTTGACTTGCAGGGGTGTTGTTGACAGTCGGATGTGATTTGTTGGTATTGGCCGTGCACGTTGGGCCGTTCGATCCATTTCTACGGTAGTTCGTCATATATCCTCCGACATGGGGGTAGAAAAGTAAACGTACAACATACAGGACGACATAGTCCGCTGGTCGCGGGTTCGATCCTCAATATGTCCATTGTGCTGCACGTTGCGCCGTTGAAACAGCCAGGTGCAAGTAAGCGAAGACGGAGCGATCACGGCGGACACTTTCAAGGGCATGGTGAATCTTAAAGTCTTGTGAGTGGGAGGGAGAGAATGAAGTTCCTCTCGGACAGGGGCAACCGATACCAAACCCAAGGCCCCTCACGTCTATTGCAACAGGTGTCAGAACCCTTGAACGCCATCGATCAATAGTTCATCATTACCTAAGGAGTTTCAGCGAGTGATTACGGCAATCGAAACCTCGCATTCCCCGCCGAGACGTCCCGGGATAAGGAGGGTTTGCTACCCCACCCAGTTAGCTGACCAAATGTTTGAGATATACAGTAAAGGTAGTATACAGCGTGTACAGCTACACCGAGTCTACTGAAAGCCGCACTATATGCTAACCTACCTCCTTTCCAAGCAGCGATTTCCTCGCGGTGGACATGAGAACGGGCGTTTGCAGCAAACGTGGGGAAACGACAGTCGGTTTTGTCTTAAAACCGTGGTAAAACCGACCCATGCACGCAGAACACGGGGTCTTCTAAATATTTCACGGTTTTTCGTAAAAACACTTATGAATAGTAAGGCAGAAATACCTGGGCGGCTTGGAGGTGTTCCAGTCGTTGCCGTGTAGACAATCATTAGTATACATATATGACTGAAGAAAAGCTGTAACCGGATTGACGACATCTTGTCCGGTCTGGAATGCCTAGTTGCCGGCTTGTGCCAACCCTCTTACATATCGCCCACTAAAACGAGGGCAAAACGCCCGAGAAGAGCCGGAAATAGTATATCAGCCCAAACAATACTACTGCTAAACCCCAACTCCGCAAAGGCTATGAAATCGAAACGTAGTAAACGGCAAGTCTGAGCTTGTGCTTTGCAAGGACGTTTGAATGACAACGCGTTCATTTTCACCACGAAACGCAACAGAGTATACCTGGTGGTAGAATCAAGATTCGTTTGACCTCAAGAACTATCGAGCAAATGTTTTGATCAATTTTCAATGTCATGATGCGTGTGACAAGATGGCTGCACGATGTGATGTGCGAACCGGTATTTTTGACGAACGTGGTCAACGATAAGAAATGCTCCCGTACAATGCCAGCATCATGATTTGTGACCTAGACCCGATATACACCGGTATTGTAGGCGCACGTACTCAACGACGATCTTATCGGGAATGTTTGCACGAAGAGTGCTACGTCACGCGGGAACAACTTGACCAACATTGAGCAAGTATTCACGGTGTTATTCAATGGTGTGCGTATGGACAATGAAGGACTGCTGGTGCAACATAATAAGCCATTATGGTGGCGTCTCTCGAAAAGGCGTGCTCATCTTAAACGCCGAGATCTCGACAGGAATGGAGTAACCGCGACGACTAAACCAATTCGGTGTATTGTACCAGCCCGAATACGGAGTATCTGCGCAACTTCGTAAACCACAACCGATCCAGTTGCGCTGGATAGTACCCACGAACAGTAATACAGCTACGATATTTGCACAAACTTTAGTCCGGTGGGTATCTGTGAAGCATGCGCAAAATTATTGAAAATGGGAGTGGTGCAGCTTGTGGCTACTGGGAGAATATTGCACCTCCATAGTGGAGCATTGCAGTGCCGCTGGGTTCTCACCCGCTATACTTCAACGTCATCAGTGAGAATCTGTCCAACAATTCCGACAAGAGATATGAACAACCCCCAAAGGCCTCCCAACAGAGCACGTACGCCAATTTGCACTGGTAAACGAGAAGCTTCGTCTAAACGTATCTACACACTGTTCAGACAATATGACGTGACAATGGGCGTTCAACTAGCCGAACACGTGCTTTTATATGCACACGTGTGCGAGACTACTAACTTCTCGGTTGTGCCACGCTGTAATATACCAAACGGGTGCGGCAGTCCTGGTTGCACGCCACGGTGTACCTCTAACGAATTATCCACCGGCGGATATCGGATGATAAAACGACAGGAGGTATGTAGCGATGGCGCTAGAGGTATTGTGCTTTAGGTGCGCGCAAATGCAAGTTGACGGAAACATTGTGTGGAGGTTTTTTGCTCCCCCGTGAATGTGATCCAGATGTGAGTGGTAGCAGCCCCTTTCGGGGAAACATAAATCTCGCCGGGGTCTCCGGAGATGAATTGCAGATGAACCAGACACGAATCAACACAGACCCGAACAATCAGACGCGTACGATTATGACCAACGGCCATGAACCACAGCTCCATAGTCACGGCACGCTGTCACGATAATAGCTCATATATACCGTACTACAAGTACATCGACAATCGTCCGACGAACATATATTTTCGTCATGGCACTGGAAGCAGTACCGTACGTAGTGTTCTTCCTCCAAATGCAGAAAATTCAAAAACCCAACAGTTTCGTTTTACAGAACCAAGTCACGTAGCATCCGAACACTCGAACCAAATCAGCTCTATAAGGTACACTATTAATGTTGTAGCTTTACTCGAACGTTTTCTCGGGAATCAACGCGCAGCTTTCTCGGGCAAACGGACACTGTAACTACATGGGATAGAATGTTCCGTTCTACGGCACGATAATATTCATGATACCATACATATCGGAAAATGTTTCATTTTCTCGACGTACTACTGTATTAATAGTAGAATAATATAAACAATACGAAATCCCAACAACGACAAGATATCAATCATCCAGGACGAACAATACATTGACTGGAGAAGGGTGAATAGGAAGTGCCATGTCACAGCGTTGTGGGGGCTCGCTTTGGCGAGAAGGTGGTTTTCGGGAGTCGTGTGTAAGTGGGAGCGAAGTCAGAGTGTTTGGGTGGATCGCTTATTCGAGAAGATGGTTCCGGGAGTGGTGTGTTGGTGGGATCGAAGTCAGGGATCTTTGGTGGCTCGCTTCTGCGAGAATTTGATTTTCGGGAGTCGGCCGTAGGTGGGAAGAAAGTCACAGCGTTTTGGTGGCTCGCTTTTGCGAGAAGGTGGTTCTCGGGAGTCGAGTGTAGGTGGGAGCCGAATCACAGGGTGGCTAGCCTTGGCGAGAAGATGTTTTTCGGGACTCGTGTATTGGAGGGAGCGAAGTCATAGCGTTTTGGTCGCAAGTTTCGGCGCGAAATTGGTTTGCGGGAGTCGTGCGTTGGTGGGATCAAAGTCACAGCTAGTGCCCTGGCGAACGCGCAGCGAGCACGCTGTTTTCGTTTATCATGTGACCCTAGTGCGGGGAATCTCGACATTAGTCCGTTCTCGGATATTTTGACGCCCCAAAGTATATTTCGTGAGTTAAGCGCGCACGTGCCCGGTGGTTGTGCAAAAGTTGTCCATACTCCAGTCAAGAGTGCAGGGCTCAAGTAGGGCCTGCTGGAATTCTACAACGTGGAATACTTTACTAATCTCCCGACCGTGTCTACTTCGACGGCCCGCATGTCATCCAGGGCCTTGGTGGCATCTAGCGGTGGCGGGAACGCGTCCTTGAGGAATGTTTTCGCTTCCTCTCTATTCTGCACGACAGTATCTGGGAGTACTAGGAACAGCCCCTTTAGGCTCTGCGCTCTCGACGCAGTGGTGTACCCTTGTCGCTGCGCGAAGAACCCTCTAAGCGGTATCCACAGGGCTGCTCGTTCGAACCCTACGCCCTGCAATCGTAGCGAAATGAAAATGCGAGGGGCACTGTACAATCAAGTCCCGGGGTACAAGGTAAGGGACGAAAAACGAGACGGAAAATGTGCCGTATACGCTTTTTAGAACCGCAGTCCCGTTTTGGGGACAAAGTACTTGAAATTTGACCGGTATGTCCCGCAAACGAAACTGCGGTTCTAAAAGGGTTAACCCCTTTAGAACCTCAGTCCCGTTTTGGGGACAGACTACTTGAAAATTTGAGTGGTTTGTCCCCAAAACGGAACTGCGGTTCTAAAAGGGTTAAGGGAGTTTCTGTGCGAAATGAAGGAAGAGCAGGTAGGTGAGGAACTGCGTGGCACTGTCATGCAAAGCAGGACCCACACACAGGACACAGCAAACAGCAAACACACACTGCACGAACCAAATACCCAGATTGTACGGCACACACAGCAAGCATACAGAACACACAGCACGCAAGGAACACACTGAACACACAGCACGCAAGGAAAATACTGGGCACACAGCAGGCACACATAACACAAAAATAGAAAATAGCACTCAGCGCAGACAGGTCGGGGTTTCCATAAGCGTGATAAAATGGAAATGCGAGGGGCACTGTATAATCAGCCCCGGGGTACAAGAAAAGGGACGAAAAGGAGAGGGAATTGTATCGTATACGCATGCGGGGAGAGAGTTTCTGTGTGAAATGAAGGCAGAACAGGCGCGGGACTGCGTGACACTGTGATGCACAGCAAGACCTACACACAATAACACACAGCGAACAGTAAACACATACAGCACGAACCAAATACCCAGATCGTACGACGCACACAGCGAGCACAAGCGAGCACAATATATATATATATATAATACCTGGTATAAGTTTTCCCTTCGGAGTGGCATGAGCGTAGCGTGTAAGAAGACTCTTCTTGCCGAAATACGTATTTGGTGGGTTGGGTTGAACTATTCCACCAATTGCAGTTGTATGTGCTGCAGTTGGGGCAATAATAGCTCAAATGTACACCTGTCAACAACCGAGTAAGTATGAGTATAAGGAAAATACTAGTGGAACATGCAGATGAGGGTGACGCAAGAGCGCAGTTCTAATGACCGAAAAAACAGGTAGTAATGATGTATTACAGCTGTTATGAGATATGAAGGCGACATGAGCGTGATATGCAACTTCGACAGTAGTAGGCACTTGCTCAACAACTCCCAGCGCCAGTCGACACATGTCCTGCGACACCTAACGGTTCGACAACGAACGAAACCTTTGGCGGACGCCCAAACCAACTACGACAGGAATTCCTCAAGAAAAAATGTCAATAGCAGTGGGCCCGGGGCCGGCGTGAAACGCAAAGAAGTCGAAGCGACGGGAGTAAGTAGTAGCAAAACTTCCCTCCAACGCGAATGTCGCTAATAACGACGGAAACAGCACCCTGGCAAACACCCAAGGTAGATTGCAAAAAACAGGATCTTTTGTTGTCTACGGCACCCAAAGAGGATGCAAAAAAGTCAGTTAGACCTTGGCACTCGCCAAGGCACTAGCGTGATGGAGGCGATGCAAAACCTGACACTCTTCTTAGGTGAGGAAACCCCCACCGAAAACAAATAAAATGAGCCAGTCCGCTCCCCACGCTTGAACTCAAAGTACCCGCTGACAGACTTGCAAGTACACGCACAACGGATGTTTGCTGAAAGTACTGAAATACTATAGACGTAGGCGCACGCTGCAACCAAACCCCCGCGAACACCTCTATGTTCAGACCCCAGGTGCAGACCAAAGGCAGATCAACTGTGTATGGTGCTGTACCGGAAGATCATGATGGACACGATTACAGACTCTACCGACACAGCCTTCCCGCTTGGCGGTGCTTTTTTCCAGTTCCACCCGAGCCCATTCGCCGAACTTCGCGTGGCGTTCGCCCTGAACTTGCTCGTCGTGGGCGATGAAGAGCTTCCTGGAGCGCTTGGAGCCCAAGAAGTGCAGGGGGGGCTTGCACAGGCCGACCAAGATGCCGTTGTCCTTGATAGTTCCTTTGGAGTAGACACAATCCTTACGGACCTGCAAACATAGATTATAGACAACAAACCGACAGCACAAAGGAGACATGTAAGACGTGTTGAATACAAACATTTTACTTGGTACGAGTTTAGTTGACGAAGACTTTAAAAAGGGCAAATGCCTAAATCAGTTATACCTGATCCGTTTGGGCCAAAATCAGGTGTATACAAAAACCAAGTAAAAAACGCGCGCCACGAGCGGTGTTCTGTCCATGAAAGTCGGGTAAGAAAAGAAGCGTTCCATGTATGGCCTCCAAAATCTAAGTCGTTTAGTTTTCTTTAAGGTGTAGATACCACGGGCTTTACTTGGACCTGCAGAAAGTCACTGTTAATAGACTTCGTTTGTTCTGCGACGGCGGGGGCGCCAAGAAGAGTATTTACTCTGGCGCACCCCCACCGTTGACAGCTTAAATATTCTTGACCGTCCTCGCGGAACTGCCAGGTCGGCACGAAATTATCTTGCCGTACCAAACCTGAGACAAACTCGACGCGGGGTGGTGCAGATAAAGACCATGGTGGTGTATGGACCGCTGTGACCATAGAAAACAACAAAGCAGCGGCAGTGGGACACAACAACTACCAGGTATTCAATAACGGAAGCACGTCGCACATCCCAAAGAAGAAAAAAACGAAACCAGCATACTCATGTATGCATATTTTTGTAGATACGTACTTTGACGTACAACGTGTGTACGTGCGAGTACAGAGTTTATACGTTGCGTAATGCAGAAGAATTTCAACCGAGGGAGGGCAGACGCATACGGAGAGAAACAACAGTGTACATATATGGCCCCTCTGATTGGTTCAAAGTTGGCCAAAATCAGTTGAAAGCTAGAGAGAGTAAAAAAAAAACTGGTATAAGTTGGCCTTTTCTAGCCAAAATCAGTTACGATGTCAGCCTGGACAATAGCAGCGCTCGTGGGGTGTGTTTTATACTTGTTTTTATAATGTAACTGATTTTGGCCGAAAAGCGGCCAGATATACCTGATTTTGGCAAAAACACCTTGAAAAACAGTTGAGAAAATACGCGCTGGCGTGCGCTGTATGTAGAGGCAGAAAGCACGAAAATGGAAAATAGGAATGAGATGCGATGAATGATGTTGGCAAACCCTCACGTCTTTTTTCGCGGCAGAGACGGCGACGGCAGAGTCGGCAGCAGCATAAAACATGGAAACGTGTTAGTGTACTTAACGCCTGTCTGTTATCGTGTCGGAACACCAACAGCAGCAGCGGCGGTAGGCAACTGTCTGGGTGTGGAAAGAAACGCAGGCTTTAAACAACAATAGCAGCTGTTCGGAAAAAAGTTGGTTATAGTGTGCAAAACTAAAACAGCGGCATCAGCAGCGCATATACAAATAAATGGCAGTACGGGTACTATACCCCTGTCTCGGTGTGAGCTCGTGTCATGAAAAAATAAATGGGCATTTGTTTTTGGTTGTACGTACTGCTGTAGTACCTGGTAACAACATCGATTCAGGAAAAGGTGCAGCAGCAGTAGCAGCAGCAATGAGCTGCGCCACCAAGTCGTGTTCTCGTATATTAATACAACCAAAAAATGCAAGTATTAATAGTGTTGAAAAAACTAAACAACAGCAGCCGCGGCGGTAGACGTAGGCGACAAACAACAACAATAATAGCAGCAGCCGCGGCGGTATAAATAAGTAGCACACAACAACACCAACAACAACAACAGCAACAGAGAAGCACATAACACAACTCACCGCCACCTCCTGTCTCGAGCGTGAAGGACACGGTGCGGGCGTCGATAGGCCTGGCGCATAATTCACAGTATTTGGGCCACTTCAAGATTATCCCGCTGCCGGGGCAGGTGTCGTGGTCGCCGGTAGCAAAATCGACCTTGCCTCCAAAGTTCTGTCTCCATCATATAGCTGGGAGATGCAGCGGTTGCACTTTACAGTGGGATTGAGCACTGACTTGGACAGGGGGGTTCTGTTCGAAATGGGCTTCCAAGATCCGCCAGAAGAGGCCGAGGCAGAGGTGTATTAAAGGCACCTTTAATATCGGCAGCAGGAAAAAGGGCAGTCGACTCTGTAGAAGCAGCACCACCAGGAGCAGGCGATGCCATCTACCAGGCAGGAGAAGCACTAGCGGGAGGCGCGCCCGGTACCAACCGAAGCAGCGAGAGCAAAAGCAGCACCAGCAGGAGCAGCACCAGAAGGAGCGCCACGAGCAGGAGCGGCACGAGCAGGAGCAACGCCAGCAGGAGGCCAACTGGCCAAGTGGTATACGAAGAGGCAGCAACAGCGTGACGCCCGTCGTATGCTGTCAACGCTACATGTGTCCACGCACGCAAATAATAATCCAATGACCCGCGTCGTAGTCCTGTGTTGAAACTATTCCGGAACAAAGTAGAAAAAAAACGGCCTACTATCGTATGTATGCCGTCTTATAGCCGGTCTCTTCGGGCCAAAGAGCTGAGATCAACGGCAGTGCTGTTGAATCTGTTCCCGAAAAGTCCCTCCACTCGCGAATACTACAAAGCTCTCGCGAATCAGGGCTGACAGTCTTGCGAAAGGCCACCTAAACGCCCCCACGGCGACCGACCAGAGAAAACGAATTTATAGTTTTGTTTACAAGTTTTCCCCTCGGAGTGGCATGAGCGTAGCGTGTAAGAAGACTCTTGCCGAAATACGTATTTGGTGGGCTCGTTTGAACTATTCCACCAATTGCAGTTGTATGTGCTGCAGTTGGGGCAATAGCTCAAATGTACCTGTTAACAACCAAATATGTATTACTAAAAGGAAAATAGTAATGGTACATGAAGATGAGGGTGACGCAAGAGCGCAGTTCTAATGACCAAAAAAGCAGGTAGTAATGATGTATTACAGCTGTTATGATATATGAAGGCGACATGAATGAGCGTGCTATGCAACTTCGACAGTAAGCACTTGCTCGACGAATCGCAGCGCCAGTAGACATATGTCCTGCGACACCTAACGATTCGACAACGAACGAAACCTTTGGCGGGCGCCCGAACTAACTACGACAGAAATTCCTCAAGAAAAACGTGTTCAACGAAGCGTAGCAGAGGGCCCGGGGCCGGCGTGAAACGCAAAGAAGTCGAAGCGACGGGAGTAAGTAGTGGCAAACATTCCCTCGCAAACGCGAATGTCGCTAATATCAACGGAATCAGCACACCTGGCAAACACCCAAGGTAAATTGAAAAAAAAAAAGATCTTTCGTTGTCCACAGCACCCAAAGAGGATGCAAAAAGGCCAGTTAGACCTTGGCACTCGCCAAGGCACTAGCGTGGTGGAGGCGATGCAAAACCTGACACTCTTCTTAGGTGAAGAAACCCCCACCGAAAACAAATAAAATGAACCAGTCCGCTCCCCACGCTTGAACTCAAAGTACCCGCTGGTACACGCACAACGGATGTTTGCTGAACGTAGTGAAATACTATAGACGTAGGCGCACACTGCAACCAAACGCCCGCGAACACCTCTATGTTCAGACCCCAGGCGCAGACCAAAGGCAGATCAACTGTGTATGAGGCTCTACCGGAAGCTCATGATAGACAACGAGAACAGACTCTTAAAGTGCGAAGATCTATTCCGAGCCCGAACCGAGGAGATCGACCGACACAGCCTTCCCGCTTGACGACGCTTTTCTCCAGTTCCACCCGAGCCTATTCGCCGAACTTCGCATGACGTTCGCCCTGAACTTGCTCGTCGTGGGCGATGAAGAGCTTCCTGGAGTGCTTGGAGCCCGAGAAGTGCAGGGGGGGCTTGCACAGGCCGATCAAGATGCCGTTGTCCTTGATATATATAATTCTTTTGCTGTAGACACAATCCTTACGGACCTGCAAACATAGATTATAGACAACAAAGCGACAGCACAAAGGAGACAGGTAGACACAGGCTGGTTGGGGAAACGAACGCAGGCTGTAAACAACAACGGCAGTAACAGCGACAGTAGCAGCAGCAGCACAAAAGCAAATGGCAGTAGGCGCAGGAGTGCATAAACAAATGGCGTTATTATTTTAGTACCTGGTACGTTTTTAGTCTTGGATTTAGTCCTAAGGGCCGGTCTTATCGAGGGCAAAAAAAACGAAAAAAAACGAACAGACTTTCGTTTTTCGCAAAAAACAGCAGGTAGGTTGAGTCCTAACGAGGGAAAAAAAAACGAAAAAAAAAACGAAACAAAAATAAGAAGCCGAGTCGAATTTTTACGCGGTGCAATTTTTCGGAATGACTCAACCGCCACAGCACGTGGTTCCCGGCGATAGCGCTCGACAGCGACGGTGGATAGACACAACTCGCACACGTAAGGCACCCTCCACAGCAGGTGGTTCTCGTGGTCCAACCCGCTCCCCAGGGAGTGCTCTAGAACTTGTGTATCGGCCATCGCAGTTCGATGGCAGACGTTTGAATGTTGTGTGGGACTCATGTCCAAAAATAATACCGCCACAGCCACTTCCTGATCCCCCGGTTTCTTACGAGAGCACCCCATGGTGATTCCCTACCCATATGTGCTCGCGCCGCCAGCAGACAAGCCGCGTGGCAGCCACACATGCACTACCTCGGCCATCGTGCGCTTGCCAACCGGTCGTAGAAACTTTATCGGAACTTCATCCCAACGCGTCGAGCTCCTCCTATGTTCCTCTTCGACCCTGGGTATCCCATATTTCGTTTATTTGGCACCCATTTCGTTTTTAACGAAATGTGAAAACGGAGGTATCGGGATCTCTACTTCTAATTTTTACAATTTGACCAATAAAACTCACGTACCAGGTACTCTTTAGTTCTGTTTTTCGTTTTCTCATTTCGTTTTTTTTTTCGTTTATTTTGCCCTCGATAAGACCGGCCCTAAAGGTCGACTACGTGCGGGAACAGCAACACCAACACCAACAGCATACCAGGCAAACAGCAGCAGCAACAGCGAAGGTTGGCACCTGCCTCGGTGCGGAAAGGAACGCAGGCAGTACAGAACAACGGCAGCAGCAGCGGCAACAGCAGCGCATACGCGTACTATAAAAAACACAAAGGCAAAAACATCGTGGTTGTAGATTCAGTCCTGGAGGTCGACCACATGCGGAAACAGCAACGTCAACAACAATAACAGCAGCAGCAGCAGCAACAGTAGATACTGACTCAAAGGTCCCTAAAACTGCAACAACGCGAACGACGACTACATAAACCAACCTGAAACGAGAAAAGCAGCATCAGGGGCGGTAGGCGCGCAGGGTAACAACATCAGGAAAAGGTGCAGCAGCAGCACTACTAGCAGCAGCAATGGGCTGCGCCACCAAGTAAGCCCTGTTTTCGTATATTAATACAACCAAAAAATGCAAGCAGTGTGCAAAAAACTAAACAACAACAGCAGCCGCGGCGGTAGACGTAGGCGACAAACAGCAACAACAACAACAACAACAACAACAACAACAACAACAACAACAACAACAACAACAACAACAGCAGCCGCGGCGGTATAAATAGGTAGCACACAACACCACGAACAACAACAGCAACAGAGAAGCACAGAACACAACTCACCGCCACCTCCTGTCTCGAGCGTGAAGGACACGGTTCGGACGTCGATAGGCCTGGCGCATAATTCACAGTATTTGGGCCACTTCAAGAATATTCCGCTGCCGGGGCCGGTGTCGTGGTCGCCGGTAGCAAAATCGACCTTGCCTCCAAAGTTCTGTCTCCATCATATAGCTGGGAGATGCAGCGGTTGCACTTTACAGTGGGATTAGGCACTGACTTGGACAGGGGGGTTCTGTTCGAAATGGGCTTCCAAGATCCGCCAGAAGAGGCCGAGGTAGAGGTGTATTGAAGGCAGAACCTTTAATATCGGCAGCAGGAAAAGGTGCAGTCCACTCTGTAAAAGCAGCACCACCAGGCGATGCCATCTACCAGGCAGGAGCAGCACCAGCGGGAGGAGCACCCAGTGCCAACAACAGAAGCAGCGAGAGCAAAAGCAGCAGCACCAGCAGGAGCGGCACCAGAAGGAGCGGCACGAGCACGAGCGCCACGAGCAGGAGCGGCACGAGCAGGAGCAACGCCAGCAGGAGGCCAACTGTCCAAGCGGTATACGAAGAGGCAGCACCAGCGTGACGACCGTCGTATGCTGTCTACATATGTGTCCACGCACGCAAATACTCCAATGACCCGCGTCGTAGTCCTGTGTTAAAACTAATCCGGAACAAAATAGAAAAAAAATGAGGACCTTTAACAATCTGGGAGAAGGGATCTTTAGGTTGGTAGGCTGTTCGGGTGTTTTGGTTCCTGTTGGGATCAGGATACGGGCGAAGACCCAACCCCACCCCTGACTCTAACCCTAACCCTAACCCTGACCGCAAACCGCAGCCAAAACGGGCCAAAACTCGCCATAAACGCGGCTGCGCCGAGTTTGCATCGAACCAGGAAATTTCTCAGTTGCGGACGACGATTCCGAAGTGCAGATCACGCTACACATTTTTCGAGTAAAAAACATCCCTAAAAATCCCTTCTTCCAACCTGCTAAACCAACTAAAAAAAATCGGTCTACTATCGTATGTAGGCCGTCTTAGAGCCGGTCTCTTCGGGCCGAAGCAGTTGAGATCAACGGCAGTGCTGTTCAATCTGTTCCCGAAAAGTCCCTCCACTCGTGAATAGTACAAAGCTCTCGCGAATCAGGGCTGACGCTCTTGCGAAAGGCCACCTAAACGCCCCCACGGCGACCGACCAGAGAAAACGAATTTATAGTTTTGTTTATATATATATATATATATATTCCCCGAACTCATCGATTTGTCGTCTGCGAGCCGTACATGTAACAGATAACTATATATAAATCATATATTATACATATTATATATATATATAGTATGTACGTGTGTGCATCCAACCACAAAGCCACAGGCGTCATCATTAGCAGTTAGATACACACTACCAGGAGAAGTATCCAAACACAATCCAGTAACGTATATTACGTCCAACTCTGTATTTGATATATATCACAAAATTTCCAATACGTACATCAAACCCAAGCCCATTGTTTACGTATTATTGTATATCGACCGCAGGGGTGGGTGAGGGGCGGTCGATTACACGTTGTGCAAATACAGCAGTTGTGGAATAAATACTACTCGTACTGCGCACTATTACTGCTACTAGTACCGCTTACGAGTACGTAGTTTTTGAGTCTTCGAACGTTTGTACCACCAAATAAATTACGTACGTATCCGAACCAATAGTATTGTTCATTAGCCAAAAATAGGTATACCGACGCCTTTTGGGCCACTAGTAGGTACACTGCGCATTATACACCGGAAATAGCTTTCTGGCGCCGGCTGATACTAGGCCTGCGCCCCATCATACCTACGATTGGGTCGAAACACCAACGTACACCTTCAACTTCCGTGTCACCTACTTTCGGCTTCAGTTGTGTACCTATGAATGGCTCGAACGATCTCTTTTTAGCTGCTGAAATATAGACGAAACACTGCAGAAACAGTATCAGGTAGGAGATATTTTTCCGGTATACACGTGTACAGCATACGGTCAAAGGGGCTGAGTTACACAGCCGTTGGCGCGGCCCGGACCAACGATCCATAGCAAATGTGGTGAGTGAATGTGTGTTGTTTGTTTTCCTGCCCGTCGACATCCAGCACAACCAGTGCGCGTACAGATTCTTCAATTCTATTATTAATAATAGAAATATACAGTTGTTTCTGTGGTGCAAAACAACGCCACATCAGCAGGGATACGACGTTGCCACGTACTGCATGCAATAATAACCACAGCAGCACCTGTTTTACAACAAAATCGACATGAAGCATGTAGTGTACGAGGTACGCAGCACCAGGCATCTGTGTACAACATACAACATGAAACCCTCTTTCGTGTGTGATACGAAACAGCGGTGGCACTTACTGTAGTCATCATGACGATAAAAGCCGGCATACACACATTTTTTGCCATAAAGTCTACCAGGTATTCAGAGCAAGCTCCCAGAACGAATGACGCACTACTCCTATCCAGGACCAAACGATAACATGCCAGTCCTAGACGTCATATTATCGTATCCGGTCATCGCAATTGTCGACATGCACCAAACTAATTGCTTTAAATGTCGGCTCCAAACAATGGCTGAAAGCTTGAGTATTGTCCACACCTAAATAAAACATTTAATGTCAAATCACCAATAAATTAGACGAGCTTGAAACATAATCCAGCTATTACCGCCCGCGACCCAGCACAGTAGTGCGGAAGCGGACAAGCTAACCATGAGGGCAACACCTCAATACTACTTATGTAGGTAATAAACACCCAACAACTGCGATCATATACTACGTATGTCCATCATTAAAACGATATTCCCTCGAAACCCGCTGCAGTCCTTGGCATGGCCAGGGGGACTATTCCTTTCTCGCGATGACGCCCCAAAGCATGCAGCGCCTACGCTTTCTCCCCAGTTCTTATCCCCAACCAATCATTCGTACATCCTTACCATCGCTGTTTGTCTTCCTCGATATCCGCTATCATGGTTCGATCGCGCCTTTTGGGTGTCAATTCACCCGGCGTTGGTGGCGCAAGCGATAGCTGTTGTTGCTGTTGGTGTGTGGACCAAAATGACTGGCATAGCTGTTGAAGTGTACGGTTCGTCTTCTACGATTGCGGCCGGGAGTTCTCTGCTGTAGTCATCGTCTGCATCTCCGTAAGCCTTTAGCTTAATCGGCAGGTATTTTAGCAACGTATGCGCACAAATCGACTAAACGGCGGAAAATTACCGCAACACCAGTCGAGGGGTCGCGAAGGGCGCATTATTATCAACTCGATGGCTGAGCCTCGACAATTTGATGGATGAGCCTCGAGGTACGTGAAGTGCCGCATCCAAAGCTGGAGCAAATAACCCCACCTCGTTTTTACCACCTTCAGTGAAACGTGTTGCCCAGTACAAAGCACATATTGCGCTCATCGTTTTTTCGCGGGAAATCTTGCGCTGGCCTAGCAGCGCAACAGTTACCGGGAGCCCTAGTTTCCACCTACTCGTCAAGAATCGACGACCAGATTACGTCACCAACCAACTCGTTTTCGTCCACTCCATCTGTAGTAGTAGTACATAGATAGCCAGGCTAAACTGTCCGCATGAATGACAGCTATACCTGTCGATCGCGGCGAAGAAACGTGGGTCGTCTGGTCCAACTGAACCAGAGCGCCGATTTAGTATTGCAAGTTGTCATCAAGTACATATTCCCAGAGTGAGCGCAGTAAACCTTTGTCGCGTACCGTGTATGAGGCAAAAATACCGCTCTTCATATGTACTCAGGTGAATGTACACATCCCACGAATCCAAGGAAATCCGCGTCTCCCACTCGCGCCACGTTTTCCAGTATTTCGGCAGAACAAATGAGACCGTGTCTCGTCATATAATCTCCACGTCTAGACCACAACAACAACAAACCGTTCGAAACATGATAATTCACCGTACTAACCGGATGTACCTGTCCTTCGTTTGTGCGCTGCACCGATGTGATCCCCCAGGTCAATCTCCCGCACGCCGCCAGTCGAAGTGACCGTCGCCCTCATCGACGAGTCGCCGTCTCTTGTGGACTCGTAAGCGGAGTTGCAAACGTTTTTCTACCATTTTTTGAACGCAGCAAATACTGGCAAATACGCCGTAAGTTTTGGGGCATCGGTGCCCGAGGTGCTGCTACTCTTGACGAGTGCAACAATCCTCGAAGCTAAGCGTTTGGTTTGAAGTCCACTTCCTCACTTTGACGCTGTCGAGGGGAGGGCATCGCAAAGACGCACGTACGTAGCGCGTGATGACGTACCCCCCTCCCCCCAAAACACACACGAACAGCTAAACACCATATATTATCATGCCTCGAATTTACTCTTCGCAACAAATATGTTTGTAGCTGCGTTCCTCGCAAACGAGGCGATTCGATACAGGGGCATTTTTCCAATATGACGCTGCCGTGGGGAAGGAAGTTTAATTTCTCACGGGGCACGAGATGGTTAACCCCAGACGATGGTGAGCATGCTAATCCCTTACACTGCATGCTGATGTTCTTCCCCCCGTCGACGTTTTGAAGTGGTGAGAAGAGGCGGCTGCAAGAAGACGATCTCAGAACCATCGACGTCGACGCTTTACAGGAATTGACGTCTCTGACAACCTTGTGAGTCAGCCATAAGTAGGGATTAGAATGGGTATTTCCACTCCAGTGGCGTACCGTACACGTATGTTTCGTATGTAGCAGTTCGTCCGAATGAACTACGAACAGTAGAAGCAGGTAGAGGGCCGATTGGGGGTACCGTCTTATTGAAATACACACACATTTTTGAGTAAAAGGGTATACGGACGACCACGAGAAGTGAAATACAGCCAGATTTGAGCACAATACACAACACACATATCAATAGTACGCGTCGAGGGACCTATGTAGAAAATGCATTCCCACAGCCGATCTTCCCGCCCGACTCCTGGTGCGTTAACGATTCACCTCTTTGCCTGCTTGCGATGTGTCAGGGCCTTCACCGACATGGCGTTGATCACGTTAGAAGCAGGCCTCTTCGATAATTTGGGCTCCCTCGTAAGCTTGTGAGTGAACTCTGCCAGTATGTCGTACGTTTCTCGTACGAAAAGCCGTGTATGGTTTACGTAGAGCGCTATACGTCTTCACTTCGTTGGCGGCATGCGATTCTTCAGGTGCTCTGAAACAGTAGTGTCATCCACGATAAAAGCCAGCTCCTGGGACAGCTTTGGCCTCACTTGTCTGTGGTATAATGAGTTCGGTCGTTCTAGACATGACTGGCTGTAAACAGGAAATATCGAAGCGCGGGCTTGTACTACGTTTGTTTGATGACAACGCCTTTGTGGTTAGTTTCCTTCTCAAGAAAAGCGTTTCGTTTACGTACAAGTTTGACACTAGGTGTAATTTGCATGGGAGACGTGCACGTAGTGAAAGAGCCCCCCCCGCCATCGCCCCCGGTCAATGCTACCCTCAGATGTTGTATTTTGTTTGTATCTCTCTCCGTTGGCATATTTGCATGGTGGAAACAGGGACCTGGTAGCCAACGACATCGAAGCGATCGAGGCCGACGCTTTCAAGGATTTGGCCTCTCTCGAAGTCTTGTGAGTGAGCGAGTGGGAATCCGATCCTTCCCACCCCGATGCATGTGTCTGGCGGTGTTGGCTCCTTGTTCCAGCTGCAACTACGACACGTCCCTGCCGAAGATGCATGATCAGCCGTTATGGACTTAGTCTTGACCAGTCGCTACGGTCACCGAAACCCTTAACGTACTGGTGATGGCGCGCCGGAATTGAGGGAGGTCATGATTTCCTCTTGACGGAAAACACACATTGTGGAAACTACGTAAAATACGTAATTTGTTTAACGAAGGATCGAATGGTTGCGGTGGAGTCCCAAATCTCCCCGTCCACCCCAGGCGGCGTTTTTCCGGGGATGGGGGGGGGGTTACGATTTTTTATTCGAGTGAACACCAGTATATATCGACAGGTTCATACCGTAAATGTCGGCGTCACGACGGAACAGCGGAATATCATTATACAACCCGGGACGTCACGAATAGAACACGCAGTGTCCCAGAACTTTTCGCATACCTGGTATCGGTTTTGAACTTTACATCACAACAAAGCACTTGGCAAGTTCAGTGGGACTATTGTGTTGCAGAATATGTCGTCTAGATGGCGCGTACACTGCCGCATACTCCATCTCGACTTTTTATGGGGGGGTGCGATGGTGGCGACAATTTGTTCCCCCTCTTTCGCAATGCTGTCTGAGGGAACGGGGGTATGGGCCGTTTCTCCGTGAATTTCAAGAAGGCAGAACCACTCGTGCTGAGGAGACGATGAATAGATGCGGTCGACATCATGCTGCTAACACCAGTTTTCCGAACCTACCCACGCCAGGCTTCTTCAAAACAACTCCCTGACGACGCTTCCTGTCGGCTTATTTGAGAGCCTCGGATCTGGCTCTTCACTGACGACACTGTGAGTGCGTCTGCGTCAAACCTCGGACTCATTCGTCCTGCAGCACAAAACCTTCACAATACAAGCCGGAAGTATTTGTCGTCTGAACTTCTAGCTGTCCCGTCATGCATACGACTGTCAAAACCTCATCGCCTCTGGATATCAGTGGTTTGTCGCCCCACGCGTTACACGAATTATGCTCACGTTTCCTGCGCAATGCACAACCGTTTTGTGCTCCTTCAGGGATCTAACTGGCAACGAAGACCTACAATGCGTTCCCATCGTGTGAGTTGTCTGTGTTACGATTGGTTTTGTGTGTGTAGGCGTGCGTGAGTGATGTTCCTGGGGTCTCGCTGATATTTCAAGCAATACGCATAGCGCCCTGCGTTCTGTCTTGATTGAGGATATGTCATGCCCACCATCGCCGTTTTCGTTGTTTACTCAATGTTTCAAATATGAGGAACAAACCTCCCACATTTGGGATTTATGCGGCCATTGCAGCCATCACCTTCCGTCAAGAATGCCAAAAGCTTTGGTGTAGGTGGAAAAAGTCCAAACATTCCCGATGGCGTAATGCCGCGGTCTGTAATAGGGGCGAGGCTCGGATGGGCATTTGGGTCACGCAGAATTTGTGCCAGGTATCGTCCGCGGCGAGCATCAAGGACCGCATGCGGGTGAAAGAAAACACACGCTACTCTGTCGACGATTCGTTAACAAACCAAGATGTTCCCTTGAACCTCAACCCCCTTGTATCGCGCACCGGTGTTTGCAGCAACTCGCCTTTCTCTGGAGACTTGCCTGCCACAGCTGGCGTGTGCGGTAAGTGTCTTCGCGGTTCAGAAGGTGGTGTCCACCTCGATCAAAAGTAGTTGGCGACGAGAAAACAAAATGATAAATTGTTGCTGACCAACGGTTGTGTCCGCCTGGAAGTGGACTTGTGGCTCACTGGCAGTTAACAGTGCTGGCCGGAGAAATGTAAACGAAAACAATCCCCGGGTAATTCTACCGCGACAACTGATGGCAATAGTCCACGTGACCAGTCAATTTGTATCCACGGTTTTATTTTTTTCATCTCCACGTCCTTTGCATCCTATATAATTCGCATCCAATATCATCCTCTGGTGCTTGTCAAACTGGTGTAATTGCTGCTCAACAGGCTGTACCCCAGCCGCCGCCGTGACGTGCGACCCAGAAATGGAAGTGTGTACTCCAGGGGCGACGGGCTACACCTGCGTTCCAGGTATGAGACGCTTTGGCGGTAAATCGACATAACTTCTCACTACTGCCACCTATGTGCAGCACCCGGAGATGCATTGAGCACGCGTGCAGTGCGTTGATCAGAAACACGCGGCTAAACGTTGTAGGCCAGGGTTGCTCGGTCAGTAGGATTCCGCGGATACGTTTCTTGCTATGGACAGTAACGCCTCCAAAGATTGTTTCGTTTACCCGGCAAAATGTAGTGCAAGGAAGGAAGGAAGGAAGGAAGGAGAGTGTACCTCCGCCTTACGTCCAACAACTCTGGTATCAATCTAGCATCCAAGCGATGTGTTCTGCAGTCGCTGTGTATCTTCAGGCCAAAGTAAAACTCACAGTTTTGATCATTTAGGGATTGATCTACCTCGTTCGTGGTGTATGATCCCTCCAACCTGGTGCGAAAATGTTCACATTTGAGGATGGTGCATAAACCCTTTGGAATGTAGACACGCCTAGCAAATGTTGAACCGTATGCGACAGTGATACGATCTGAATGCCCGTGCAAATCTGACGCACTATTAATAGATGTCTTTTGTTTTACTTGCCGACGGTAGGACGTAAGCCCCAATCAGCATACCAGGTATGTGTCATCTTGGTCACAATCTTCGTGGGTATACATACATACCAAGTGGACGTCTGTGCATCAATTCTAGGACAAACCGAAACGCTTGATATAAAAAAAACGAAACCCATGACACCCTTGCAACCCCTCCCAGAGTACGTAGTAGAGCACGGTGCTCACGCTGAAACGCGGGTGCTCTCAGAGCGAATGCGTGGCATCCATGATTAAACAGATCCAGTTGCATGGCACTCGCACTTGCTGCGTTTGGACTCGCTAGCTCTCCCGGCCATGTTGTTCCCGCACGAAAACCTGAATCGCTGGCGGCACCTCCCAATCAAACGTCTGTCACATCATGGTAGGCAACCGTGTTGCCTCAACAAGACTAATACAGCAGTGGTCAATACCACGAGCACTTGAACCACCCTCTCTGCGTTGTAGTTTTTATGCACACATTTTTGACGCTGTCGAACGCAGTGTGCAAGGTGAAACCCGTGATGGAGGGTATATTGATTTCAACCAATGCCGAGTTCCGCTCAGTATCACGGCCTGTAACGCGTTGCTCCGGCCCACATCATCACGAAGGTCCGCTAGGTAGAATCTCCCCTTCGTTGGTGATGTCGGCATCCTTCACCAAATGGAGATTTGCGGCAAGCAATCTACCTGTCTAAGCGTCGTACGTTTTGTGCGTGGATGGTATGGCCTACCTTGGTATGCTAGACTGGCCGGGACTCTATAGAGGTTATTACAGTTGTAGAAGAAGTGGTTGTGTATTGCTCGCCCTCCATATACTGCGTCTGGATGTGCACACTATAGTCCTCACAGATTTCGTAGACTATTTCTTAGATGATTTGCGATAGGCACCAACGCAAGTATAGTCAATGAGCAGTTAAGCCGAGTACTCACTAATCTCCTCACCCGAAGCACGTCGCCCATCCGGGTGTTTACTCGCTGGTCGTCGCTGATGTTTGTCAACGATTTCGTACAGCTTGCATGCGCGACGCGGACTGTGTTGCCCCCGAAGTATGTTGCAACTTGAGGAGGGTCTGCGAAGAAGCTGACCTGGACAACCCGGCTGCTTGCGGTGAGAAGCCCAAAACAGTGTGTACCTGGTACCTGGTACATTTATTTCGGTACGGACTATATCACCGCGCCATTGGTATTCTTGCCGTTGCCTATATGATGTGGATACTGCACAGGTTTGGCTTTAACGCTGGTTTTCAATAGCACGCAGCCAAACATGCGGTCGAGTTTAACTTGTATTATTGATTTCGCACAGCTCGCGCACGCGCCACCCCCTCCTAATACTTAGCAAGCGGCGACGCACCTGGAACAACTACACGGCCATATCATGAATCATGTGGAGATATCGGCCGATAGACACTGGTATGGCGCGAATGATACGCTCTTAGGTACGATTGACGCGTCTGACAAACCCGATTCCTGGCTACCCCACCCTCTCTCCCCCGCCCCCGGTGCCCCCCGTATAAGGTGACCCACACATGATGGGCTTCCGAGGCCAGAAGTTCGACTTTGTGGGCGAAGATAATGGGTGGTACACTGTCATCTCGGACCTTCCTCACATGCACCTCAACATGCGCGTTACATCTCCTGTCCCTTCAGTTCCCGAGATTACCTACATAACCGCAATTTCCATCATCACCAAGGACACCGACGGCCTGGACCACACCATTGCCATCTATGTTGCCAACCCGCACAGTCTGGAGAGCTCCTGCCCCCTTGGTACGTCCCCCTGCCTCGCCGATGGGGCCCTCAAGGTGGTTGTTGACGGGGAAGAGGTTCTGCTTGCACCCGGCGAGGTCAGAGTGGCCCCAGGTGTTGCCATTGCCGCCGTTAACCTTCCCGGGGCGTGCCGGACCTTTGGGTTCGAGAAGTATTGGGAGCGGAAGAAACTCGAACTCCTCGATACGTCCCGTCGCACCCTGGTTTCGACTAACGCTATGCAGGACATGTCCGATTGGGTTCTTTCCGACCTCACGATGACCAACAAAGTTGAGTGTGCTGAGTACGTGGCTAGCGTTACGGCCGTTGGGGGCGCTGGTATGTTCGCCAAACAGTCTGAGCACGCCTCTTTCCAGATACTGACTACTTCAGCGACAGTTCGTTTGAGCCATGGCAGGCTGCATCAGCTCCCCATGCGTGATCCCACCGACCACTTCGACCTTCCGGACCACCTGACATGGCAAATGAATATGGCCCTCGAACACAGCGTCATGAACCTCGATGCCACTGGCATACTGGGCGAGACGATGGTGCCTACTGTCGACGCGAACGGTGTCTCTATCATGCAGGGCATGGGTGCCATTCGGGGGACGCAAGAAGACTGTGAGTACGGCGAATGGGTGGTCACTTGCGAGAACATACAACTTGAGTCCCCTACGAGAGTGATATGTTGGTGGCGTTCACGGTAGCTTCTTGGCGTACGAAGTGTGCAACCAAACACTAAATATATGAACTGCTGACGTCCTGCCGGGTGGATATACTATACGAGGAGGTTATGTTTTCGAGTGACGACCTTCATTCGGTAGGTGATAGCCTCAACGAAAGGTAATACCATCGCACGCACGCGCGACACCCTGCAACCAAAACTGCTGAAGGAAATTGAGGTTATCATGTTCGCATTGAAGGTTGCAGCGAATATCAGAAATCTTCCCAGGACACCCGGCGTGCTGGATACTCAGCATTATGTTCATCCTGCAGCTCTACACCGCACATGCAAAAGTCCATGAGGGATTACATACTATATTATGGGTATCCACATCTAGATCCAACTACCACCCAAACATTACCCACTGTCGCTAACAATGTTATCCTATTTGCCCTGACCAACTCGGTCCCTCTCCGTGTCGACAAACAGATCGCGTCGAAGGCCCCTTCGGAACCGTCTTTTCTCAGGGCCAGCGTCGCTCGTAGACATGGAGTACCACGGGCGCGTCGACCCTATCGGCTGCACTTGGCCCAGGACGGAAGCCTTGAACGGTCGTTGATCGATTTGAGGTATCGACATAGGGAAATCTCATTGTTTGTTTGTTTGTATTTTCTTCCCGCTCACATGATCTACAAAGACTGTAACTTGTGTCCAATCAAGCTGGATTCGGCCTATCTGGGGGCTCGTTTCCGTCCCCGCCGGGCGTACTTACAACAGTGGATAGGTTCGCTGTTCACGGGTAGTGCGTGCTAGGCCCTCGAGATAATCCTGAGACGCGGTTATTTGCCTGGTCGTGTATAGAAGGCGATCGCATGCGTGGCTGCTTTTCGCCTGCACTCACGCTCAGACACAGAGTTACTTGGCGGATATCAGGACATACACTCAACTGAGAAGTGGGAATGCAATGCAAAGAAGTAGGCTCTGAGCTAGATGTTGGAACACATACATCGACACGCGACTACTCCAAGGTTGGGGGGTTATGTTTGTGTCAATTTATATTTTACTTTGGCGGGGTGTCTATCGAGGACCAGCCTTATATTCTTGTATGCAATCCCAATAGGGTCGTTACATTATCATGCATATTTGTATATGGCCCACGAGGCGGTTGATTGGACCAAGCGCGCCCATTTCCTCGGCGTCGGAGTCTGGTCGTTGGCTTAGTGCAGGTCAACTGAGGAGCCTACAACAGTTTAGGTGCGGTCTGACCGTTCTGAACGAGAAGGTCATGTTTTCCCGTTGTCTCAGCGGGCAAGCTTAGAGATGTCGGGTATTGTCCGTGGTATCGACGATATATATGAGTGGTGTGCTTAGGAAAATGCAGACTTTTCAGGTACCCGGAAAACACTAATAGAGATGGGTATCGTTTGGCAATGCGTACTTGAATTTACGGTGCTTGTAACCACACCGGGGGTCTTCCAGTGGGTGGTTCTCACCGTAACGAACGAAAGATAGATGTGAATTTCAGGTTAAACCGGTCGGTTGGGTACCACATGGTATTCCCTGCTCCCCAGCCTCATCGGGTAAACCGGACGCTGATTGAATAGTTTTGTATGAGGTGCAAAGCAAGGACGATTGCTGCCCTAGTGGGAGCGAGGGCTCCCGAAATGGTGTATGAGCGTGCCTTGAACTTTGAATCCCACGAAACAGCTGCGGCGTTTTATATCTCTTGGAAGGGGCTGAGTAGATTAGATATGAAGCTGGAGGGGCTTGTCGTCGTTCCTAGTACAGCTTGTATGCGATTTTCTCGAAATAATGTTGACGCCAGGAGGTAGGAATCTGGTGTAGTTGGTTTGTATTTGCAGGAGGTACATGTCCACATTAAGATGTACCCCCTTGTTTTCGTAGAGATTACCGCATCGAAACATCGTTGTCGAAAACACCAAGCCGTCCACGCGCATGGGCAGTAGTAGCCGGGTTGCGTACAGGTTACCGTACGTACACTCATGTGGTCGGTTTGTTTATGGAAGCAAAGCAAATATCCACGCCAGGAGGTTTTGCTGTAGTCTTCAAGTATACGATTTCGAATAGATATAGCCCTGTATACCATAATTCCGTGCTTGCGTACGGTCGACACCAGGGCTTACATTAGGTGTTCCACATTTGCGCTCTGGCTCGACAAAAAGGGCCTGACTTGCGGTTCTAAGCAGCGGGCGCCGGATGGCGTGTTTAACGCAGCTTCACACGAATTTAGGTTGCCCACAACATTTTTCGCGGCAAGAGAAAGCATGTTGCGCGTGTCTTTGTCGCTTCACACAGATAGTTGGGATGCCTGTGTGCGTTCTCGCCGTAGGCGAAGATGCAGTTAACCGAACGATTTGAAGAGGTTTTCGGGCACATACCCCAACGCATGTCGTATTTTTTCCTATCCAGCGGTCTCTTGATGGGGTCCAGCCTCCGAAGGGCCGGGACAACATAAATCGGAGCCCTACTGCGCGACCCGCTTCACAGTGTGAAATCACGAACATCCACATTATACACTCCAAAGTAAAAAAAATGAGCATCCGTGTACAACTACAACCACGCACATTTGAGAACGACGTCGACCATTTCTGGTATGCTCCGATATATGTGATGTCAATCATACCTACAGCACACGCCTTGCATGATACGGTCCGTGCGGCACGTAGGCCGCCTATCAACGAATTATGACTGAAATCTACTCGAATGTGCCCGTTTGTCGTGTATCGATATAAAATATCAAAGCCGGTTGTTGCAATACAACGAGCATGCCCAACTATATCAGACCGTGTACGAATTTCGATCCGACACACGATAGCGCCTACACAGACTATCGGAGAAGTGGTCATGGACCCGCTCGCCCTTTGTTCGTGCCGTCAGTTGGTTATGCTAGAGATCAATCAACTAGGTGGGACAACTCGTGAACTGCCCGGCATGCTATTAAAAAATAGATCTACCCGGAGCGCTACCACAAACCTTTCGACGAGCCGGGAGCCACCCGCTATGCTATATGTGCCCACCTTCCCGATGGAACTGTCTATGCGTGTGCTGGTTGCAGCGGTCGTTCGGTATCGTACCCAACGGGGGGAAACAGTGCGACCCCACCCTGTAACGTTCGGCATAGGCAGGTTAACACGGCTATTGAAGGGCAGGCGGGCGTAAAATCACTGGGTTAGCTGGACCAAACGCAGCACGGTACTCTTCCTCTCGATACCCATGTCCTTTCCTCTAGATACCCATGTACTATTTCGCCTATGTGGCCCCTGGCGGCGTGCGTGAGTGCTGCGTCGTGTTTGCTGATGGCTAGCGTCATAGATACGCCGGACTAGAAATCGCACGTAAACGTATACTAAGTAGTGATCGTAAAAATGATCCCTGCATGCATAGAAGCAGGCCTTATCCCAAAGTGGTAGGGGTTGTACTTCTTGACTCAATGGTTTCAGAGCGCTCGAGTGAGCAACTGATACCGAGTCATGGTCGGCATGCTTCAAGTCTAGGAACGTAATCACAACCCCTGCATGCGTAACACTCTCGATGGGATCTACCCCTCCAGGGTCGTCGCCCTGACCTGGCGAGAACTTAAATTTCCTACCACGGTTAGTATTCGTTTTCCAGAGTCCGAGCCACTCCATGCAGGGCGTACGCGCCACGTTCACACACTGCCCTAGTCCACGCACAGACTGGCCATTGTACCAAGCAGTCTGCGATATTTGCTGGTGAGTCATATTGAGCGCTGTGCTGACTAATGCTCTTCTTGAGTTGTATAGAGCCGAGGGTATCAGACAAGTCTGCGGTGGGAGCTACGGGGAGATCATGAGCTGCATCTACCTGACATCTGTTTTGACGGGCAGGCGTCTGTCTTTGGGCTGAATTCAAGGTATCAACTCCGATTAGTACGCCAAGCCACGTCTCTGGAAACTCTCGGATCCTTGGAAACACCACCGTAACACCCTCCCCAGCTAATTAGCCAGATAAGGACAGATATGCAATGCCCTAAGCGGTGGATCCCAGATGCACTAATATAACCAATTTGAAGAGGGAAAACTCGGCCTTTTCCGATATAAAAACACTCTTCCTACACGCACAGGCTTGCGCCGCTTTACTCACTGTCGCGGTAAACGGGGGCCTGTCAATATTGGGACCTTCCCGGACGCTCACCACGCGCCTTCTCTATGGAGCCTGCCCAGTTGCAAGGGCGAGCAGGGGGCTCCCGCCCTCTTGTAGTGACAGACCACCAAACCTAGTCCACCCCTCCAAACTCCTGAATTACGAAACCGCGGGTAAGATTTTATTTTTTAAACTCAAAATACTCAACCCGTACCCCGACGTACTTCACGTGCGCCCTCTTGTGCCCAACGGTGCAAACTCGCCCCCATAAACCCCGACTGTGGAACACCAATGGAACGCTCAAGCCGAACCGCTGAAGCCAGAGCGCATAAATGAATACCGCCAGCGCGCATGAGTGAATTCCGACGAATACCCGCAGTATATAGTTTTGGAATTCAAAACGTTTTTCTGGATGCGATCCAATTTGCGTCTGATTGGCCGACACGTTTATTCGCCAAGCAAGCTGTTATCGTGTGAAATTCAAAACATCACATGCAACAAGTATCATGGGACTTCCTACTTACTTGCCCTTTGTTCAATTATGTATTCAAGTTGGGAAGTTTGTCCAAGTCGACGTTGCACGTTCCACGAAACCGAGGTATGCCCCGCAAACTTGAACAGTGTTGTCGTCAACTGGTTCAGAGACGAGGTCCATCCGTTCCGAGAGGTAAGGTCAGCCGAGCAGCCGCAGCGTGATATACGATCACCCTTGTCACAGACGAGGCCACCGGCGGCACCTTCAGTCTCCTGTGCCTCCCAACAAATACGAGAACAAACCAGGGCAAGACGCCGCAAGACGTTCGATCGACGATTTATCCCAGTTGCTGCTGCCAGCGAAGGACTTCGGATCAGCCCCTCTGGCCTACAGCCTCCTAGTCGGTCCCGGCACAGCAAAACTGACGAAAGCCGAGCCGCTCCGGCGAGAACGCATGCCCTCACTTGCCTCTTTCGATACCGACGAGGTGTTTATCGTGTTTTGCGTGGTTTTGGATATTCAGAACGAAACACGTCATTCCTCGATATGATGCAAAGTACTGTTTTTCCAGAAATTATATTCAAATACGATTCATATTTTCAAAATAGCCCAAAAAACGTTTTTTGATAACATCGGCCCTCACGGTAGCGTACGCTTCCCGCGTTTGGTCTCCAAACGAGAGCGAACAGGTTTGGAGGAACTGGTTTTCCCCGGCGGCACCTCTAGGGTAGTGGTTCATTCAAGATATCTGCCTAGTGGGCGCCATGGTATTTTTATTGAAAGGGCGATTCAACAATGCAGAGCCGCTTCGTGGACGACGTCGGGTGTAGCCATAACTACCCCTGCGCCGCCATTTCACGTTGCCCCTTTCGTAATTCGGCCCATCAGGAGGCTTGACCTTAACCCTCTCACGACGCTTCCTGCCGGTCGTTTTGGAGAAATCGAGTCTGACACAGGAGTGGAAACATTGTAAGTGCCTCTGCGCATCTTCCCAAACTGGTCTTGACCGCACTACAAACGCTAGCAGGCGCAATGTAGCCACCACTATACCCATCCTATGAGCGTACTTTAACAGCGTACCTCTTCTAGGTCTAACTGGATATTGATTTACGCTTGAGTTGGCTAGAGAGCTTTTGGTGCAATCAAGGAAGATGGTGTAGACTGGGACCAACCCTCCATCGACCCCAACACGGACCTAAGCCCGGCAATAAACGCGGCTGCACGGCTTTCGAGCTTTTGTTGTGTTTAGTTTAGCTGAAGATCACGACGTTTCTCCCTGAACAACAGGAGAGCGAGAAGTGCTCCCAAAACGTCGTAAGGTGTTGGAAGAACTACTGCGGCCAATTCTCACCTGCCGACCTCTAGCATAATGCGGAGGACCCACGGTCTGAAGACTCGCACGTTCTGTGTTTCACTGGGGAGGCGTTCGGGAGGCGATCTTTCTTTTGGGGAGAGGGTGTTGGACCCAAGCGTTTTTCTACACTAAGGGGTATATGCTCCCACATGTGTAAGGGAGGGTATGTTCGTCGTGTGGCAATGTGTCACAAAATTGAGTGGGTCAACAGGCAGACTGTGTGCTCGCGTGTTCTCCAAATCGGGACGCACAAAGTATCATGCTGAATCAGGCAGCGGGTGATGAGGACCGAGCACGGGCCGCGTTGGTTATTTCACAAGTAAGTGCCGGGCTCCTTCCCTGGTGCTTCCATGGAGTTCCATGGGACTTCAATGGGACTTACGTATGACTTTGACCGGGCTTCCCAGTTCTCGTGAGACTTCCGTGGTGTCCCCATAACACTTTCGAGGGGTTTACACGGGGCATTCGTGTGGCTTCTGGTCAATAATGTGTGGCGTGACAAGTCTTACGCAGTTAGGCGAGATAAACAGCACTCATAAAGAAGGTTGCATGGACACTCGTGTTTGATTCTATCGAGGAGGAGTCTACGAGCCCACGTAGGGCATCGGGTGTCGGTCGCACCTACAGTTACACCCAGGACCAAATATCCCCCGGTATACAAACGCCTTCTACCCTATACGTGTTCCACCGCACACGAGAGTGCGAGACTCACCGCTCACAGCTGTACTCCTGGCATACGGAACAACCTCGGAATTCCCATGGGGCTAACGTGATGCCTCTGTGTGTACTCCCTTGGGACTCCCGTGGGCCTCGCATGGAACTCCCACGTTTCCCTGGTGCTCTCGCGGTGTTTCCATGGAACGTCCCTCTGATTTTCATGGGGCGTCTGGTAGAACTCAGAGCTCTAATGGTTCTTCCATGATGTTCCAGCCGGCCTTTTGTGGGATTTCCGTGAGACTTCCCCGCGACTTCTGTGGGCAATAGTGACGTCCATGGGACTTCCGCGGTACTTTCAGGCAGCTTCCACAAGTGTACATGTTCTTCAGTGGGGCTTTCAAGTAGATTCAATGGGACTCAGGGTTGGGTTGTGGAGTTCCCATGGGACTTCCGTCGGACTCCGGAACTCTCATGGTTCTTCCGTGGTGTTCCCGAGGGGTATTGGTGGTATTCCCATGGGACGTCCGTGTGACTTCGAGTGCAATTCCACGGGGATCCCATGGAACTCTACGTTTCCATGAGTCTTCCGTGGTATTGCCATGAGACTTCTAGGAGACTTTCATGGGACTTCGTCGTGGGGCTTCCAAGTTGCTATGGTGATTTCGTGGTGTTCTCAAGGGATTTCATTGGACTGCCATGGGACTTCCGTGGGCCTTCAAAGCCCCCACTGTGCTTCTGTGGTGTTCCCGTGGGACTCCTGTGGTGCTATTATGGGGCTTCCAAGATGCCATAGTGCTTCCGCGATCTTTCCAATGAGAACCCCATGCGGCTTGCATGGGACTTCTAAGTCCCCGTGGTGCTGCCATGGCGTTCCCGTTAGACTTTCCTGGGATTTCCTTGCGACCTTTGTGGGAATTTAACGGGGTTTCCATGGGAGCTCCGTGGGCTGTATAGCTCCCAAGGGGGTTCTTCAGTGCGTCCATGAGGCATATGAACTCCCATGGTGCTTCCGTGTTGTTCACATGTGAGTTCCAGTAGACTTGCATAAGACCGCATCCTTCCATGGAACTTCTGTGTTTCTTTCGTGCGACTATCATCTCGCTAATACGAGGTTTTTCCGTGGCGCTCCCATTGTATGGGACCGACCTGGTGTCTCCTATGTGCTTCCATGGGCCCTCCATTGGGTGTTCGAGGGGCTTGGGTCCGAGGTTCTACTTTCCAAAGGGTTTCCACGAGCTCCTTCGGACTTCGATCAGACCACGTAGTTTCCATGGGGCTTCTATGCTATTCCATGGACCTCGCGCTTCCGCGTGAGTCTCACGGGGACTACCGAATGATTCCGTGGGACTTCCGTGACAGCTTCACGGGACTTCGGTCGGACTTCCATCAGCGCTTCATAGGATTTCAGTGGAACTTCCGTGGGACTTTCGTCGGAATTGCGTGGGGCTTCCACGGGACGTGGACTCCTATGCGGCTTCCGTAATGCTTCCATGGAACTTCCATGGGATTTTGGTGGGACTCCGGTAAGGCTTCCAACTTCCCATCGGGCGTTCTAAGATATGGGCATTTCAATAGCACTTTCGGCAAACCACTTTATGTTTGGCGGGGATCATCAACTCCTCAACTGGAGAGCTACACAATATGCTTCGTGGTTTACAATAGCATTCGCGATGCACCTACGAGCTGGGCTGGTTAACAAAAACGTTTAGTTTGGTCAGGCATTTTAGCTGTAGTTTTTCTTCGAATTTTGAGCTGAAAACTTGACAAGCCCTACTTCAGGGAAAAAAAACGAAGGGATTGCCAACTGCGCCATCTTTTTGGGGTGTTTTTGCTTGAACTAGGCATATTTCAGACAAAAAGAAAAAAGTTGGGTTCGGCCACAACTGAGGGAAAAAAAAACAAGAAAAAAAATAGTGCAGTTAGTTGGCAATCCCTTCGTGTCACCCCGAAGTGGGACATAAAAGTATCCAGACCAAAAAAAACAGTGGGCTTAGAATCTCATATTTTTTGCTCGCCGTCGTAATGTCTTACCTTTGTTGAGAGGATGGCATATCTCTCGATGCACGGTGAATTAGGCGATGGCGAGTTTATCGGTCGATTCGTCACGTCTCAAGGAAGATGCACACCGATTTTGAGCGGAACCCGCAAGACAGGGATTTTGGACTTTAGTATACTTGATGCACTCAAATATCGACATCTATCTACATCTCGTTTTACCACTAAGGCGTGGTTTTCCCACTTTTTCTACATTTCTGTTGCTACGAACCTACCTCGGATTTCGAAATATTCAACGTCGGCAAGAGCGCTGTAAACTCAGGAACAAACTGCTACTAACCTTGAGTCGTCATATTTACAAATGCCAAAGGAACCGCCTGGCGAGTAAAAACAAAATATCCAGCTCGTGAGGGTTGTTCTCCGGCATAATCGTGCAATGCTTCTCACATTCGGATTCCGACGGAGGCAGAAATGTTCGAGTTAGGATCCTCAGGAAAATTAGGAGCCTCGCACTCCTACCATAGCCTGCATCATGGGATTTTCTAGGCCTTCTTTGGTGCTTCGTTCGCATGGGAGCTCTTCTATGGGATCTACATAGGACTTGTGCTTCCGTGGAAATCCCATGGCTATTTAGCTCCCGTGCGAATTCTATGGGACTTCGGTGGGAATCCCATGGGGACGTCCATGGGACTTCTGTGAGACTTTCATGGAACTTTTTTAGCTTCCGTGGGAGTCCCATGGGGTTTAGTGCAGACAAAAAACAATGTTAAAGAGCATGAAATGGGGAAACAGGTGCTCAGGGCGGATAACCGTACGCATGCTTAGCGAAGAGGTCACTAGGTTCACCTTCTGCTTCACCCGGTGTCGAGCGTGGTACGGACAACGTATGATGCATGCAGAGTAGTGGCCTGGACTTGCAAAGGTCGTTAGGGTACCAGTCCTGTCAGTGAAAGTAATTTCAGCCATAGGTTCTTGGTGCCTTTGAGGCTAACGAGACCTCAGCCATTTCAGTTCCTGGTACCATTGGGACGAAGACCCCGCCATTTCAGACCCTGGAACCCTTGGGATACCTGTAAGGCAGGACTCAGTCATTTCAGCTCTTGGTATCCTTGAGACTGGCGAGGGCCCGATCGTTAAAGCTTGTCGCACTCATAGGAGAAGCGAGGGCTCAACCATGCCATTTCAAACCCCGGTACCCTTGGGACTGGGTCCTTCAAAATGGCTGGTACTGGTGAGTCACTGGCTTGAGTCCCGGGGTCTGGTACTGTTACTCTAACAGCCTGTCACACATTCATAACGTGGTGGTTATTGAACCTATTGTCGTACACACACTCAGTACACAAATAAACACACGAGTGTAGAAGCCGCCAGAGTGCCGGTCCTCCCGCTACCAGTCATGTCAGCTCCTGGTACCCTTCGAATCAGGGGAAACCCTATAGTCCCAGCTCCTGGTACCCTTGGGACTGGCGATGACTCAATAATTTCAGCTCCTCGTACTTTCAGGGCTGACGTTTCCAAATCGACTGGCACTGGCAAGCCAATTACAGTCCCGCGGACTGGTACTGGTACCCTAACGACATTTCGCGCGTTTTAATACAGTAGTTGTACTGCAGATTGAACGAGGCAATCGAATATACCACTTTCCTAGCATGAAAAGACACTCTACCACAAAGCACACGGGCACTCTCATGCTCGAGGAAGCTGCAATAGTGGCACAGTACAGGGAGACGCAACCAAAAGCTGCTCCCGATTTGAACAGTTTTCACGAGTTCAGTACATGTATTCCCGAGGTTAGGCGTGCTCATTCCTCTCCAGACGGGGGAGGTGTGGGTGTGGCCCTCGTCGGCACAACCCATACATAGTGAAACCCGGAGGTCCTGCAGCGAATATAAGCGGCCATCAGTGTTGTACAACATCGTGCCTGAAATGGCACCAGATGCACATGCACTTGGTTCGCCCGTGTTCCTGTATATAGCAATGCTCGTCTTCGGTTGTGGGAGCTGCATCCTTCTGGTGTAGCCAACATTTGTCTACCATGAACGGCGACGCATCCGGAATACGACTGCGCGCGCTCAATTTTCGCAGGAGTCTACCAGGTATCCTTGGTACCATTCGCGCATGCCATTCACCATGCCACACACCATCATATAATCGCTGTAGATGCCCCTCGTACCCTTGACAATACGCACAACCCCGCCAGCCACGAACGATCGTGTTTGGCGAACTCCGGTGCTGCAGGCTCTTGTGCGATGATGCGCTAGTCCAAGGGTACCATTTCACACCAAGCGTAACTTTGTTCAACAGCCATACATGGACGTCGAAGGTCCGTCCACCCTCAGTAACACAAGACTACATGTAGCACGACGCGGGGACTTGCACTATCTACAACTGGCTACCACTGTAGTTCGGGAAACACAGTCAACCACGGGTATACAACGGCTGCCTCCGTGCCTCGACACAGCATTCGGACGGCCCTCAACTTCAGCGTTTGGCGACGTTTAATTGGGAACTACCCACAGGATTGCATGCATGACCATGCCCAACAGTACTAGTAGTATTGCTCAAATGCCACACTACGACAGGATCAAAATCAATCTTGTTCTCATCACAATCGATCTTTCATCGGTGCCGGCAAAGCCTTGCGTTGCGCTCGCGCTGCGCTTCCTTTGCGTTGGGTTCGCCGTTATCATATAAATATGACCACTCTGCGAAACACACCCACCTCGACCGTTGCGAGCTCAAGCAGGGCACCAACAATTTTCGGATCGAGAACTGCTCCCACCTTCTTCTGGGCTCCGATTTCGCCACGCGTATGGGCTTGCTGGCGAGACGCCGCTCTCGCGATCTCCACTGCCTTATCGGCACTCCTTAACCTGCTGCTCACAGGCTGTGCGTCTGTCGTTTCTTCTCGTAGGTGGTGAGAGTCCGGCGTATCGCTGTTCGTAAGGGCGTTTACAAGATCCGGAAGAACAGGACTGGAACCATCATGACAAACCGTCCACGGCTCCTCTCGAACCCCGAATGAATTAATAGCAACATACCTGCTCGCAAGGATGACCAACCAGCCGCGGCGGCGCCAGGAGCGCTCCAGCTTTGCACGCTTCAGAACCGACTTGATGCGCCTCACGGAAACTAGATCCAAGCGTCTGGTTGCCAACGTCACTGACCCACCTGTGAAGGGGAGGCCCGAATCCCCCGTGAGGTCAGGCGGGTAGCCTAGACCGATGACATCGACGGCGACCGGCCTTGAGTCACTCTTGCCTCGCCTAGACGACGAAGAAGTTTCCAACGCATAATCTGCTGCTGCTAGGTCCACCGCGCCAGGGTCTGCCCCAGCGGCGACCAAGACCTCCACACTCTCGGCATCGATGAAGCGGCAAGCCCAGTGTAGCGGTGTTAATCCGGCTGAGGACCTCGACTCTACGTCAGCTCCAGCTTCCACTAGGACGCGAACTATATGAGCGAGGCAGCCCTTGCAAGCCCAAGACAGTGGAGTCTGGCCCAGGGTGTCATCACGGTGCTCCGTGGAGGCCCCCGCTTTCAGAAGCAAATTCACGACGTTCAGCCTGTTGTTCATCACCGCCCTGTGGAGCGGGGACTCGCCCCAGAACGTAAGTAACTCTCTGTCTGCTCCGGCCTCGAGAAGGTCAGTTACCATCTGATCGCGTCCACCGAAGGCGGCGACGTGTAGCGGACAGGTGCCAAGGTAGTCGCTAATATTCGGATTGGCGCCCGCCTTCAGCAAGATCCTCGACACGGTGTCGTGGTGCAAAAGCGCAGCCTGGTGCAACGGCGTGTTTCCGATCCCATCCTGCCAATCCAGGAATGCGCCACCTTTCACCAGGCCGGATACAGTAACCACCTCTTCCGTCAGCATGTTGACGTGGTCATAGATCAGTTTTCCTCCCATGTCGCTCGTGGGCAGAAGCAGACGTGTGACAGCCGCTGACGCCGGGTGCGATTTTCTGGCGGAAACCTCGGCTGGAGTTAAGCCCGCCGCACCGTGTTGCCCCCTGTCGAACCCAGCATCGAGCAAAACTTTTACCACTCTCACGTGTCCCCCAGCAGCGGCATAGTGAAGGGCGGTGCTCCTCGAGGGCCCCACTCCAGAGCGATGGCGGTGCAACGGTTCGAGATCGGATTCACCAGCGCGATGATGAAGCAGCACGATAACAACTTCCGTATGCCCTTTAGACGCTGCCAGCATGATTGGGGTTGATTTACGTTCGCTTCGAGGGTCAACACACGCTCCCGCTCTGAGCAGCGTGAGGACCACGTTGCGGTACCCTTGTTCCGCAGCCCAGTGGAGCGGAGTGCGGCCGAATCGGTCAGGCAGGTCGTAGGAAAATCGTCCCTCTGCTAGCAACGCCTGGACATCGGATAGCATGCCTTGAGATGCTGCGCAGTGCAATATCTCCTCCCGGCCGTCACCAACAATGTCGGACGGCGCGAATATCCTCGCAACGAGCCTCCGATGGTTGTTGAGGCTCTGGAGCGGGTGGCCTGTAGTTTCGCCTACCTCAGTCGACCCGGCGAGCTCCATCTTGGTTAGAGGGGGGTCTGGTGCAGTCACCAAGTCTGGCCAGTGAACAGTGAACAAAACAACAACAACAATAAGCCAGGTTTGGAGGGTATCCGATGCGTCGGGGTTTGGTTCGTGTCCATCCCTAGTTATAGGGCCGTCATTTTCGGCGATATGAATTTTCACATTTTTACAAACTTATTTCCAGGTCTTCCAGGGAAAAAACGTGGGCACTCTTATCGAGGGCGGGGTTGGTTTGTCTGTTTTTCCAGAATTGTAATTTTAAAAGCCACAACCCACCCCAGCAGTCACTCGCGTCGGCACAGAGCAAGCATGAGCGAAAAATCCAGAAAACCGCAGAGGGAAGCATCCAGGCCAAATAGAATCGTGAAACCCGGCGACAACAGCGACAGCAGCAACAGCAGCGACAGCAGCGACGGCAGCGACAGCAGCGACAGCAGCGACAGCAGGACTACCGCGGGCCCAAGACGAACGGTGATGCATTTTCGGGGGAAAACACGCGTGCGTGCGTGTAGCTGTCGCTGCAAACAACAAAGCAACAGGAACAGCCGCGCCAGCACGAGGAACTTCGATGGCAAAACATACTCAGGAGAAGAAGGCAGCTGCCGAAGGCCAGGGAAGGTGTTTGGGCGACGGTGCCGGAAGCGTGGGGCGCCAGGACAGCAGCAATAGCAGAAGCAACAACATCGGCAGCGGCAGTAGCTGCTGCAAGTTGTACAAGAAAGACAAGCTTGATACAGGCGTCTCGTGGGGGGGGGCGAAATCGTTGTCCCGTCCGACTCGAGGAAGAGTACTCCGGTGCAAAGATTTCAGGAGACATGTCAAGCAAGGCAAAACGTGCGCTGTCAAGGGTATAAGACCGAGTGTTCCACTCTAAAACCTAGTAGTTTGGTGTCAGTCAAGGCACGTCAAGGCAAAGTTGCTGTCTGTCAAGGGATGAAAGTGCTGTCTCCTGACATCTTTGCTCCGGAGGTCCAGGCCGCTTGCTTCCATCGGTCATGACCCCCCTAGTCAACAGGTAAAGCCACCCGGTGGTCCCAGCGTTGCGCAACGGCGATTGTCGGAGAATCGCCTTGGATCTATGGAAAAGTGACGAAAATATTTCCAAAATTGTGATGACTAACTTTTCCAGATTTCCCCTGGAGGTTGTTAAACTTCGCAAATTGTGACATAACGCCTCCTTAGGGTCATTCTTACTGGACAGCTTTTTTCCCAAATTTTTGGCATTTTTTCCTTTTTTCCCAAATTTTCGACATTTTCTTCGCGCAATTTTTCAATCTTCCATATTTTCCTGTTTTTTTTTCCAAATATTGGAATGTTAACGAACTTGATATTTTTGGTTCTGGAGAATTTCACGAATAGTGACAGAACGCCTTCGTATATTGATACATATCTCCAATTATTTCCAAACTTTGGAAATTATGGAAAAAACGCTCTCCGATAAGAATGAACCTTCTTACTATTATCTTCGGACAAATTTCACAAATAATGAAAATTTGAGGAAATTTGGAAATAAATGGAAATATAGCCTCTCCGATAATAGCGGCCCTTGCTCAATGGATTGTTTTCACCCCGACGCCAAAAGCGGGTATTGTTCGTCGTGCAGTAGACTATGGTATATAATAGCAGTGGTAGTACCTACTGCTGTACTTAGTACAACGTGGTTAAAGCATACATTACGGCCTATACGTCGCCTGTCGGCGGTAAAACTAACTGCTTTTACGGTAAATACTGTACCTGTACGAGTATTGCCGCCGGGCTATCAAGCTTGTTTTTATTGGTGTTGTGTACCTGGTACCACGTAGTCAGTAGACCCTGTCTCGTGCTTCTTGCACGGCATGAATGAACTCATCAAGCTGGACTTGTTCTCCGAATGGCACAACCCTCGGCAAAGTAAGTGGGAGGCCATATATTAGATGTCGTACGTCGCCGACGTGAATCGCGTGTTGACTGGCCGGACTCACGATCGAGCTATCATATTAAAAGTACACGCACGTGTGCACGTGTGCATGATGCCACCACATACAATCGCTTCCTACATGCATCCTATATCCCTGGTCCATGTGTACCAGGTACAAAAAAGACACCACCCATCACAGAACCCAACAGGCACTCTGCACAGCCACTCACAGGGTGTACTGTACGAGTATTGGCAGCCACATTATGCAAGGTACTCATATAATACCCATACCGTAGGTACTGCTGGTGGAAGAGTGTGCAACGTGCAACGATTCTGCTGTGGGTGCCTTGATGTTCGAGGTAGGTCTCCTCACCGGGTGGATGTTGATGGGCAAGGATGACTGTTGTGGTGGCTGGTGGCACTCAAGATGTCGACACCCAGCCCGGCACTGCACGAGGAGGAAACTTGGGAGACCTGTTTGGCCTAGGAGGCGAAGAAGAGCGGGTGGTAGGGCGAAAGAAAGTTTTGCACGCCACGGCTTGTCCTGGCAGCCTTGTTCCCGAGCTGTGGGTGTGGTGTTGGCTGGGTGCGGCTTGTTGTTTTGCAGGCTGGAATTTAATTTCACAGGCGAAGCCTGCGGAAAAAATAGGAAACCCGTCGTGCATTCATTTTAATTTTTTCAAGGGATTCCCATTGTGAATGAGACGGGCATGGGAATGGGTCGGGAATCCCACCGTGAAATTGGAGCTCCCCATTCCAATCCTGCCCACCCTACGATGAATTTAACAACCATTTGCTCCTCAAATGGCCGACCTAGCATCCCCCCATCCCACTTGCTTCCCATTCCCATTGTGGGCACGGCTTCTCCCATCCACATTCCCGTTTGAGGGCACGGCTTCTCCCTCCCAGTGGTACGTCCACACACACACATGTATGTACCGTACAATATCTGGCAATATTCTGAATATTGGATTGGATGGCGGGAAGCTCCAGAAGAGTCCAAGAGTTCTCCAGTGGTTTTAGAGAGAGAGAACGCGTCCGCTACCCACACATCTACTCACAAGCACAAAAGGGCGATGGCGGACCCCACTGACTGGTGGCTCTGCTGCTGCTGAGTCTCGCCCACAGCCAAGCACATTAACGGAGTTGCCGTAACAGTGGCCAGTGCCGGCGCTGGGAGAAACAGGCAGACTTCAGGGATTTCTATAGATATATGTTGAGTCGTGAATATCAACAACAACAGCAGCAGCAGTGTTTCTGATCTCTCTTAAGGAATTCCAAGCGACGTAAAAGTATGTGTGGTACTGTGTATGCCTCGGTTTCTGATTGGGGGGGGTGTACCTCCCGTGTTACGTTGACCGGTCCCGCATATTCCCCATTGTCATCTATCGTTGTGCCCCCATACCTGGTAGTTTTCTCCTCATTTCTCCACACTGTTTCCCACCTCCTCAATGCAACACGCCCATCCCATCCCGTTGGCGTCACGTCCGACTCCCTTACCGCCACGTGAATTAAACATACCCCAGTATCCCGTCCCATTCCCATCCCAAGTAAGAAGCAAGTAAGTGGGCATTTCACGTTCCCATCACAACGGGACTCAACACTTTGACGATGGGATTCCCATCCCCATCACAATGGGGGGCCAAAAAAAAAATCGTCTACGGTGAGCGAAACCTGACCGTCCCGTCCCACGTGGGCCAAGTTTCCCGTGATAAACCTTGGTTTGTTTTGTCCGGTTCGTAAAAAGATACCTGGAACGCTAGTATTATTTATTCACGCATGCTCCCACCCTCGATATTGGGCGATGGTCAGGACTATTGTCCCCGTGCTGTCGTCGGAAGTGTCTATCGACCGGTTCCTTCCCTACCGTATTGTTTGTACCACCGAGGGCGTTCGAGTTAACGGCGCAACCAGAGGAGGCGCCTTTACCTAGAGTGCAACCGAAAAAAAATGAAAAGTGCTGCTATAACGCCGACCACGACGACGGCCGTGAGATACGATACATGTTCGAGTGTATGAACGACAGGCACCACCTGTTGCTGTCAGGCGTAATAAAATATTACCGCTTGTCATCGTGTATTGCCCTTCATATATATATATATATATATATATATAGATGCGCTCGTACCCTCAATAATGGTCGCTGCGAGAGTATTTGGGGGCAACTTTAGCTATAGGTGCCACCAAAATAAATACGAAGCAGCAAAACAGGGGATCCTCAGTAGAGTTGTATCCGGTCAGGTACTCGGACCAAGCGGGTACCCGGACTTTTTCCCGCGGTACTACCCGTACCCGTGGCCGGGTAGTAACCATGTTTTCAGCACATGGACCTGGATAGTACGGGTCGCCGGACAAAATACAGTGCTGTTCACCGGTAAAACAAAATATAAGCGGCACGGCAAGGGGAGAACCAAAACTTTACACCGACACGACAATTGACAAGTAAGTATCGAATCAATAATGCGGCACACACCGGCAGTAACACCGAATGAAAAATTAACGGGTACCCGTTCATCTCCGGTATCCAGGTACCTGCTCATGTGTGTTGCCCGGTTACCCGTTCATGTCGGGTACCCGGGTGTGCGTGTGTGGATCCTCTCCACCTTTTTCAACGAGCGTCGTGTTCGTATGTATGTGCGTGTTGAGGACTCTGACCAATATTGTTTTTAGCTTATCTAAAAGGTATGGAGAGGGACATTTCGAATTGGGGATGTGTATTCTAAACCGGTAGCCGGGTACACGGATGCCCGTTCTTGTTGGATACCCGGGTACCCGGGTACTCGACCCGGTTCCAATTACCGGGCGGGTATTAGGTATTACTCGTATCCGATCGAGTAGTGACAGGCCCGGGTACTACCCGTCGGGTATCCGAGTAGTGGGAGACGAACGGCGGGATACAATTATAATCCTCAGGCCTTTTGGGAAACAGATCTATTGTGGCCGAGATCGAGCTGAGAGCGCGCCAAGCTAGCTCCTGTGGCCTGTAGGATATCGACAGATTTCCAGTATGTACTATCGAAACAGGTAACAGGTATCGATGTTGGTATGTTGGTTAACGATGCCCCCAACGTGACCTCGAGAATTTTAAAAGCATTTACCCATTACACGACTCTTTGTAGTGGCGGGAATGTTGACACCATGTCTGGTAAGGACAGCCAGGACTGACCGTGGCAGACAGGGCAAACGGAGCCAGCCAGTGCGACCCCATGCGCTTGGGCGTTCATTGTTGGTCGAGGGGCTCTGCTCCTGTCTTCCCACCTTTGTGCCCGACCATACAGGTTGGCTGGGTAGAAATCTGCTGAGCTTGGGACACTTTTTCGACTACGAGATGATACCCCGCGGGATCCAACTACCCCGGGACTAAACAGGGATGTGATCACCGCGGGATGTATTGTGCGGGAATGGGATGTACACTCTTCTGTGGCATGGAAGCGGGATCTTATAACTTATACAGCACACGTTTGCGCTAGGACGGGGTTTCCTATTTATCACGGGGCCACGAGATTATCCCGAACCCCGCACAAACCCGCGAGATAATCCCGAACCCCGCACAAACCCGCGAGATAATCCCCGCGGGGAAATCTCCAGGAATGCCCTGGGAATGGTGGTGCGAAAAACAGCGGTCTTACAACTTACCAAGTAATAACTATCCTGGTTATATATGATGTTGAGGCGTTCTACGATAGAGGCTCACCTTAATTTTTACGAGGTTGATATGTCCCTCCAAAGGTACAATGCGGACAAAAATACGAATACAACTGATGCTACACGCATCTCGTGCGTTCACTTACGCACTCTTCCCAACAATGTAGAGCACAAGTTACATATTCATCCTTCAACTGGCGTCCGGTAAAGACACCGTGGTGGCTCAGATCATTTCCCCCCCCAAATGTGATCATTCAATCCTAAAACGTCTCTGTTGTTGCTTATGGCTAGGCGTGTTGTCTCCTCTCCGGGGCATCCCTAGGGCTAGGCGTCGTGTGGAAAAAGAGTGCAGAATGGCTTAATACCGAGGTCATGCTCGCGGTACAGTAGTAGCTATCTTGCGAAAAACGATACAAGAAACCCACCGGCGAAAACCATCCATACCGCAAAGCATCCAACCGCCTCCACGCTTATTGGCAGCCACGCCAATGTCATGCTTAGTAGCCTATAAAGGTAGCAATATTTCGTCGTCACATACACGAGGCGTCATACTTGCCGGTGGCGCAAACCCAAGCAACACACTCGACCCAAATCCAACATCCCCCTTGACATTTATTTCCGAAATCCCTTGCCCACAACGCACAGCCTCGTGTAGCTGCCCGCGGTTCTACGGGTCCGCATATGCTGCTGCGTCCGTCGTCGTAATGGGCCACTTCCTCCTGAGCCCGCTTCAAGTTTGTTTGGTGTCAGTAAAACCAAGAGCACATCAATGTCCTCCTCATGTAGTCACACCCGCTCTAAAACACGCCGGTACAATCTAACCGTGAGACCTCGAGGGTAAGGTGTAGCCGATATAATTGTGACCCTCACCCCGACAACGGTTATACAATCAATAACCGCGTAGATCGCTACAGCACTGCGCTGTCTAGTCCAACCAATACGATAGATATTGTGCGCTCCCTCGGTTTGTTTGTCCCTAAGTGCGACACAACGCACGATGTTCCCTCCCTAGAATATCTATAACATTCCTCGTTCTGCGGAACGAGAGTCTACAGGCATAGCGTCTCACAGCTCCGTCAACTAGGAAGCGCTCAAGGATTGGCGTGGGCCCTACTTCGCCATCACCATATCAAGTTCACCACTCTGCGTGTACGAAACACAACGTGCGGTATCCCTCCCACCAGTCAGTGGCTATAGCACACCTCCTGCTGCAGTGCGAGGGTTGGCAGACACATCGTCACGGGATTCCACCAATTCACAAGTGCTGAAAGACTCGTGCCTTAAATCATCATCCCTAAACAAATATCGCCGCTTTGCGGAAAACACCCACCTTGACCTCTGCGAGCCCGAGAGCAGCGATAAGTTCCGGGAACAGTTGCTACATTCACCTGGCCTCCGATGTCACCACGCGTTTGACCTTGCTAGCAGAATGTCACCCTTGCGAGCATGGTCAAGTTGTCGGTATTCCTTACTCCTTTACCCGCGTAATAATGTCCGTTGCTCCATCCTCCTTGCGAATGGAGATAGGTAGCACAGTCGCCGCTATGCCAAACCGAGCCACTGGCGACTCAATTCTGGCGGAAATGCGGCGGGTTATCGACACATGGTGATTGTACAGCCGCCCGTAGAAGAGGGCTACAATCACCACGGCAACGCCCTACCGCTTGTCCCGAACCCCGGAAATTTCTTCAAGAAACACCTGTCCATAAGGATCACCAACCGCGGCGGCGCCAGAAGTGCTCCTTGTTCGCCGCCTTTAGAGCCGACTACATCCGCCTAGCAAATACTCCATCCAACCGCCTGAATGCAAACCTCAATAGGCCGTCTGAGCAGGAATCCCTCGAATCGTCCATCCTGTCAAACGGGAACCCTAGACCGACAACGTCGAGTGCGATCAAACATTGAGACAATCATTTGCCACTCCTAGACGACGAAGTCGCTACCACAGCATTTTCTGCCAATATGTTCACAGCACCGGGGCCTGTCCCAGCAATGAGTACGACGTCAAAGTTCCCGGCATCGTTGAAACGGCAATCCCAGTGTAGAGGTGTCGATTCAGCGGAGGACCTTGACTCTACGCCTGCCCCAGCTTCCATCAAGACGCGGACTATGAGAACGAGGTAGTCTCTGCAGGCCCAGGACAGTGGAGTCTAGCCGTGGATGGCACCAAGGTGCTCCGTGGAAGCGCCCGTGTTCAGTAGGAGACTAGAAACGTGTACACTGTTCTTCAGAACGGCCATGTGGAGCGGGGAGTGGCCGCGGACCGTCAGCGCCTCCAAGGCGGCTCCGGCCTCGAGAAAGTCCTCTATGATCTCCGGCAATCCGGTGGAGGCGGCGATATGTAGCGGAGACGCACCACGGCGGTCCCGACGATGCAGATGTGTGCCTGCCTTGAGCAAGACCTTCGATATGGCGACGTGGTCGAATAGCGCAGCCCGGTGCAACGGCGTGTCTTCAGTCCCATTGACCCAGCAGAGGAATGCATCGTCTATACCTAGACCGGATACGATAACTACCTCTTGCATCATCATGAGTACGTAGTCATGGACAAGTTTTTCTCCGGTGTCCTCAATAAGGCAGACGTAGATAGATGTGTGACGGCTGTTGACGTAGGGTGTGACTTTCAGCGGATATTTCGGCTGGAGGTATGTCCGTCCCGTTTCGTTGCCCCCAGTCGAATTCAGCATCGAGCATAGCTTCTACCACTCTCACATGGCCACCAGTAGCGATTCAGGGCAGAGTGGTCCTTCTTCAGTGCCCAATGCCGAAAGGATGATGGGTCAAGGGCTAGCAGTCTTATTCGCCTGCGCGGTAGTGAATCAACAGTCCAACAAAGTCCGCATGTCCTTCAGACGCTACCAGCGCGATTGTGGCGGATCTACGTTGGCTGCGAGGGTCAGCACATGCCCCCCCTCCAAGCAGCTTAATGACAACGCTGGGGTGCCGCTGCTCGGCCGCCCGGCGTAGCGGAGTGCGGCCGAAATGGTCGGGCAGATCGCAGGGAAATCTTCCTTCTACTCCCAACGCTAGGACAGACGACAGGATGCCCTGTGACGCGGCGCAGTGAAACCTCTCCTGGCTACCAACAACTGGTGCTGAGGAAGCATATGCCATCGCTTTACTAGCAGTGTGAAAAATCGTGGCAATGAGTCCGGTGGTCCACGATTCTTTTGACAGCGGATGGCCATTAGCTTTGCCTCAGTTCGACCCTTCGTCGCCACCCTGGTCTGAGCAAAGGCCGGGGCAGGCGTCAATTCAATCTGTACAGTGCATCCAACAACGTGAAAGGAAACGAGACAGGAAAGAAACAGTACTTGCCATGTTTCCTCATCAACCCTTGTTCTGCGTCGGCCCTCGTTCTACTTTTCCTGTGATATTCTTGCCTAGTGCACGTACCGGTATCGGTTGAAAAACTTTTTCCGTGGTACTGCGTGTTTCTACCCATTGCTTCATTCAGTACCTCGTAGCCTACTGTGCCAGTATGATACCAGTATGCCTCTTGCCAATTTACTCCACGGAAGATGTCGTTGGCCCCCAACCTATCGCATCTAGCCTGAGAGGACGTCTCAAGGCGGGGTAGCTGGTGTTATGAGGCTTAGATTGGGTAGGCGATTGGTTAACCTTTTACCTTTAGCCCACCGGACTAAGACCCTCACAAATGGCGACGACGGCAGAACATGGGTCGTTGGTCGTGAGTTCGAATCTCACGTCCATCATGAAATCGCTTTTTCAAAGATCAAGTGAGTTTCCTCATGTCAAGAGAACCTGAAAAATGCTTCTGGATCCCCAGAAATTGGAACCGCGTGTGGTGGCGCGTCGACCCGTTAAAATCCGGTCCGTTCCAGGGGGGGAGAGTGTTATGAGGCTTAGATTGGGTAGGCGATTGGTTAACATTTTACCTTTTTAGCCCAACGGACCACGACCTTCACAAATGGCGTCGTCGGCAGGACATGGGTCGTTGGTCGTGAGTTCGAATCTCACGTCAATCATGAAATCACTTTTTCAAAGATCACGTGAGTTTCCTCATGTCAAGAGAACCTGAAAAATGCTTCTGGATCCCCAGAAATTGGAACCGCGTGTGGTGGCGCGTCGACCCGTTAAAATCCGGTCCGTTCCAGGGGGGGAGAGTGTTATGAGGCTTAGATTGGGTAGGCGATTGGTTAACATTTTACCTTTTTAGCCCAACGGACCAAGACCTTCACAAATGGCGTCGTCGGCAGAACATGGGTCGTTGGTCGTGAGTTCGAATCTCACGTCAATCATGAAATCGCTTTTTCAAAGATCACGTGAGTTTCCTCATGTCAAGAGAACCTGAAAAATGCTTCTGGATCCCCAGAAATTGGAACCGCGTGTGGTGGCGCGTCGACCCGTTAAAATCCGGTCCGTTCCAGGGGGGGAGAGTGTTATGAGGCTTAGATTGGGTAGGCGATTGGTTAACATTTTACCTTTTTAGCCCAACGGACCACGACCTTCACAAATGGCGTCGTCGGCAGGACATGGGTCGTTGGTCGTGAGTTCGAATCTCACGTCAATCATGAAATCGCTTTTTCAAAGATCACGTGAGTTTCCTCATGTCAAGAGAAACTGAAAAATGCTTCTGGATCCCCAGAAATTGGAACCGCGTGTGGTGGCGCGTCGACCCGTTAAAATCCGGTCCATTCCAGGGGGGGAGAGTGTTATGAGGCTTAGATTGGGTAGGCGATTGGTTAACCTTTTACCTTTAGCCCAACGGACTAAGACCCTCACACTGTCAAGAGCGGACGCCCGCTGAAGACAGGAAAATACACAGAAGGCGGTCGCGGCAAGACTGGTCGACTTGGCGTCGAGGCCCGAATTATTTTTTGCTGTTGCCGCATTTGAGGGAAGGCTACTCTTGTTGGCTATTATAAGGGATTTGGTAAGGCGCCTGACCCTGACAACCCTTTGATCGGTTAAGTGTATTTTCCTCGTTTATGACGCTAAAAACGAAAGTTCAATGAATCAACTTTTCACGACCGAAGTTACGAAGACCGGGTATTCTCTGGTACAACATACACACAACAACCGCCATCCATCGCCTCTGACTGTCGTAAATTGTCCAACTTTTCCATGGGTTTTCATTGCCGTCCCCACATGGCGTTTCATGTGCACTGGCATGGGCTTTCATATTACTTCGCCGACGCCCCCGGTGTCCTATTAATAGTGCTTTAACCTCGTAGTTACCAAGGCCCCTTTCGCGAGTTCGAGACCCACAGAATAGGGCCTTTGTCGTCTTGTGCAAAAACGAACTTGCCGAAAGCGCACGTTTCCCGAATGTACGCACAATTCGGCACGAGCAGACGAGGGAAAGTTTTGGTATCTTCTCGGCATGAAAACGAAGGCTCGCACCGCAACAGGGAGGGGGGGGGGGGGGGCGGGGGGGGCGTCATAGACCCCTGAACGTGAGGTACGAAAAGGAAAGAGCTCGGGAACTAGAGCAAATTGATAACAGGTGTAGTTGAGAAAAAAAAGGATAAACGGGAACGAAGAGCACTGTCCTCATGGCACTGCCATGGGCTAACGTATTCCATGCGAGCCCGTGAGCTTTCGTGGGTTTCGTGGGCTACAGACTCACGAACGTTGTACGAGCTTTCACCTTGATGGTATGACACTGCCGTGGGCTTGTACGGGATTTGAGGGGAGAGTGTCACGGTACTGCCACGTCACTGCCAATGCAATACTATGGCACCTCCATGGATATCCCATGGTAACCGCCGTGGCGCTGCTGAAACCCCAGGAGGCGGTAGTGCAATAGTGGGCCATCAAAGTCCGAAACGATACCCCGTGGCACTGTCATTGTGATGTTATCGCAGTCCATGGCCCTCCCACGACCGCAGCCCCATGGCAGCAATGGCCGCCACATGAAATTATCGCGTCGCTCGGTCCAAAACAGCCCATAGCAGGACGCCATGACAAGGGTTTGGAGATCTTGGAAGCACATGAATTGCTAAGGACCTATATTCGTGTACTTCGAAGCATCCTACTTATAGTAATAGATGTAATATTACAAGTTTCGCCTTTTGGGGGACGCTGACAACAAATGGTGAAGATAAAGCCTCGATGCACACTCTTTGACTTTCCCGTGGCAGCGCCAGTGTCATGCCGCGGAATGTCGCGGCAAGGCCCGCGGGTTACCATCTGCCGCGGGACGTCCTACGGTTTTACCCGCAACCGGTTCCCTGGGGCTCTCCATGGCACCCCACGGCAAGCTCCGCGGTATTGTCCACGGTAAACCCCACACTAAACCCCACGATAAACCCCACGGAAAGACTCACGGCAAGACCCACGGCAAGACCCGCGATGCCAACCCCCACGGCGAGATCCTCGGCAAGAACCACGGCAAGGATCACGCAAAGACCCACTTGAAGACCAACGGAAAGACCCGCGGCAAAGCCCACGACAAGACCCGCGGCGAGTCCCGTGGCAACACTCGAGGCAAGCTCCGCGGCTAAGAAGACCCACGACAAGACCCGCGGCGAGTTCTGTGGCAACGCTCGAGGCAAGTTCCGCGCGGAGTTCGAGGTGAAACCCACGGCCAGTCCCGCGGAACGTCCGGCAGCAGCACCCGCGGCAACACCTGCGGAAATTCCCGCGGCAAGACCCACCGCAACAACCGCGGCAAGACCCGCGGCAAGAGTCCATCTGGCACCCGGTTCATATTTGGTGCTTTGACCCTGCAGTGGGCCTTTCCCATTTGGCACCCTGCTCCCTCCCACGAAGTGCAGAAATATATTCAACCCTCCGCAAGAGCTGCCGGAGGCCCACCTGGCACCTCGTTCCCGGCGATACTTGCCGCGTACATGCCGCAGTACTTACCGGGTGGTACTTGCCGCGGGACTGCCTCGAGATCTACCGCAGGGTTTGCCGCGGGTGTTGCCGAAGGACGTGCCGCGGGTGTTGCCGTGGGACCTTGCCGTCGGACTTTCCGTGGTGCTTACCGCAAGCATTTCCTCGGGCATAGCCGCGGGGGTTTCCGTCGGTATCGCCGTCGGTCTTGCCCCGGCAGTCGTTCCGCGGCATGCCGTGGAAAATCTTGTAGGCTGCCATGCGTGGGCTGCTACGACATCCGGCGGCATGCCACGGCAGTGCTCCCGGCATGCCACGAAAAAATCCAATAACCATGGGCTCCCATGGGGCGTCTAACGGGAAAACCTGATAGTGTATACCTGGCACGTGTTTGTTGGATCACGACAACAGCAAGCAGAAAATAGACCATCACCACGAATCACCAGGTAGACGGACCACACCACATACGTACTTGTATTACACCACATACGTACTTGTATTGCGATACCGCAGCCGCCAGCCACAGACGGTAGTGTTAACGGTCTTGATAGTACGCACAGTAGCCTTCACCGGGTGGACGACGATGGTGATTATGATAATGAGCCCACTCGCGCGTGGCTCGAGACTCGAGACGCCGCCAGCCAAGGCGACGGAGACCAACCTTCCGTTTCCTGGTCGGCAGGCAATACCTAGATGAAATACAAAATTTAGTACTCCTTCAAAAGCAAGCTTGTTTCAGCTCGAAAGCTCGAAACCTTCGATACCACCGACCGCCCTTCCTTGCCCCCGGAACGATTTTTTTTCCTACGGGGTCAAGACAGGGCGTGGGTAGGCGTGGGTGTTGTCTCTCGCGTATGTGTGTGGGTACACCAAAGAATGGACAAAATGGTGTTCGCCAGCGCTAACTTTCCGAATTCGGGGCAGTGGCAACCGATCAGGATTGAATAACGATGTTTACACGTATTCGCATATTCGTGTGTACACTTAACGTAGCCGATAGCAGATATAACAGCAGTCGAGGGGGGGGGGGGGGGGGGGGGGTTCTCGATAGGATATATGTACTCGATGTCATGCATGGCCGTAGTCGTATGACCATGGACCCTCCAATCCCTACAATGCCGGGACGAAGCATGTCGGGTTTTCCCCAACCAGGCAGACATGGCTTGCATCAAGCGCGAAGCGCCTCGAGGTGTCTGGCGAGTCGCATGAAGGATGAGCTGCATCCTACTAAGAATCGCTTGTGAGGCGGACTTGTTGATGGATGACAGCTTCAATGGGTTGATTTCTCGGGGGGGGGGGGGGGGGTAGGCCTCTTTCATGGTGTAGCACCTTGTGGCGATAGCCCTACACATTGGCAGCATCTGGTTGTGGGCGGTGATCGCATTTTTACTATACCAAATAGTGTACTTAAGTATAATCAGGTGTACCAGGTATAGTCTAAATCACCGGATTGTCCCCTGATACTACGCAGAGAACAGAGGGGAGTGAGTCATCTACTATTACGGGGGACCATAGTTAATAGGACCAAATATGTTTAGTAAAAATGGTGAAATATATAGGTTTTCATGTGTACCACAAGTCCTATTAACTATGGTCCCCCGCAATATCACAAACATCGAACTACGTAAAAAAAAAAACGTTAAGGCCGGCTGAGGTTGTGTTTTTCGTGCTTTCGTGTGCATACAGTACAACATTACCTCCAGAACAACTGTTGCCAAGCTTGCAGTACCAGGCAGTGTGTTTTTTCCCGTCCTGTCTGCCTTTGATACGCACAGTGTCCGCCGTACAGCAGGATGCTACCTCAGGATGCATGTGTCCAGAACTTTCTTACTCCCCTACCGCTGATTGCTGGGTAAACGCCGACAATAGCCGGTGTTTGCAAAATATGCGCACACAGTACTGAGGCGGAAATAGATGGCCCGTTTCGTCGTCATGCTTTTACGTACAACGAACGACCCTTACATTCATGTCCGGAGTGGCCTTACTTGGCTGAGCTTCCACGAACTTGCATGACGGTGTTGCTGTACGTCCGTTTCGTTGGTACTATTAATAGTTACCGGTATGTTATTCGTCATGTGGCGATAACGACGAAAGGCATATACACCCGATAGAAAACCGCGCATATATAAGGTAATCACGTTCGTTCGTTGGAATCAGTAGCAGGCTCGTGCAGAAAGGACAGCCGGAACCCGATATCGTATACCAGGTACCTGGTAGCGAGCAGTCAACCTCTCGCGTAAACGAAGGGCACAACAACACGGGTGGCCGGAAGCCCCCCCCCCTTGCACAATGTGAGCGTTAAAGCATCCTATTAATAGTGGAGCCATTGAACACCGTACGAAGCACACCGCTACTGGAATTCTAGGCGTGCCGAATTGCGAGGCGACCGGCACCTTGTGGGGTTTCTGTTCAGTATCTCCACGCTCCACGAGGATTATTCCTCGGCCACATTGTGCATAAGCGGGGGGGGGGGGTCTCGCCCACCAGTGAAGGGTAACAGACAACAGTACATGTGAAATGCTGCAACTGATGTATCCCGCACGAGCAATGCCCCTCTGGGGATGGTGCCTTATTTTCTGAGGTGGGTCACTCACACGAGGAGCCTAACATCTCACCCGAAACTGACATTGATTTCGACGAAGTTTTGTTCGCGCGACTCGACCAACATGTCCACAACTACGTATGCGCTACTCGTAGTGCTAAATCATAAATCAAACATGCTCACGGGTGAAAATACACAAAAAAAAAAAAGTGGTAGTAGCTCATTGTAGAGGAGCGTAACTGGTCAGAAAACATTGAGCCAAAAAACGGTATACCCTTAGCACGGGAGTGCTCGCCCCTGGCCAATTTACCCCTCAAAAAGCATTGCCGCAGATCAAAAGCCCAAGTGCGAAGTTATTTTTGCCTGAGCTGTGCTCCAGACCTAATGGGGTTGCCAACCATTAAAGCCCAGGGGATGACCCAGAAAAAGCGCTATGTGACGCGTCGCAGCAGTAGCCTACTGTTCGATATTTGGCATTCGAGACGCCACGATAATGCAGGTAGGTCGAGCGATTCGGTCATCCCCGTTTGGCACGTCTGGTGAACGCCGTCGAAGGTCCAAGAGCCGTCAAAGCACCGCAACGGGAGCGGAAAAACAAGTAATCGTGAGCACTTGTTCTATTGTCGCAGCGACAAAATCGCATTGCGACAACAAACTAAAAGACGAGGGTGGTTGCGCTTTTTTAAGGTGGTACCCCACGACCAATATATTCAAAGACAAACAGTGTTTGCGTTTTTTTATGGTGGTACCACAAGATCAATATGTTACACGTATATCACATTTTTAGCGTAAATAACAGAGGCGTACAAAGGCGAGGGTAACAAAGAGGGGTTTTTGCACTGTCAAGCCAACAAACGCGCGGCACCCCCAGCTGCCTAGGTGACAACCGCTCCGTAAGCGCACCGTGGGTTATTGGGTATGGCCCATGACAAACAGCGCGACACACACCGAAACGGGCGTCCGCTCCCATGGCATTTCAGCGGGCCACACCCACCCAAGCGCCAAAAAGAGCCCGTGGAACACAGTACCGTCACCGTCACAGGCACTAGGGCAGCCGGCGCAACACAAGATACGAACGCCACCCACACCGCCACGTCCTAAGCTGACCCTTCCCCGTTCCCCTCCCCCCCCCCCTGCCTCCCCAGTGCGTCGTGCCTCCAAGCACGGTACGCCAAATACACCTCGATATGCACGCCGAGGTCATGACTCGAGCCGACACAACGGCACCACATGGGCAAGCGCGGTCGAGGTAATACAAAGTACCAACCCATAAACACTTATATTTCCTAAGCTGACACCCCGCCCCCGCCCCCGCCCCCGCCCCCCCTCGTCCCCTACTTCCCCAGTGCATCATGCCTCCAAGTAGGGAACGCCCAATACACTCCAGTCTACAGGCCACCGTCTCATTGCAGACCACATATGCCACCACAGGGACAAGCGCGGTCGGAACAAGACAGGTACCAACCCCCATAAAACACACACACTTCTAAGTCCTAAGCTGAACCACCCACCCCCCCCCCTCCCACCGCCGGGCTCTCCTCAATGCACCCTGCCTCCATCTACCAATCTGGCCGGAGATAAAAAGGCCACTGTAGCAGCCATATGAAAACCTGAACGGTCTTTATATTTTCGGGCAGAGTGGTATATCTTAAGCCTGCACGCAACGCACACCCGGGTCATTCTATATGGCCACCTTATATCACGATACTGGCGCAACGCCGAGTGAGGTTGATAGCGCTCTCAGTGTCTCATGCCGAGGGGAGAACAGTTGATCAGGGCAGCAGCAACCACTGTCTCGACGACACACCACCAAGAGCTAAAAAGAAACACTAATCAATACGACAGGGGCACCAGCTAACCTACCGTCTCGATCACGCGCGACCAAAAGTACGTACGTATGCCCCACGACTTCCGCTACGATGGCGCTATCCCCACCAGGTGCGGTATGACCGCTGGTGCCCAGGCCCCTTCATCCACCCCTTGCCGTATCACACCGGTGATAGATAACACATTATTCACGCAGGTGATAAGATAGCACACTATCACACGGGTGATAAGATAACACACTATCACACGGGTGATTGAGATAACACACACTATCACACGGGTGATACGATAACACCCCCATCACACCGGTGATGAGATAACACACTACCACACGGGTGATACGATAACACACACTATCACACGGGTGATTATACAAAACACTACCAAACGGGTGATAAGAAAACGCACTACCACACTAGGGTGGTAGTGTATCACGAACTTCGCATTTTTGCTATCTCCCCAGTTGTTTGTCGAGAAAATCACCGTGGAAAAAATCAGTCTAGGATGTGTATGGCTATCTTGCCTGCTCGGACGGTATACTTCGATCGCCGCATCGCTCTGTGCTTGCAATACCCCTCCGCCGTCGAGAAAAGCAACCTGGAAAACCGTCCGTGGCCTGGCGCGTTCTACAAGGCGAGTCCTCTTGGCGTACATAGGCCGATGCAACATCCTGCCTGCATCGAGTCAGGGGGCAGACGGGGACACTCGGTGCTTTCACCGGCCCCGGCCACCGACCGCGACCCCGTACCCCCCCGCGCCTCCCGTCTCGGACGAGCGCAACCCCCCCCCTTCCCCTCCCGCGTCTGGGGCTCTCCCTGCGGCGGCCGCGGCGAGGTTGTCCTTGTGAAGCTTGGACTTTTTCTCGTGCTTGCGGAGCATCTCCGAGGAGCCGAAAGACCTGCGGCAAAGCTGGGACCCATGGACGACACAGCGAGACAGAAGACAAAAGAGCAAGCCACGCGGGCGGTGAGTGGCGCAGCCTTCTCGGAATTACCTAGACAAGCACATGGGACATTATACGCTGTAAAAAACGGGGGACTCTTCCTTCTTTTATACTCCCTAGTATTCTAGTCGACATCTTTCAATTTTATTTTTTCAGCCAGCTCCATCATGGGAGGGTACGGGTGGGGGGAGTCCAAGAACCAACAAAAAAAACATGCCACCTGGCTATACTGAAACGATACTGAAACAACAACCAGGCCGCACCACATTCCCCTATTCCCGTGCTAAAGCCCTCAACGTTTTACATCAAACTTGGGAGAAGGTGGACCTAGGCGGGTGGGCGAGGGGGCGGGCGGGGGGGGGGCGGCGGGCGGGTGCCAGGTAGTTGGGAGGCAAGCGCCTAGCTACAGGGCGGCAAAAAAACGAGGGCTGTGGCCCGGCCAAAGCCACATAGACTGCGGCACCGGTACGCACGTGGTGCGGCGACTAGGGCGGCTGTGAGGCCTGCAACGACGGCACCTACCCCTCTGGTTGTCTGACAATATAAGGATCTCTTCGTATTCACATTAACCACCAAAAGCTGCTTATATTCCCCCCCAGAGTACCTGGGACTCTGATGATGACACTTTTTGGGGAAAACCTTTCCGACGGACTGGATCGGGTCGGGTCGGGCCGGGCTCCTGAGCCCAAGGGTGTTGCAATGAACATTACTACTACTATCTTGATCTTTTACTACCGTACAAAAATAATAGATGTGATCTGCCCAGTATTACTACGAGCAGGCTTTGGGATTGTTTACCGGGTTGCCCTCTTCAGCTTTTCTCAAAGGCCGTCCATATTTGTGTGACTGAATTTCTAATACGTAGTACAGAGCTCCTCAGGTGATGGAGTCTCGGAAAAAAAATAGAAAACAAACAGAAATTCCGGTGCGACGACCCCCCTACCGCAGCACGCGTCCTGTTACTACTACTGGATGATACGACGCAACCGCGCCCGCGTGTGTATCGCGTTCAACAAAAAAAAAACGCAGAAAAATGCAGAAAATCGTACGAAACCGCGTACAAAAAGGCTTGGAAAATAAAACGCGCTGAAATTGACTTACCCTTAGCCAGAGAATTTTCCGACAAAAATGAACCGCTGTGAAAAAAAAGGAAAAAACAAAAACTATTAATAGCATAGGTCCAGCCCCGCCCCGCCTCACCAGACATGCCACCACGACAGCAGCTGCCCCCGCATCCCCTCCAACGATGCCGCCACTAGCGAGAGAATCGGAACCCCCCCCCCCTCTTCCTCCCCCCCCTCTTCCTGCTCCTCCTCCTCCCCTTACCCCCGCGGCCTCTTGACCTCTGCTACCCCTCCCGACTCCCACCACACCCTCCCTAGGGCGGCTGCCCGTCAAGTCTTTGCCACCCCCACTGGTCGCTTCCTTGCGGCGAGTTTCAAACACCTCCACGCGAGGCGTTTCCTTCTCGGCGGGGAGCGGGGGCAGGAGCGGGGCGGGGGGGTCGTAGCTGGCCAGGGTCTCGAGCTGGGACGGCTGGTCGTGGCGCCTCGGGGCAATGTGCAACGGCTGAGCAGTGGCCCCCTTAGGTTTAACTTTAACCACGTCTCCTTCTTTAGCCTGATTTAGGGGTTTCCAGGCGAGAGGAGGCGGGCGGAGGCAACGGGGATTGGGTCACGAAGGACGACAGAGTCAACGAAGATGGTAAGATCAGTGGCCGCATTGCACCATTACGGGGGACTACAGTAATTGGGACCAAATATTGTTATTAATAGTAAAAATAGCAAAATATATACCAGGTAGTTTTTTTTTTATGTACCGTAGGTCCTACTTACTTTGGTCCCCCGTATTAGGTGGATTTTTGTCGACCTAACACGGGGGAGCATGGTAAGTGGTCTGTAAGCGTAGCGAGATGCATGGTTCTTGGGTCTACCGTGGATTATGATATCTGCTATTATAGTATGGACGCAACCCTTTACCAACGTGGCACTGACTATGGTGTGCTGCTGTGTACCAGGTACCAGCTATTAATAGCAACGGCAGTAATAATGTGTATCCGACATCCCTGATTATGGTGTTTATCTAAACCGTAGCAGCAGTTGCGGTGGGTGCCTGACAAGAAGCACAGCTCACGGTGCACCTCTAAGAGCAGCAGCCATCGGGTGTCTCTCTCTGTAACAGCGGCATGTGTGTGCTGCTTGTTGTATCCTTCAACTGAGGCCCTGATTATGGCGTATACTCCGTGTTCGAAAAGCAGCAGCCATACGACATGGTCACGGTGCTGCATACCTGGGATAATACAGCACACCACAGTCAGTGCTGTCGATATTTATAGATACCACCTGTAAACCGTGCACCGTGCACCAGGCATGCCGTACTGGTCTCTAGCAACGGCACTGATTGTGTGCTGCATGCCTCGTGGCCAACAACAGCGGGTGTGGCGTGTATCTAACAACAGCATCAGGTGCGATCAGTATCTATTACGGGGGACCATATTAAATAGGACCTGCGGTACACACAATAACCTATGTATTTCTCTATTTCTACTGACAATATTTGGTCCTATTTACTATGGCCCCCGGTGCTATTAATAGTTACCATGGGTGTTCTGCGTCTGGTTCTGATTCTGCCCGTGTGGTGAGCATCTGACAGCAGCGGCAGGGCTTGGTGCATACCAGGTACCTGACAGCAGCAGTTACCGTCAGCATCCATCTAACAACAGCAGTGCCAAGGTCCGAACATCAAGGGCTGGGATGTGCCAGGGTCCTCATCTTGACAAAACCGCCAAGGTGTCCGCTTTCTAATCTTTCTTGGGCGGCATGGGTCAACCAGCCCGAGACAAAGCCACTGAGCAAGGTCTCGGTATGTCTGGAGCTTCGTGGTGCGCGCGAAAAACGCCAAAAACGAACACCACCACAGGCAATATTTTCCCGTGCGCCAAAAAAATCCTTCGACCTGCGGAATACCACTACAAAAATCGTTCAGAAAAAAAATAGCGACCGTTCGGGTACTGCACGACAGCGATATAAAAATCAAACTGTCCTTACATCTTCGGGCACCGTGGTGTCTGGAGAAAAAAAAAGTAACGTGCTGGTGAGCCGTTGCGTCGCGACGAACCGCCGCAAACTCGCTTTTACAAAGGTAACCAAAGAGACACCAGCTGTGAGACCGAAAAACGAATGTGTCGAGCCCCATACCGTGCACGCAAGCTGCGCGCAATAAACGCTTCCTTTCAGGCAGCCCCTCCCCACCGATCACCGCACCTCTAGCTTCCGCGCGTTCCACTTCGACACATCTTCCAGGCGCCGTTTCTTCACGAACGATCCCAGTCCACCGCCCCCGCCTCCAACGCCACCGGCGACCGCCGCATCAGCCCCCCCCGGCGCTCCCGCGTCCCCCTCGTCCTCCGAGCTCGTGCTGCCACCACCGACTGCCGTTGCCGCCGCCGCCGCCACCGCTGCACCAGCGATACCACCGCTGCCCACAGCCGGCTTCGCGAGCTTAACGCCCTTGAACCCGAACGCGATGCGCGGCTTCTTCCACCCTCCCCCCGCGCGCTTGCCGCCGCCACCGACGCCCCGGCTCGGCGCAGCCGCCGCAGCCGCCGCGGTCGGCGTAACTCCCACCCCCACCCCTACCCCGATCACCGCCGTCCCCACCACCGCCGCGGCACCGTCTTTACCCCCCCGCGCTGGGCCAGCCGCAGCGGAGGCGTCGCCGCCGGAGACGACAACGCCCGTCTCGGCTCCCCCAGTAGCAGCGGCGGCGTTTTGCGCAAGGGTTTTCTGCTCATCGCTCGTCGCCTCTTGCTGCTGCTGCTCCTGCTCCTGCTGCTGCACGGCCGGGACAAAGGAAGGGTCCTCGCCGGGGGCGTGTCGGTGCCACACCCTGTCCTTGCAGTACAGCTTGCTTCGCGGGTCGTAGTATACACCAGTGGAAGACTCGTAAAAGTACCTGGCGAAAAGAGGGGAGGGGGGGGGGGGGGGGATACAGGGTAACGGAGGGGGGGGGGGGGGGGGGGGGGACAATGCAAACCCATTCGCTTTCGTTAGCTTTTTCACTTTCCAAACAGGACAAAATTCTGGGGAGCTGTTAGCTACCGCTCTGGACGGGAAATGCAAGGCCCGCTTGGTCTTCATACTACGGCGGTGCCTGCTACTCTTGAAAGTCCGCTTACCTTCCCGTTCGTTCAGAAGTGGGATATCGGGATGTGGAGGCGTTTTGATGGCGGCGGCTGAGAACCCGCAAATTTTATTCGAGAATAATACTCTTGTACTTTATAGTTTAGATCGACGACGGCCGATGTTACTTTTTTTTTCATGACCAGCATCTGCTCCGACAAAAACAGGCGAAACACACACGCCATTACTGACAAAGGTGGAGCTCCCTCGTGTTATATATAGCCCTCCTTTTGGTTTCCGCCCTCTGGATCCTGCTACGTATCTGTCTTTTGTCGCGCATTGGGTTATCACCTCATTCAAGATTCGCCGCTCAAAAGCTAAAAAAAAAACGAAACGAAACGAAAAAACGAACAAACAGACCACGGATCCCATCCCGACCACCTCAAGGAACCCAAGACGCAGCCAGGTAGCTGACAATCCCGTTATCCGGCAACGTTGTTCTTAACAATGGTTGATGCGATATCCAACCACCACGACGACGATGTTCACACATCATCTCCTTTCCTTGAGGTCTAAAGTCACAACGCAGTCCAACCAAAAAACAGCGTCTCGATGGAAAAAAACAAAGCAGGCACAAAATAAAAAAGGGGAAGCATCGCAGCCCCAGTATACAGTACCCACCAAAGAGACCATACATTGACTATTTTATTTTCTCTCTCAAGGGATCCGCGTGCCCGATTCCATCGCCGAAAACTGACTCGCGCCGTCGCCAAGAAAACAACTGCGCGCGTTCCGCCAACCATCGGTACCATAAAGGCACACCACTCTACGTAGACCGAAGTGTGACGACCGTCAAGTATTCCCGACCAATGCCCGAACGGTTCACATATTTCCGTCCAGAGTGGTCATTAAAAACTTCGCCCCAACTTCGACAAAAAGATAGTTCCGAGAAATTTCCGACGAGAACGTTCCGATAAATTTCCGAGAGTGTTCAGATAACTTTCCCAGGCGGTCGCGGCCAGGGTTCCTATAGGGTCAGGGTCCTTCAGTTTAATGGGGTTTTTGCTTCAAGCCACCTCAAACCGTCGGACAAACCTCACTGATTTCCACTTCGTGATGTAGCTGTACTGTAGTGAGCGCAGGTAGAATGCGTCCCCGCTCTGTACCTGTACTATCTACGGCTCATGTTTCTCAGCGGGGGCCGAACTAGCCCGCAACACTTCACAGCTCTGACAGATAGATCATCTACAGATCATCTACAGATCATGAATTATATATCTACAGTAGATCATCTAGTTCCTCACCTACAGTCGTAAGAGGTTGTGGAGGATATGTATCAATAAGTACAGATTCAACCCAGGGAAAATGTGCTATCGACAGATCGTTCAGATGATACCCGTAAGGGATCTGGTCTCACCCAGCAACATGATCTACCGTAGATCATATTCACGGGACCGGGAACAGACAGATAGATCAATCCATCTGCCTTGAAGGGAGCTCACCATCTTCCCGAGGCGTGGAGCTGGGCCACGGAATAACCACAAAAACATTCACGGGTCGGGTCAAACCTCGCCCGTCAGGTCGGGTCGGGTCGGGTCGGGTCGGGTAAAAGGGTGACGCGACCCGACCCGTTAGAGACCCAAAAGAGATGGGAAAAAAAAAGTCCGGATCCGACCCGACCCGACCTGGCTCGAACCGTGATATTTCGAAAACTTCATGACCCGACCCGCGGCGGGAACAGGTTTACGGCCCGTGAAGGTCCCGGGGAATAACCGTCCTCTCAACCACGGCGGAAACAGAAAGTGACTTTATCGGAACGAAGGCAAAAATGTGGCATATCATACCATACCACCGCATAAACGCACCCGCTCGGGCCGTCGAAGAGGTAGGCCGCTCCAGCTTCCTCGAACGGTGGTGGCCAGTCCGGAGGGTTGAGCTTTTTTTGCAGCGCCGCGCACACCACCTGAGCGAGGAGAAAAATTAAGTCGATCAGTGCCACGCCATACAGCAAGCGAATGAACCAGAGAAGGAGAAAAAACAAAAGAAAACTAAAAAAACTATACCTGGCATATATACATACTGGTACGTAAATATTGGAGTCCACAGAGAAGGAAGGGTGTCGTTGGATGGTTCGGGTCCTCTCGCATATATGTAATAGCCAGCACCACATGCGCTGTTAAACGAGACCATTGTCGGACCACTGCACTGCCTGCCCTCTCCCTGCCGTATATGGCACTCTTGATGAATACAATACACCTGAGACTATAGTTTAGTTTAGTTTAGTTCAGTTTACTTTAGTTTAGGTTAGGTTGGTTTAGGTTACTTATTTCGTGTTTTCACACGCGGGCTGCGCATTTCCTCTCGCAGAGGGAGGGAGGGAGGGAGAGAGGGAGAGAAAGATCAGAGATGAGACGTCTACTGCAGCTCGTGGCACATCAAAACCCATCCCCTCTCACGGTGCCGGTGCCACTGGCCGTCGGCGCTTCTTTTTTCATGTTTTTTTTTATCGTCACTTTTACTTCCCAGCCTAACTCGTACCAGGCAGGAGGTGTTACCCTCGGCGATCTTCTGGACAAGCCGTGGTCACAGGTGCCGTCCCTTCTCCCCTCCGGTACGTGTCTTTATTTTTTGTCGCGCATAGGGCTCAGCATTCCCACTGCTCGTCGATTTTCATCGAGTGTAGCTAACTCACGCTCTCGCGCTTTCCTCTAGTCAATTTTCTATGCGAGAAAAAGCCCCTACGAGCATGCACTCGGTGAGACTTAAACCCACGAAACTGATCTTGATAGGCACGCGGACCACCTACCAAGCCACCGGGGACGTGAAAATACGTGTGTGTATATGTATGACAAATTTCTTAATGTAAGACGAAGCCAAACAGCTCCAGCCGACGTTTATAGTCAACTACAGTGAGTAAGAAAGTAGGTCGGCGTCCGCACACGGCCCTACTGATAACACACAACATCCTCTCGGACGAATTTGGAAGCTGATGGTACCGACAATGGGGAAAGGGTGCAAACAGACGACGACGACGACGACGACGACGAGCGACGCACGCGCCTATGGTATTTCCAGGGCACGCGCCGCCTCCGTTGTCTGTGATCGCTCCCCTTTGCCAAAAATCGTTAAAATCGTTCCCGAATGTGCGTGCGTTATAATTCGCTTACACGGTACTCCAAAGCTAGTATATACCAGGTACCAGGTACCAGTATATATCAAGTCAAGAAGAACGAGCGAATACATACCGCACTGTTTTCGTAACGCTGAAAAAAAACACACACACACTATCGCATCGCACCGCGGAACGCCATTCCATTGGAACACCAATCGTGTTTTTACATTACGACTTGTTCATCGGTCGAACTCAGTCAGCGTACATATCCGAAATGAACAAAAGTTTTATTTTTCAAACGGTACTCGGAGTATACAACCTGTAAGACCTATGCCAATGGAAACGCGAAGTCCAAATGTTTTTTTTCAAACATATTGCTTTCAAAGAACAGCCGGAAATTTCCTCGTACCGCCACTGTGGGAAAAAAGAGAAAACTTGTTTGATATTTTTTTCCCCCAAACAGCTGCAGGCGGCGCAATTTGTGAACACGCTGATAGGAACCAGCTCGTGCGACGATCGACGCTCGATCTCAACATAGACTCAGCCCACGGCCAACCCGCTTGGTGTCCGGCAAGGCCAACGAATATAGATGACAACCTCGAAGATGTCAGGTGGATCCATGGTCTAGGGGGCGAGAGCTTGCCGGCGGCGTCCTACGGTACACGCCTGGTGAGCTCCCACCACATGACACCGGCCATGGTGTGAAGACGGTGACCCTAGGGTGGGTCGGAGCCCCCAACGAGCGCATTCTGTTCAGAATTCATGACGCAGTGGTTGGTTTTGTCGATCGATGTCTGTCAAGGACTCGGAATCTCGCCGCTTCGAACCAAAGATCGGCCTGAGTTTTTCTCAATCCGATGTTGGCCCAACATCGGCCCCAGAATTCCTTTTTTCGGGTTTTTCCGAAAGTTCGGGACTTTTTTTTTTTCTAAACGTGCCCATAGGAAGCGTGTTCTAAACAATTTTGGAGGGTATATTTGAAATTCAAAGTTTTTACTGATACTTCGCTTTCCCATTGGCATAGGTACGGATTTGTTAATCGGATTGAGCGTACGTATGTATATACCATACACCCTTTCTCCCATTCGGGGTGAGGTATACCGGTACATGAGAACCTCCGCCCACCCCTCACGACATTGTAGAGATGTGAGGGTCTACGGTCATACGACTACGGCCATGACTGGCATGAGTGCATACCTCCCTCTCCGTCCTCAAGCGAGGTGCCTCGGAAAAATGAATGCGCATGCAGTATACAAGTAGCCTTCATGCGTGATACCAAAAACAGCTTCGGCACTCGGCCGAGATCAGCCAGAATGAGAAAACACACACAACAAAAATCTTCCTCCGCCTCCTCCTCCTCCTCCTCCTCGTCGTCCTCCTCCTCCAACAACAGTTTTTACTAACACCAATCAACAAGCCATTCCCCCCTCCCTGCAAGGACTCCACCACAAAAACTCGCTGGCGCGCAGCGCGCGCCCGCCACCGCCACAAAAAACGAAAAGGTCTCCCCACCCTCTCACCTCCGGTGTGGCGCCTTCCCCTCCGCCCCTCCCCCCCCCGGACGCCGCCGCACCATACCCACCCATCCCCAACCCCGTCCCTCGTCCACCACCCTCACCATACCCACTACCAGGACCACTACTACCAGGACCACCACCACCCGTCCCAGAGAATGCGAGCGCGAGCGATCCCGTTCCGGCGCCCGACCCAGTGTCGACCCGCGCGCGCGCCCTCCCTGACGCCCCCGGCCCACCCCCCGGCCCACCCCGCATCCCACCCCCGCCGACTCCCGCCGCGCCGCCCCCTCCCCCCGGCGGCGGCGGCTCCCCAGCCTCCGCGGCCTCCAGCCTAGCCAGTCGCACAGCGGTTTGCCTCCCCTGGTACGCTCTGAGCGCGGTCTCCGAGGAGGAGGCCGCGGCCGACCCGCGGACGGCGGCGGTTTTTCCGGCGGAGGGGGAGGAGGCCGCGGCGGCCGAGGCGGTCGCGTTTAGGGCTTCGATGGCGGCCGCTGCGGAAGCCGGGGGCGCCCCCGCCGCGGCGTATGCCAATGACACGTGAGCGCCCATGATAGAAATGCCACCGCCATCGCCGCCACCGCCACCCCCGCCACCCGAGGAGGAGGCGATGCCTGTAGAGAGAGCGGCGGAGCCGGAGCCGGACCTGGACATGGAGCGCACGGTTTCTAGGGTGTGCTGGGAATGCTCTACCGAGGCGAACTCAGCGTAGCAGGCGCGGAGGGAGGAACCAGTGGAAGGGTGTACGGCGAGCTGGGCGTCCTTGACCGGGGCGAACTCTTTGAGCACGTGGACTACCTGAGCGGGGGAGATGAGGAGGCGCCGCGGTGGGCGGGAAGAGAAAGGGGAGAATAAGCGTGCGGGGGTGGGCGGGGATAGGAGGGCAGGAAGCGAGCGAGAAAACTGAGTACAGCCCGCGGTTGAAGAGGTACCAGCCGGGGGGGGGGCGTTTTTTGTCTCCAGATAGGAGATCGCGAGGAACGGAAGAAGCGACGCGCTTTGAAACAGGCGGCTTGAAACAGGCGGCCGCCGCAGCCCCCAACAAGCCGTATCCACACGCAGCAGCCGCGAGTTAAGCTCCAACAAACTCAACCGAACACTATGACAGCGCGTCGACATATTGAAGGACAAGAAAAAAACACACACACACACACGCAGTCCAAAAACAAAAACGCTACGTACGAACACAAGGGTGTTATTAACAGCTACCTGGTACACCCAACGCTAGAGCAACGAGTACTGCTTGCTGCTGACCAAGAGGGAAAACAAAAGAAAAAACGCGTACGCCCCGAAAAAAAAAGGAAAACTAAAAAAACATTGGCACGTGTTCCCAAAACGCCCAGAAACGTACAGAGATTTTACAAGAATAGAAATAACACTATACCACTCTGGTCGAAATAGTAAAAAAAAAACGTTCTGGGTTACCTTGAACCTGAACTTCCTTCATAGTTCGTTCAATAGTAGTGCATAAATACAGGACGAAAAGGGACAGAAATACAGAAATACAGAAAAAGCCTTCCAGGTATTCTATCCCACGAAACACGAAAGAAACACTACTACGGGGGACCATAGTAAATAGGGCCTACGATGTGTCCAAAAACCTGTATGTTTCCATATTGTTACTAGCAATATCTGGTCCTATATACTATGGTCCCCCGTAATACCAGGTACCAGGGATAAACTTCTACCTCCTCAGCCGTGGTGTTCCCCCTAAGGCCCGACACTCTCAGCACGTTCGTCGGCATCGAGCTGTGAAACCCACGACCCATGGGAGTGCCACAGCCAAAGCACCGGTCCCGCCTAGCGAAGTTCTGGGTGAAACACTTGAGCAGGCGAGCGCGGAGGGGAGGGGAAGGGAGGGGAGGAAGGAAGGGAGGGAGGGAAGGGGCACCCATTGTCATGCACGGGCATAATCCTACGACCACAGACCCTCGCATCCCTACAGTACCGGGGAGGAGCAACCCTCGGGCATTTATCGACGAGGCTGGCACATGCTTGCACTATTAATAAGCCCTACGTATAGCGCCTAAGGCATGTCTGAGAGTCCTTTCCCAGCGGAGGCTTGCCTTGGACGATGCTGGGTTCCTTGCGCGCCTCGTTTTGCGTAAGCCAACGTACCTACGCCTGAAAAGGGCAGCAAGGCACGTTTTGTGTACCTAAATAACGCCCTCATGGACCCAACCGGGGTCCGGGGCCACCTATGGTGTGATTGAGTCAATGGCAATATTCGCCTCGAGCTCATTTTTGACGTCTTAAATATCTTATTTTTGGATGAAGATAAAAGCCCTACACTTGTCTTAGAAACTCCTCATGTCGTGCATATACGAACGAATGCTATATTCAAGTGGAAGCCGCATTCCAGGGAGAGCGAGGCAGTAAGGCACACGTCTAAAATTATTTTTTTGAGGCATTTGAGGCGAAAACAAACAGGCACTCCAAGGGAAATACTTCAAGTGAGGCGTGCCTTACTCCATTGGTGTATGCCTGCGGCGCCCTCCCTCCATGCCACGTGTGCCCTAACCCGCTCAAGGCGCGCTAGAGCTGTATTATAGCTTGCACCGGTCGAGAAGCGCCGTGAGGTGTTCGGCGAGCCACATGAAGGTGAGCTGCATCCTACCAAGAACTGCTTGTGAGGCGACTTCGTGCGTGCTTTGCGTCGAATGGATTGAATAGGGTTACTAGGGATAGTGAGGGAGAGGAGGGGGGGGGGGGGGGGGGGGGGGGGGAGCAACGATCGAGGCACAACCGACGCCAAGAACAATGTTTGTACCATAAACGATAGTATTGTGTTTTTCCCGACGTTTGAGTTTAAATTGCCTCCAGCAGTATGAGAGCCTACGACCACAACAACAACAACAACAACAACAACAACAACAACCCTAACCCAACAATAACAACAACAATCGCTAATCCATCGGGACTTAAAGAACAAAACTGAGGAGGCACAGCATCCCCCACACTGGGTTACGGGACGACTAGCTACAATTGCCAATCCCAACCACTATTACGGGGGACCATAAAAATCAGGACCAAATTTTGTTACTAAAAATAGGTGAATATATAGTTTTTTGTGTGTACCGTAGGTCCTATTTACTATGGTCCCCCGTAATACGAATACTATTAATACCAGGTATATATTGACTACAACAACATGCACGAAAACGCGCGCAGCATCATGTACAATCCCAACACTCGACCCCGACTCTGAGCCCTAACCCTAACCCTAACCCTGACCAATACCCTCAAGCCTAACATTAGACGCCAACCCTTGAACCTCACCCTGACCTTGATGAAGCAAGACCCTTGATCCTAACCCTAACCCCAACCCTAAACCTGACACTTAATTAACCCTGACCCTAACCCTACCCCCAACCCTATCTCTAAACCTAACCCTAACCCTGACCCTAACCCTAACCTTGTGCCATAACTGACCCTGACCGGCCTTGATGAATCCTGACCCGGAACCGAGACTCAAAACCCCGACTGATAACCCTGACCAAACTAAGGCCAGGCCTCCTTAACTTCTTTAAACCTAACCAGAACCGTGGCCTTAATTAAGCCAGACCCTAACCCTGAGCTAAACCTATATAGAACTGTTAGGACCGCAGTCACGTTTGGGGGGGCAAACTACTTAGAATTTGAGCGGTTCGTCCCCAAAACGGAACTGCACTCCTAACTATTGGAAAAAAGACTATAGAGACCCTAACCCTAACCCTAACACCTACTAACCCTAACCCTAAAACATACCCTCAGCCCTTATAACCTTAACCCTAACCCTTCCCTTACATCAAATCAACCTCGGCCTTAATCAACCCAGACCCTAACGTTAGACCCTAACCCCAACCCTTACCCTGACCCTATCCCACTAACCTTGGTACACTCCCAGTCGCAGCGCTTCGACCTGCCAGCAGCAGTACCAGCAGCAGCCAAACCCCGCGATGGCGACGAAGAACCGGCGCCAACCGCGGAAGGAGTCCTCGGCAAGGTGATAACATTGCTTCTATCGCCCTCGAACGGCGGACCTGGAACGAGTTTGTCGACGAGCGGGAAGGGGGAAGGGGGGGGGGGGGGGGGGCGGGGAAGCAAGACACAGCGACACATATAGACGATGGAGTTCATAAAACAACGAAAGGCGTTAGTTGACGGGAAGAGGGGGAGGGGGGGGTGTACTCGATACGAGAGATGCACTCGATCTCTTGTACCAGGTATGGCCGTAGTCGTACGACCATAGACCCTCGCATCCCTACAATGCCGGGACGGAGCATATCGGGTGTTCACCGACCAGGCAGGCATTGCTCGCGCTGAGGGCGAAGCGCCGTGAGGTGTCCGGCGAGTCGCTTACAGGGTGGGCTGCATCCTACTAAGGACCGCCTGTGAGGCGGACTTGGGTATGGATGACAGCTTTAACGAGGGAATAAATTTCCGGTGTACAGCAGTCACTTCCAGAGACAGCAATGGGAGTATCAACTAACTGCCTCTTGGGTGCCTTACCAAAAACACTACAGTACGTGATACTGTACGACCATTACCTCTGTGAGGAGTAAAGGTTCTTCACCTCGCACAAATTATCCAACTCGACCGACCGCCTAAACAAAAAAAGCGGTACCCTTGCAGTCTAGCTCAACTAGTGAGCGGCAAGTTTTACAGTGTCGTTGCCAAACGACGCCAACCCAACCTACATACAATAGGGGGGGGGGGACCGCCGCGACAAAGATGGTGGAGGTTACCAAACCAAAAGAGCCGTCAGTTGACGGAGGCGGAAGTTTGGGGGGAGGGGGGGTATTCATGTACTCATGCCATGCATGGCCGTAGTCGTATGACCACACGCAGACCCTCGCATCCCTAAAATGCCGGGACGCAACGGCGATCAAGCCTACAGAACCAAAAGGAGGCGGTAGTCGACAGATGTGTGTGTCCGTGTGTCTGTGTGTGCAGAACACTGCGACTGCAAAGACAGATTTTGCTAAGCGGCAAAAGGCGTTACTCGACGACGGAGTTAACGAAAACACAACCGGCGCTATATACGTACTACTGTACCACCAGCATTCTAGCACCCATGCCCTCGGGCACACGGTCGTCCTATATACCTACAAGTAGTACCAGGTATCATAGCAGCTAAAGTAGCTGAGAGCTAGCCGCCGTCGACAGATACAGGCTCGCCGGCAGCTATTACGGGGGACCATAGTTAATAGGACCTATGGTATACATAAAAAACTATATATTTAACAATTTTTACCAACACTATTTGGTACTATTAACTATGGTTCCCCGTAATAGAGGTAGTAAGTGCAGTGGTGCACAGGTGCTCCCAGTGCCTGGGCGTAGAAAAACCGTTTCAGGGACTTGCGTACTCAAGAGTATTTGGGAGTCATGTGCCGCGGAATGCTGCGAGTACTCGCAAGACTTCCAACATTCTGCACTGTGGGATACTGCCATATTCGCGGAATTTCGGCATTCAATGCCGCTGTGGAATACTGCCGTTCTGCGGGTACTGCCACCTACGGGCAGCACTTCGTCCATTGGTACTGCGAGCCCTGGGAGTACCTGGAGTACCGAGGTACTCTCAGTATGCGCAATGTATTCGGAGCATGCATTGTACTTCGACCATCTGCGCACCGTTTCGATATTTTCATCCCCGTTCAACTGCAGAAAGCGTTCACGGATGGTCGGTCCCACGAGCGCGAGTTGGATGGAGCTAATGACGTTCGGGGGGGGGGGGGGGGGGGGGCAACAGGGATACTTGAGAGTCCTGGCAGTGTTTCGGGAGTTCGTGCTGCCAGTACTCGCAGTATCCACGGGTGTAATGCTCTTGATACCCTGAGTACTCCCAAGTATCACGGATCTTTGTACTGCGGGTACTGCCTGTGCTCAGGTTCCTGTGCGTACTTCTCATACTCCCAGCACTCGCAGTGTTTGGGCCTACAGTAGTGCTGTTTATACTCCCAGTACTCGCAGTACTCGGGCTACGAAAAGTACTCGATAATCCGAGCATACTCCCGAGTATGAAGTGCGTTGGGAGCAGCTGTGCAGCAGTGGTCCCTCTACAATGCCGCTATAGTGCCGGCAATATTGGCTGGCGCTTACCGGCAATAAAGAGAGATCATTACTATACGTGTATGTGTATGTGTGTGTGTATCATCAAACACTATGATTCTGCAGCTTCAGATTTTGTCTTCCCCAAAGCTTGTACCAGGCCCTACATGAGCCCGTAAAAAAAACGTACTACGCGCGATCGAAGTATCACACACAGCTCGCAAGGATGCGCTTCGACAGAGTCCTCGACCTCACGATTGTATAGAGATGTACTGTGCCAGGTACCACACACAGCTTGCAAAGGTGACTTTCGACGAAATCTTCGACCTCGCGTGACTTTGTGGGTCTTCAATCTTCCTGACAATTATTTCGCCACCGAAAAGCACAAAGGCTGCGAAACAGCGGTGCGTATGGTAAACATAAACACTACCCGTACGTACTTCAAACGTCCTTGTTCTGCGTATCGTCCTCGTACGTGCACCTTCTTTGTGAGAGTATCGTTCTCGCATATAGCATCCGCAAGCATATATATTGCATATAGTGTCCTCCGTGCTTGCGGCACGAAAAAACGCGGCAACAAGATAGCGGCGTATACGCCCCATTTTGTTGTATTTCGACACATGGAGAACATAGTGGACCAACATTGGTCTCCATACGGGATATGCACCCCATCTTCTTGGGCACCATGTTGCTGAGATCAAGATGGAGCAGCCACAAAGTGGTACTGTTGATGTGGCGTTCGGTCTCACAGCTGATCGCTGTCTGATTTTTGTCTTCATAACATGGGCGGAGTGTCATGGCATCTCGCCCGCATGAGGGGGGGGCGTGACCACACGATACGACACAAAGCAGCGAAGATGTCAGGAGACAGCACTCTCACCCCTTGCCAGACAGCAGCGTTGCCTTGACACGCCTTGACTGAGACCAAAATACTATCACTCTGTCCCGAAATATAGGCGCATTTTGGATAAACAACTGAAGTACAACCGGGTTTATATAATGGGACAGAGTGGTAGGTATTAGTCTGGAACACTCGGCCGTACACCCTCGACAGCGCACGTTGTGCCTTGCTCGACATGCCTTCTGACACATATGCCAAGCTTTGACAGCGACCGACATCATTAACCGTTCCAAGACGAGCCCGACCCTTTGCTGCACAATTAAAAGACGAGGCTGACTCGAAGGCAGAACTTTCGAAGAGTAAGGAAATACCATTACGGGGGACCATAGTAAATAGGACCTACGGCACACACAAAAACCTATATATTTCCCTGTTTCTACTGACACTATTTGGTCCTATTTACTCTGGTCCCCCGGAATAGATCCTGGTGACGGTCTGTTTCTTGAGAAACTTGGGCACAACGTTGCCTTTCGGCGACGGAGCCACTTCTGATTTACTTGGACGAAAAGTAGGACTGTCTAGAGAGGGGATAGCTGAAAATATATACAACATATTCGTACGGAAGTACAACGTTCCCCTCCGGGTAGTGCCTAGGGGAGTGGCGCAAGAGCGGACTAATGCTCGTATGAAAATACCTGCACACCTGTTGAGAACCAACTGCCTGTTGAGAACTAACTGCATCCCCCCATCATGTAAAGAACACACACCCTTATTTTTAAGGACAGACTACATAGTGCTGTTAGTCGAAATAGTGCGCGATCACATTAATTTACTCCTATACTTCGTACCAGGTATACAATAAAACAAAAGAGGATATACCGGTGAGTGGATATTGATCCTGAACAGATGACTCGCGGCGATCATTTCGTTGCTTGCGGCGTAAATTTAATTACAATAAGTTGCATGAGGTCGAGGTTGCGTTAGATTCCTTTGTGACCGGCTGAGTAAAATCCAGCACATACATACAAAATACTTCCATTCCTCCCTAAAAAAATATGTTTTTTGGCGCTCTGGATAATAAAATATCTTCACGGACACACGAGTAGAGTAGAAGATGCTCGAGAATAGCTCGTAGTCCGAGTACTGAGAGTATTGAAGTACTGGAGGCCAACAAACAGTGAGTACTGAGAAGGCCCACCTACTGAGAGTAAACTGAGAGTATGAGCAGTACGGAGGCCAGTATTAAGTTAGTACTGAGAAGGCCCAACCACCGAGAGTATACTGAGAGTAGGGGCACAGTACGGAAGCTCGAGAATACAGGCAAAAAAAGGTGTACCCGCATTAGTATTGAAACACGAAATACTTGGGAGTACAGAAAATATCTCAAGTGCAGAACCTCGAATCGAATCCCGAATTAGTGCGAGCCCGAAAGTATCCGCAGAGTAGTATCCTCAGTATATAGTAGCAGCACAGAACCTCGAAATACTACACAGTAATACTGCGAGTACTCGCAGTATCTATCTGCTGCTGCTGCAGTGCAAACCCGGAATACTGCGAGTGCACGAAGTAGTACCTAAAGTATTTTTCTCGAACGTACTTTGATTAACCCTTTTAGAGCCGCAGTTCCGTTTGGGGGACAAACCACTCAAATTTCAAGTAGCTTGTCCCCAAAACGGGACTGCGGTTCTAAAGGGGTTAAGTCTCAAGTATTGGGAGCAACCAACTAAACTGTCAAAGGTTGAGGTGTATGAACGCACGCCAAGCGTACGCGCGCCCAAACTCCGTGGCATTGCGTGAACACACACAACTTGTCGGGTAAGTGTGTCATACGCGTAAAAAGCACGTCAGAAAAGCAAGGTGGGTGTGGACAGCGGGTTTTTGGTAGATGCTTCTCAGGAGGGATGTTGGTTGGGGTAGTCTTGATGTGCATCAAATCGGTTTATTTGTCGTATGATACTACGAGTGAGTATTATAATAATGTACTGGTGCAAATTTGGAGGGAAAAAAAGAGCAAGGATCGTCCGAGTCGAACCTCGGTACATAAGTGACGAAAAAAATATAATTATCAAGTGCAGTGTGTCATCGACCATACATACGCTACATACCGCAGTACTCGCACACTGACACGTTGTGTGTTTTCACGCAATCTAAGACACATCGCAGGATATAACAGCATGTATGTACAACACAGTACTGCTTTAAAATGACATGTGATCTGATACGACAGCACAAGATACGCGTACTGCGACAAAGGAACGTGTACTGGTGCTCTTTCGGCCGGCTCTAGGATCGGTCAGCAGTATAGGGCACACAGCAGTCCGTAACTTGGAGTATTTTTGTACGAATGCTGCTGTACGCGATTCCTTGTAGGAACGAGTAGCTGCGATCCGGGGGTGATCGGTACGGAGTAAAAAATGCCGGTCACACACTGCATGCAGCAGGTACGTGCATAGTACAATATGCCGAAGACAACAACAACAACAAACACCACTGCTTGCTGTAGTACTGAGAGTACAGCGCGGATCTGCCACATGCGCAGAGTACTCTACCTGCTGCTGTTGGAGCACTGTGTCGAGCACGGCTGGGGCAGTGACAGTGTTAACACACAACAATACGTTGAAGAAGCAGAGAGAGAGGTGTGTTGTTGCGGGATGATCGATCTCGGGTCATAAAAAAGCAGGTAGCCCCAGCAATAATACAGCAGCATGTAGACCTGCCACACGTGCCCGTGACTGATCACTGTGCTGCTGCTGGAAGACGGGGTTGCAGTGCTGTATGCAGCTGGGGTTAACTACGCTCTCTGCTCTGCTGCTGTATTGGGCTGTCTGTTGTCTGTGTTGTGTGTTGTGTTCAGACGCAAAAAAATGTACCGGTAGGTACTAAGAGTACATGAAGGACCAAAAAAAAGACGACATTTTAGAGGTACGTACGTACGTACGAAATAAGGCCTCTCGTATCGAAACCAGGGAAATCGCCTTATCCACTCCCGCCGGAAAAAAAAACTTCAAGCGCCTGTCACGCGCTCCAACGTGCACGGATCGCGCCGAGACCTGGACCAATGTGTCCGGCCGGGCTTCATGTGCCCGAGCAGTTGGTGTTTTGCCGAAAAGTGCTTTGTACGAAGAGAAGAGTTGGCAAAAGTACGAAACTTTGACAAACATACGTATACATATACTTGAAAATACCGAATAAAACCAGAGGACTTTGTGGACGAAAAAAGATATACCTGGTATGAAATTCAAGGCTTCACCGGGCTATTGATTCAAGAGCCCAGTGGCTGTTAATAACATGCCGATTGGAGGGGCGCAGACACCCCGTTCCGTGCGATCGGGGCTATCGTAGGCACGGCGGCGCCGGCGCCGGCGGTGGCGGCGGTGGCGGCGGTGCGCCTGTGCCAAACAATGTGGTCACCACACTTCGTATAGGTCATATCCATACAGATAGATCATATAGATCCCCAAACCCGCCACGAGATGGTTGTGTGGAGGGTCTGAAGAGTACAGATCCAACCCGGGAACATGTGGTATTGTAGATCATGCAGATTTTTTCAACAAAACTTGAAAAAACAACAACAGCTGCGATGAAACCGGGGATTTCGTCGGAACTCATCATAATTGCAAGCTGTGTGTGTCATACTTCCATCGCGCATACTACTGTACGTACGGGTTTTGATGTTGTCTCACGCAGGAAATACGGTCCGCATATGATTAGTTGTACGGCTCCCACCCGGCAACACGAGCCAGATCATACAGATCATACAAATCATACATATCATACAGATCAGAAAGCTATCTGCTCCGGAAGATCTGGTTCACGGATTGTGGGAACTGATGATCTGAAGATGATCTGTTCGACGTGTGAACCATTGCCCCCTTACACCGAAAAAAAGAGCGTTCGTTCACTTGGCACTGGGGCGCGATCGTTTTTCAGCGCTCCCATGTTTCCAGAGCGGCAATACCGAGCGACGAGTTGAGGCCTTGCACAACGATCAAGGTTCAAGCTAAAATTTCTTGGGTTCCTCTGTTCCCCCTTGGTACAAGGCCGAATTGAACGGGGACGAACACATACGTTCGACTCACTGACGCTCAGCATCTGTGGGGCGCGCACCTTGAAAAGTTAGATACAGATATCCCCACGAACCGTCGTACTTCCGCCCCCTTGGGTTAGTACCCTGTTACGCCCGGCAACGGTGTCGTGGTGACGCAGATTATTTTTGTTTCCCCCCAAAAATGTGACACCTGAATCGTAGAACGCCCCTGTTTTCGGAAAAGTCTGGCCGAGAGCCTTCCGAAAAGTGTAACTCTCGACCTTTTCGTACCCTGTTTTAGGAAAAATCTGGCCGAGAGCCTTCCGAAAATATATATTTTTAAAAAAAACAAGAGTGTTAACACACTTAACTTTATTGTCGAGGATAAACGAACCTTCCAAAACGATCACACGCACCCCCTCCCCGTACAGGCGAAGTCAACCCTCTTTACAAGCTGTAAAAATTGCTGCTCCGACGGTCTTGGAAACAAACTGCTTGGGATACGCGTTTGAATTTTCTGAGGACTGTTCTGAGGAATGTTTCGAGGATTGTTCTTGACGCATTCTACGGTATGTAAGGGTATGTAGCAGGCATTGGAGGAAAACCAAAAAAAGACATACCGCCCATAGACAAGTTTGCGGAACAATACCAGTTGTACAATCTTAATTCTCTGAGGATCCAGGAGCTCCATCACGGGGGACTATAGTTAATAGGACCAAATCTTGTAAGTAAGAATGGTTAAATATACCGGTATAGGTTTTCATGTATACCATAGGTCCTATCAACTATGGTCCAACGTAATAGACCCTTGTACCCAACAGCTGGCCTTGACGGTGAAAAAGAAAGTACAACCAGACAAGCAATGCCATGCATGGCCTACTGCAGACACATCATACTAAAATTACCATCACAAGCGATAAAACACAGACTAAAAAACCCCAGCCAGTCCTAAGCCACGACCCTTGTAGGGCAAAACTGCAGTCCCGTCGTGGGGACAAACTACTTACATTTTGAGTCGTCTGTCCCAAAAGCGGGACTGCAGTCCTAAAAGGGTGAAGGTAGGTACCCTTAACCCTTTTAGAACCGCAGTCCCGTTTTGGGGACAAACCACTCAAATTTCAAGTAGTTTGTCCCCATAACGGGACTGCGGTTCTAAAGGGGTTAAGGAACTCCGCAAGCCAGAATTCTTCGATAAAAAAATGCTATATACCCCTATCGAAGAACGCCTCCCTTTGGGATAATACAAAAACGGAGTATACAAAGGGCGAAAACAACCCGAACGGTGATTATATTCCCGGCCAGAGCGGTACATACAAACGCCAAAAACAACCACGATCTCAATCCAAGTTTTTTTTTTTCCCGAAACCGTCCGCGCAGTTCTTTACACATGTTCCTACATGATCAGTCTTTCTGAGGTTAGGTATTTGGCTGTCCCAAGCCAGAACCATAAATACTGGCTGTCTCAGGATCCAGTACACTGGTCTTGTCCAGTATACTGGGCAAAGCCGAAAAACAATCCCTTTTTCTCACCTTCGGCGAGGGGGTCTCTCCAGCCGAAGGTGAGAAAACGGAAGTATAAAAAAAATGTTCATGTTTTGGCGTGGAGGTGGGGCGCGCATGCAGAGACCGCAAGAGGCGCAGGGCGGCACATGCAACGGTGAGGGCTGTACCTCTCATACAAACACTGGCGGCGAGAAGCACGATGCAACTCTCGATGGCGTAGGTGTACAGCGATTACACTATAAAACACGCTAACCAATAAAGCCGTACCAACGGTTTAGGGTACAGTTCGTCAGCGCCCGCAAGGACACCCGGTGGTCAGAAAAGTTTTGGCCGAAAAATGCCACCCCTCATTGAAACGTCTATCCTTGCACGCGTCAGGCATCCTTCATAGCCATTCCAACGATACTGCGTACAAGGTTCCCCCCTCCGGGGGGTGCCTAGGGGAGTGGCGCAAGAGATATTTAATACTCGTTCGTATGAAATCCTGCACACCTGTTTGGAGGTACAGTAGTAGCTGTATCCACCCATCACTAACGTGAAGAACACACACGCATACCTGGTACCTGGTATGTTTTAGGACAGACTATGCTGTTTGCGGAATTTGTGTGGGATCATTACTACAATATTACCATATAAATAGGGTACCGATAAGTGGATATTGACTCGCGCGATAAAGTAAAGTACGTATTACAAAAAGTTGTCTGAGGTCCAGGTTGCGTCATTATATTTTGTGACCGGCTGAGTAAGATACAGCAAATACAACATATATCCCCCCAAAACAAAGTTTCTTGGTGCTCCAGGTAACATCAAGGTTTTACAGATAAATGCTCGAGCACAAATCGTAGTCCGAGTACTGAGAGAGTATTGGAGTACTGGCGGCCAAGATATTGCGAGTACTGAGAAGGCCTAAGCACTGAGAGTATTGAGAGTATGAGCAGTACCGAACCCCGAGAGCATAGGCAAGTATATTGTTTTCGCCTCTGTTTTCCTTGAGGTATTTCTTCCACTCCAGAGTTATTGGAGCCTGTCCTGCGACCACGGACTGCATTGTATTGTGAGTTAATGTGAGAACAACAACAACAACAACAAACAATACTCGCCGTATCGAAACACTACTCCTCGGGAGTGCATAATATCTCAAAATACTGCCAGCGCTCCAAGTACTCGAGTTGTCCCCAGCGAAAGTAATGTGCTTCAACTCCCACTCGTGGGACCATCTGGGAGTGTTTTAGGCCGAGCAGTGGGCCTGAGAATTTGCCGACACGGTGCACAGACGGTCGAAGTATACTCATACCCGAAACATACTGGACACATTGAGGGTATTTCAGTATACTGCGAGTACTCGCAGAAGCAGCGATACGAATGCTACCAACGAACAAAATACTGCTAAAAGACTATATATATATAATACTACTCGCAGCACCCGTGGTACAGAACCCCGAGATCCTTGAAGCACAACAGGGAGTATCCACGACAGCAGCAGTAGCGAGAGCCCCGAACTAGTGCGAGCCCGAAAGTATACGCAGTAGTATCTGAAGTAGTAGTGCAGAAGCACAAAATACTGCGAGTACTCGCAGTGTCTGGAGTACAAAACCCCCAAAATACTGCGAGTGTAGTAAGTACCTACTGTACAGCAGCATTTTCTCGAACGTACTTTGCTTTGCTCTCAAGTATTGGTAGTAGCTGTGAAATGTCGAAGTATGAACGCACGTCAAACGTAAGCGCGCCCGAACTCGTTGCCTTGCGTAAAAACACACAACATGTAGTGTATCACACGTTCAGAAAAGCAAGGTGGATGTGCAGCTGGTTCGAACGTGGTCTTCCCTTGTCTTCTCTTTTTGTTTTGTTTTTTTTCTTTCTTGCGCAATTCTTTGTGGTTTTCATTTTACTTCTTTCTCTTGATTTTCTGATTGATAAGCCGTACTGAAGGAGCCGTGTGGCGTGGTTGGGTGACGAACCTGCTCTGCTCGTTTCGTATTGTGTGACGCCAAGGGGCTAGGCATAGTTGACGAACGCAGGGCGAAGACAGGGCGAAGACGGCAGTCTGAGTAGCAAGGTACCAGGTGGATTAGCAGGGAGAACCTGGCTATTATATTCGTACCACAAACTGCTGCCGCCACCTGGAGGGTGCTTTGGGCTTTGGTCTGCCTGTTATTTTCCCTTAGTTATTTTTCCTTGGTTCTTTGTCTTACTCTGTTTACAAGCAGTGGTGTTTTTGTTCTTCTTTTCTTTTTTTCCCAGCTCGTTATTTTTCAAGTGTTGGCCACCTCGCCTGAGGGGGGGGGGGGGCACGACAGATTGTTTCTTCTAGCTTTCGCTTTCATTTTTTTCTTTTTCTCTTTCGATTTTTCTTTGTTTTTGTTTCTCTTTTATTGTTTCCTTTCGTTTCTCTATTTCATGAATGTGTGTGTCGTGCCTGTCGTATCTAGTTTGATGACATTTTTTTTTTTTTTCTTCTTTTTTTTTCATCCCATTCATTATCTTCGCACATCTTCTTCTCTCTCCTTCCAACTCGTAACTCAGACCCGGGGTCACATAGCAGGCTCTTCTCCCCCCTTCCCGCTACGGTACGTGCCTTCATTTTTATCGCGAGAAGATTTCAGCCTTTTCTTCCCTCGTCGACTCGCATCGAATTGTGCCTACCCACGCTGCAAGGCGCTCTCAACAATTGAATCCTTTTTTATTTTTGCAAATAAAGTCAAAGTCCGACCCACCTGGGGCTCGAACCCAGGACTCAAACAAGTAGAATTCGAGGTTAACCACTTGAACCACCGGGGCGACCGGTACACATGGCATTGCATTGCCCACTGCTGTGCTTACTGCATACCAGGTACGTGGCAACGTAGTATCTCTGTGGCGTAGCTTTGTGACCACATAACTTGTATCTCTTCTAGGACTGAAGAATCGGCACGGACACTGGTTGTGCTGGATGTCGACGGGTAGAAAGAACGGTTTAATGTGAAGAACACACACACTGGTACAAAAAAGGTCAAAAGCGAAAAAGAAAAACGTGGATGGTGCGCGAGCCGAACCTCCGAAACGAATATAATATCGACAGCAGTATGACACCTACGCTAGAGCAGTGTTCGTACAGCTGGCACGTCGTGTTTTTTACGCAATCTAAAACACAATGCAAGATCTCCTACAGCAGCAGTAGAGTAGCTTGTATCGGTACGACTGCATATACGGCAGTACTGCTGTGAAATGCCATGTGGTCTGATACCTGCACGACAGCAGAAGATACAAACGGGTGCTGTGACAAAGGAACGTACGTGTACTGATCCCCTTTCAGCTGGCTCTACGATCGATCGGTCAGAAGTGTATGGCAAACCTGCAGTCAGTAACTACTGCCAGCATGTTTCGTACGAACGCTGCTGTACACGAAACTTGTACGAACGATTTGGTTTTGTTGTGCTCGAGTTGACGAACATATATATCCGGGATGACCGGTAACAAGCAAAAAATGCCGGTCACACATTGGGGAAGGTACACGTGCATAGGCCAATGCCGCTGACAACAACGAAAACTACAGCAGTAGTACAGAACGTACAGCGCGGATCTTTTCTCCGCATCATGCGCATCGTACCCTGCCTGCTGCTGCTGCTGTTGGCGCACTGTGCTGAGCACAGCTGGAGTAGTGGCAATGTTGGATCACACAGCAATATGCGCAGTACGATAATCGATACGCGCAAGATGTGCAACGCTGCTGGTGCTGCTGGGCATCAGGGTTGTGGTGCTGTAGGAAGCTGGAGGTAAGCACGCTCTGTGGACTGTTGCTGTTTTAGTTTGGGCGGTGGTCCGTGCTCCGTGCAACAACACGAAAAAATGTACTGGTACAGGGATATACGTCAGCCTGGGTACATACGTATGAAAAAAAAAATCTGGCAGACGGTGGAATACTCCGACAAACACAACCAGCCGCAGAGCAACAGTGCGCACATGGGTGGGTCGCACACTCACGGCGTGTGGGCGGCAGCGTTGGGACGATCGGATATGTGCATGTTTTTTGTTATGTACCTGGTATATGTCTGAGCTGTGTGCCCACAGCTCATGAGAGCCTGCTAGTAGGGGAGAAAACAGGCGACGTTTACCGATACGTGCGTACAAAATAAGGCCACTCGTACTGAAACCAGGGAAATCGTCTTATCCACTCCCACCCGGAAAAAAAAAAGTGTGAGCGCCCGCCACGCGCTCCAGAGTGCACGGATCGCGCCGAGACCTCAACCAACGTGTCCGGCCGGGCTTCATTTGTCCGAGTACTTAGTGTTTTGCCGAACAGTGCTCGTACGAAGAGAAAAGTTGGCAAACGTGCGAAAAATTAACAAACATACGTATACATTCACGGGTATACAGTTCCTCAGTGCCCTTGACCCTTCTAGAACTGCACTATCATTTTGGGGACAAACTACTCAACTTCCAAGTAGCCTGTCCCCACAACGGGGCTGCGGTCCTAAAGGGATTAAGGAGCCCTTCGCGCCCATCTTAACGGGGAACGCTATTTGGAAATAACATTTGAATTTCAATGAATTTTAATTCGGTTTCAAAAAAAAAAAGTGTTTGTGTCCTATCGGGGCACAGCGTACTATAAATAGTTGTTTAATCAAAAAACAATTCTGGAAGAACGCGCCGCGTCACACAACGCCCAGCCGACAAACAGCGACGCGCGTAGACGAGAGCGAAGGTTTGCGCAGCCGCGTGCGCGCCACCGCCAGCCTCTTTTTCTTTTCGGTCGCGCAGGATAGGAAGCTATCAGTCTCAGGGTGTCTCGGGCGGGCGAAGGAAGCCCTCAAGCGCCACGTGCGGAACAGCAGCGGTGATGCAGCTATTGAGGTCTCGAGCGTATCCTCCTTTTTTTTGCTCGTTTGCTCGGTTTTCGCGATTGTTTGCCGATCGGGCAGGCCGAAAAATTGGGATTGCGGACGCCATGATTACTCTTGAGGCGCCACCGCCGTGGTACGATGTGCTGTGGTGTGTGGGCGTGGGCGCGGCCATTGCTCCGGTCACCTCCCGTTGAGGTTTGCGTTTTATCGCCTCGATCGTGGTCACCGAAGCGGCCAAGAATCGCTCCAGACTCCACCGAGGGTGTTGACCCACCATGAACATGCTACGTCAAGACCGAGGAACTCTCATATTCCGAATTGAAATTAAAAAAAATCACACGAAAAACGTCCCAAAAGACTCTTCACTCAAATTCAAATTTTCTAATTCGCCTGCTTGGTCGTTCCCTCTTCGGCCAATCAGATGCAAATTAAATTAGAAAAAAATCAAGAAAATCAAATTGAAACAAATTAAAGTCCCCGTTAAAGATGGGCCCTTAAGGAGCCCCGGTAGTCAGAAATATTTCGGAGAAAAAAAGTTCATACCCCTAATTGAAACCCCCACCCCAGCACGCGTCGGGCATCCTTTATGGCCATAAAACGATACTGGGCATACGGGTACACAGTTACTTCGTCAGTGCCCTTGACCCTTTTAGAACCGCACTCCCATATGTGGGGACAAAACACTCTAATTATAAGTAGTTTGTCCCCAAAACGGGACTGGGGTCCTAAAAGGGTTAAGGAGCGCTTGAGAAGCCCTCAAGGTGCCCCGGTTGTCAGAAAGATTTCGGCCAAAAAAAAACACCCCTCATTGAAACCCCCATCCTAGCACGCGTCGGGCATACTGTATAGCCATATTCGCTGGGGGCATAGTAATGCATATTGGTATTGAATAGCAATCACCTATGACGGGCCCAAAAACAATGTATAACATATACCAGGTATATATCTGTGTTTACACAGCATTTTTGGCTCTGTTAGCTATGTTCGCCCGTAATAGAGAGAAGAGAGTAACCCCGCGACGCCTCCGAATGTAGCACTAACTTTCTGCAAAACGATTCTGCGAAGAATATACCAGAAGTCACTTTTTCTCTCCGGGCGACGGATGGGGCGGGGGCTGGTTTCAACATGCCCGAGCAAGGGACATCCCTTCAAGCACGGCAAGCTATACCAGGTACCAGGCAACTACCTCAGGTACTACTCGTAGCCTCGGCCAGGCCTTCATCGTGATGCTTTAACAGCAGTGCCGCGCGAGCAAAACCGAGCGACGTCGATGCCGTGTGGGTACGCGTCGCGGAAGAGCCGCTTCGAGTCAACGAACGAACAGGCCCGACCGACTGCCCTCGCAGCCCGCACTAAAGAGCTACAACCCAGCCCCCCCTCCGTGATGGCGTTGCGTGTTATATTGATACGGGTGCGTGTTTTTAACTTCAAGGGCCGCACCCGCAGTTTTTGGGACAAAATTATTGCTACTGCATTTCTGCGGTAGTAACATTATAACCTCTTGAGGACCGCGCTTCCCTTTCGAAGACCAACGACCTGGAACCAGGGTCAGATGTATTTTTCTGGCGCGGGTGTGTGTGTACGCGATAGGAGCTATGTACTCCATCTCTTGCATGGCCGTAGTCGTATGGCCATAGACGCGGGGGGGGGGGGGTGTTCTGTACGGTGCAGAAAGAAGAGTTCAGACCCTCCACGCAACGAGTCAACGAGCAGATGGGATAAGGCACACGGACTTTTAATCCTTCCAGTACTGCAGTCCCGTTTTGGGGACAAACTACCTTGACTTTGACTGGTTTGTCCCCAAAACGAGACTGCAGTCCTAAAGGGGCTAACTCGCCCCACGGAAGAAAAACCGTCGGGAGATGAAGTCGGGTCCATAGGCACCGTCAAATTTTCCAACTGCACCTCGTTTTCATCCTATCAATAGAGGGGAAAATGGTGTCCGCGGGTGGAGGGGTTGGGCGGGGGGGTGTCATCTTGATACATGCCGGTTCAATCAATATTGAGGCTTCTCGTGAAAGCCCGTGGAAGCCCGTGCGCGCTTTTGCGCTGTTTTTGTGGGCTTGCACGTTGATTTCGCGGCCTTGCCTTTGATCTTTAGAAGGCTGCACGTATCACTGTGCCGACGACAGACCGAAGAGCACCCGGTCCATCAACACAGCACTCGCAGCAGCAGCAGCAGATGTAGCAGTAGCTGCAGCAGTAGCAGTGACAGCAGCAGCAACAGCAGCGACAGCAGCAGCAGCAGCAGCAGCAGCCGCCGCAGCAGCAGCAGCAGCAGCAGCAGCAGCCGCAGCAGTAACAGTAGCTGCAGCACTAGCAGCAGCAGCAGAAGCAGCATTGCGGTAGACTACGGATCACCTAGCCCCCTAGTTCCTAACTCTCCTTTTCGACTTCGAACGTACAACTCTACAGTAGTGCCGCACCGTACAGAACACAATGTCCAACTTCAATTCCAAGTTAATTTGTCACCGAAAAGGAAGTGTAAAGCCATCAACCCTTTCAGGACCGCAGCCTCGTTTTGGGGACGAACTACTTAGAATTTGAGTGATTTGCCCCCAAAACGGGACTGCGGTCCTAAAAGGGTTAAGGGATGAAGGGTTTTTTTTTTTCCGAAAATCCTTCAACTGCTGTAGTGCCGCACTGCTGTTTACCGGTAGGACGGAACACACACGCCTAACTCCTATTCCAAGTAACTTGTCCGTGAAAAGGGTGATCAGAATCCTATAAAAAAAAGTGTTGGAAACCCTTCGCACTGTACTGTAGTGCCGCACTCAACAGAAAGGTGCATCGACCTCCAATTCCAGGTAAATTTGTCCCCGAAATGGGAAGTGCAGTCCTACACAAACGGGTTATAGGGCAGTCAGCGGTGTACCCATTCCGAGCACTGTAAGACAATGGCATATTCGGTAGTGGGAATGAGACCACCGAAAAAAAAAAAAAAAAAAAATCGGCAATACTGTGGGGCCTTTTTTTCGGTACGTAATAGTATTAATAGTACAAGCGAAGACCAAAACGGAGATAAGAGCACGTGAACGGGCTTTCTTACACCACTACCATTAATACGAGTATTACAGCGCAGTAGTAGTTGTAAGGGCGGGGGGGGGGGGGGGTCGATGTCGAAACAGTGTGCAGATTTCGTCATCGGCCGCACAAACGAAGCAGACCGGGTTGATATTTAATAGGGTATATAGGGTAGATGTGGTATCCGAGCGACAAGAGTAGTACAACGTACCTGGTACGTACAAGTATGTAACTACAACGCCAGATGGTATCCGAAACGCTGGCAGCAAGACACTACTTACGTGCGGCGAAACATACACAAATATTAATGCTGGTGATCAGAACCAAACGCGGTCTGAAAACAGACTATTAATATTGATATTGATACTACTGCTGTGTTACTATTAATAGTATTCTAGAGAGGATACGTGTTTTTTGGGATACCTGCTTCCGGCTACTTTATACTAGGTACCAGTATGTAATACGGTTAGCATGTATTACTCTGTTATACGAGGTAGGTTTTGCAATGCATTACTACAGCTTTATTTATCCCTGCCAGGTACCTGGTATGTTTTACCCTGTATTACTAAGATGTATTTTAATAGTACGACCAGGTATGAAATACTATAGTAGCAAGATGTACTGGATGTACTACAAGGGTATGTTCTACCATGTATTACTATCTATTACCGGTACTATGTACTACTACCAGGCATGTGTTACTTATGTACTGGTATTACTATTAGTACGTATTGCTATGCCCTCCCTTAACCCCTTTAGAACCGCAGCCCCATTTTGGGGACAAACTACTTGAAATTTGAGTGGTTTGTCCCCAAATATAGGACTGCGGTTCTAAAGGGGTTAACCCTTTTAGGACCGCATTCCCATTTTGGGGACAAATTACTTACAATTTGAGTCGTTTGCCCCCAAAACGGGAATGCGGCTCTAAAGGACACTGGTGAGAGCTTCCACTACACTCTTTTTCTTCTTTTTTAACGAATTTTGTACGAATAATGTTGATGAGACCGCCCCATCTGGCATGGTTTTTGCCGCAATAACCGGATCCCAGAACGCTTAACTTATACAGCAGCACTACGGGGGACCACAGTAAGGACCGAGTATTGTTAGTAAAAATCACACCCCGGACAATTTTACTATTTCAACACCATTTATACTTATAGTCGCGGTGGCAACAGCCGCCGTACGGGAGCGCAGTGCCACCTTACAGGGATGGCGCCTGGCGCCTTAACCCTTTTAGGACTGCAGTCCCATTTTGGGGACAAGCTACTTAGAATTTGACTGATTCGCCCCCAGATCGGGACTGCAGTACTAAAGGGGTTAATTTTCTAAGGTCCTCTCACGAGGAGCTAGCTCACTATCTCTCATCACCCGAAGTGAGTTCGTTCGCGCAACCCGAACACTACAAACCCTTGAAGGACTGCAGTCCCGTTTTGGGGACAAACTGCTTGGAATTTGACTGATTCGTCCGCAAAATGGGGTCCTGAAAGGGTTAAAGCAAATATAACTCGTACCAAAGTAACATACCGCACCAGTCGGAAATGTAAGGACCGTTTACACATTAACGTGAAGACCAAGCGGTCCTTGTATGTCCTCCCAGAGTGGTGTATACCGACCGGTAGTCACATGAGCCAAAAAAAGGTATACCGTGGGATGAGTCGAGACAAAGCGACTACCTAGTACAACACGCTAGCGATAACACACCCGCCTCGGACGATTTTTCAAAGCTGGGTTTCTCGGCAGCGGGGGAGGGCGTACTGAATACGACCAGCGATGCATGCGTCTAGATGCAAACCTGCTGGACGAAATCTTTCCAAAGGCACCGTTTTCGTAGTGTGTGTGCCCCCCCTGTTTTGGAGGGAAACCGGGTCTAATGAACTTCGTCCGAGGGGGTGTGTTATCTTATCACCCAGTGTGATACGGTATTCACAACGCCAACCCACGATTGATTAGATATGATTGGCTCAGGCTCAGGGTTGGGGTTAGGGCTGCTAGTATTCGTATCGTACACAGTCGTAGTGACCCTGAAACATGTGCAGTGTCGAGCAAGCGGGAAAAACGCCCCTCACCCAGCAAAACCCCTCGCGACCTTTTTCGTACTTCACCTAACAGACAACCTTTACTCATAGCCCTAATCGGATTGACGAGATACTTCATCCCTGTTACTTTCCAGCTTCCGGACAGGCCGTGGTCCCAGGTCTCGACATTGCCTCTCACCCCCCCCCCGATATTATATACCTGGGTATACAAGGGCTCCGCATGCGTGCCTGCCGGCACCCACGCTCCGGATAGGAAAATATACCTCAGTGCCTATACTCGTGTGATTATGTTGAAGCAAGTTGACATAAGTACACCATTCGATCTGGTTGCGAACGGGATCAGGGCAATGCCAAGTGGTGCAGGGAAAAGGCAATGCCGAGTGTCAGTTCTCAGTTCTTGTGTCTGTCTCACTCGAATTATAGACCAACTTTTATAGCCTTTTTTTGGGACGTTATTATTTGCTGTCTTTTTCAGCCATCTACTCTTTTTTTTGTTTTTTTTTTGCTCATCCCATTTATTCACTTCACCCATCTTCTTCTCTCTCTCCTTCCAACTCGTAACTCAGATCCGGGGTCACATAGCAGGCTCTTCTCCCCCCTTCCGCCAATTCGATGCGAGTACCCACGCTGCAAGGCGCTCTCAACAATTGCATCCATTTGATTTTTATTTTTGCAAATAAAGTCAAAAGTCTGAAGCCCGAAAATCAGAACCGTCTATAACTATGGTCCAGGAAATGATCGATAATTTGGAGCCCAGTTGCTGCTGGCGGGGGCAGAAATCAGGTCAGTTCTGAGAGGTCTCTCTTATACTCTCAGAACTGAGATTACTTTGATGATGTTGTTTACGATAGTCGTATTGCTGCCCTTTTTCTGCCCAGTTGCCAAGTACCCAACACCCACCCCGATATCACACCCCTATCTACGGCGAGCTGTACCTACTGCCAACGACGCTCGTGCAGAAGAGAGGGTCTCTCCCGCACATGAAAGCAATAGCAGCAGCAGCACAACATGCAAAATGGCAGCAACCGCAGCAGCAGCAGGAGTGGTAGCAGGCATCGCTGCTGCTGCGGTCGGTTGCTGCAGCTGCTGCTGTGCAGACCCAGCCGCAAGACCACCAGCAGCACAACAGCAGCAGCTGTACGTACGTCATCGCAGAAGACAACAACTTGCAGTATACACCCAAATTACTGGGAGAACAGGACGCGTACTGTATGCGCATTATCGCACTCAATCCTGAGAACAGGCAGTGATTGAGATACTGCGGGTATGAGCAGTATCATACACCTGATAACGGATACCACCGGTACCTGGTACCTGATATCTATCGGCAATACAGAACAACCGCACAGTACGACATGGGCAGTATTCTCATACCACGAATACCTAAATATTCATGTTGGATATAGTATTACGTGTAGCACACGCAGCAGTATACGTACAGCAGCACAAAACTCCGTCACACAGCGAGTACTTGCGGTCTGAGCAAGCAGTCTCGAACCCTTGATTACCTCCAGTAGTGCTCGCCGAAACAGCTGGGCGCGTTTTTCAACAGGGAATCGTACCCAGCCGAACATCATATCTAATTCCTGGCGCGAAGGACCGTATCTTTTAAGCGGGTCCGTATCTCCCATTTACTACCTGGTAGTAAATAAAGACCTCGCATCTGGACTGGACATGATTATTTTCTGAAAATGAAAAACGTCTGTTGTGTACGATATCCTCCGATGCGATTGGTCGGTTTTTCTTATCGAACTCACAGCACCCGGCCGACTTGCCAACAACCTTCATTCAATTCGACCGGGGAAAACAAAGCTTCGTACATACATATTCGAAGTAGAACACCTCTGAACTACTGTATACTGCTGCTGCTGTAGTTGTTAGCAATGGTATTCCAACGCGCCCCACTCTGCAGTAGTAGTGGAAAAAGTCCGAGCATGTACGGCCACCTATACGATACCTTCCGATGTGATTGTTAGTTTTTTCTTACCGAACTATTAATAACTACACTCGGCCGAATGCATACTCCCCAAGAACCTTCATTCCATTCTACCGGCGATAACAGAAGACGTGCCAAGTTATCGAAATTTTACTAAAAAAATAAACAACAAAGCAAAATCACCGGGATATGCAACGATCTGGTACCAAGAACGGTGCGATACCCCGAGAAGGCGCGTGCAGTCGTCCGTCGAAGAGAGAGGGGCAACGGAAGGCAGCCAGCGAGTAAGGCAAGACCGAGGTGGTCGATCAGGCCGATGGTGGCCCGCAAAGCAAGGGAGTCGGGAGAAAGCGGTAGCATCAACAAGGCCGAGAGATCGAACCTCGGAGAGAAAATGAGATAAGATCACGTCTGTCACGTATACAGCAGTATACCAGGTAAATAATACCTGGTAAGCTTTTATAGATATCGCACCCAAGAATACATGAGACTGTCAATACGTATCGAGGTCGAAAAAGCAAGCATGAAGGCAGGGAGGCGCAGGCGTCCGGAGTCCCAGACAAAGTTCAAGACTAAATCGATACCGAGGGCTTCGCGCAAACTGAAGATAGAGCTCCGTGTCTTCTCAACGCAGCAAAATATTCTTCGAGTTCGTGGTCGAAAACGGGACTGTCAGTTTGAACCAATAAAAAATCCTCCGCAAAAATTATTAACCCTTCAATCGTTCGCATCCTGGGTACACGAGCAACCCGTGTACCTTTTAGAACAATACATGGTTTTAAGAGTAGGGGAAAAAAGAGAAGATGTGTCGAGTTATAAAAAAAAAATGTACTTGAAAAAAAAACAACATCAAAGCAAAATCACCAGGATATGCTACGATCTGGTACCAAGAACTGCGCGATACGCCGAGAAGGCGCGTGTAGTCGTCCGGCGAAGAGACAGGGGCAAGGGAAGGGAGCCACCGAGAAAGGCAGGACCGAGGGGTTCGAACAGGCCGATGCGGCGGCCCGCACAGCACGGCAGTCGGTAGAAAGCGGTAGCATCAGCAAGACCGAGAGATCGAACCTCGGAGAGTAAAAAGCTGCTACTACTGTAAGATGAAGCCTGTCACGAGAAGCTCCCCGCGGAGCAACAACACCTAAATAAATTTCCAGGACCACAGAAAATAGAACGTCCGTGCCTCCTTTTTCCAGCAAATATCCCTCATGTTCCGGGTCGCCGGGCTCGTCGGTGGCGCGGGACTCCGACACGCGCGCACGGGAGAACACCCATCGGAGGCCGGCTCGCGCGACCCTCGAGGAAAGCGGTCGAAAAAGCAAGCACAAAGGCAGGGGAGCGAAGGCTTCCGGAGTCCCAGACAAAGTTGAAGATAAAATCGGAATTTTAAGGTTCGCTCACAGCGGCCGAGATTCACTGTATATATATATATACTTCGAAGTATATAAAACCACTCACTTAGTTATAAATCCCCGAGCGTGCTCGGTTGGTACCTCCCTGGTCTCTCAGAGCTCCCACTTCGAAACCGCCTCCTTTTATTACTTGCCGGACCTTTCCAGCGGTTTTTTGTTTTCTCCATTTCTCTTGGCACTCTCGGTCCTTTTTTCCTTTTTCCTTATTTCGTTTCATGTGCGTGCGTGTACTCCGAGCCCGGCAGGGCGGGAGAGCCCGGCACCGTCGCGGGTGTCAGCGGGTGCTGACGGGTAGAGGGGGGGTTGCAAGGAGCGCGGTCGCCGCTTTCGTGCCTAGGGGTCGCGTGTGCCTCGAGACACGAGGGGTGCATGAAGGGTCTCTGTCTGGCCTCAATTTGTGATTTTGGATAAGAGTACGTATGTGGGAGATATAAGGGTCGTTCGAAATTGCAAGATAACATTCAAGTGGTGCTTATTTTAGCAACCACGCTGAAGTTGAAAGAGGGAGTTCCCAGTCTGAGTACCAATACTGTCGAGCTGGCGAACGACGGCCACGGTGAGCACAGAGCTTCATGCGAGGCGGGCGACTGGGCTGACTGTGGCAGAGAGTGAGGAAAGCTTTACCCGGACCGAATCGGTGGCGAGGTGGTCGGGAGAGGGGCGGGCGGCGTACAAGGCTGAGAGAGAAGCTCTGCTGTTCATTTTTACTTTTTTTGACTGGTGCAAGGTGTTCCAATGAGGAAGAAAAACATTTCAGGAGACGGACGGGGATTTTTTTTTCTTCCCGGTTTTTTCGGTTTCATTTTACATTGTTTTTGCGGTGCTGCTGTGCCGTGCTGTGCTTTCTCTTTTTTTCGTGCGTGCAGCATATCAAAATATTAAATGAAGTACCCTACCTGGGGTATGTACGTACGTGCGGCAACCGCCCGCGATGCGAAGCGTATGTGGCGTCCGAGCTCTGTTCTCCGGAAACATGGGGGCGGGACTCTTGGCATTATCAAGTCGCCAGTTTACAACTACGATTATAATTTAAAAAAACTATAGTCAATCATGGACCTTTGTCCGCTTCGCATAGTTTTCCTTCCTGAGCGAGCGTAGCGGGCGGCGTAGGTTGCCCGCGGAGCGAATCGCCTTGTACATACATACCTGGTATATGCATTAGGTTGGGTTGGCGTCGGTCAGCGACGACGCTTTAGAACACTGCGTGAGCTGGACAACCAGGGTGTGTGCGTTTTTTCCCCCTTTTTTTTTGGCGGTCACCTCGGCTGGCGGTCGAGTTAGATCATTTTCGTGCGGAGAAAACCTTAACTCCGCACGACGGGAATGCTCGTATCACGTAGTGTGTATATGTTAAGGCACCCACGAGGTAGTCACGGAGTAAACCAATTGCCTCTGGAAGGGGCCACACCAGAAAATAAATCAACTTATAGACGCTGTCATCCATATGCACAAAAAAAACACCCCAAAAGCGGTTCTTAGTGCAGCTCACCCTTCATGCGACTCGCCGGTCACCTCACGGCGCCTCGCGAGTAGTGCATGTAATGTCTGCCTGGAGGGTGAAAACCCGGCGTGCTCCGTCCCGGTATTGTGGCGATGCGAGGATCAATGTTCCTACGATTACGGCTATGCATGATATTGAGTACACTCTCCTCCCCGGCACGTGCCTGCATTTGTGTCACCCATAGGGTTCAGCAATCCCACTGCTCGTCGATTTTCATCGAACATTGCTTACAATTACGTATCTGCGTCCGATTTCAAGCAATGTGTCTCAAAACTGCGAGTGCAATCCGAAAGGGGCTGACTCAACCCGGTATGAGGACTTGTGGTCCCATCACTTATCAGTCGAGTACGTGATTGACTGGAATGCAGTGCCAACGATATCGTTGCCGTGCAGGTCCCCAGGCATCCAACTACAAGTTGATACCGTGAGCGTGAAGCAGTGCTATGTTGCTACGCGCGTGTTGCACAACTCTTTCACACGTCGTACATACACTCTGCAGATCATCAACTGATTATCTACTATAGATCTTTCAGGGCAGATATCTTCCTGATCTGCATGATCTGTATGATCTAACTCATGTAGCCGGGTGGGACCCGTAAAATCTGCACGATCGGGCCCGTGTTCGCCGGGTTGGATCTGTACGACACAGACCCGGCACAACACATCTAGGTGATATAGATGATATGTAGATGATCCATCTGTCTGACGCGTTAAGTCCTTGCAATAGAGTTGGGACACTCCGCGACACCCGGCAGCATGAGGCGCTCAAGTGTGACTGACTAATGTCTCAATCGCCAATAAAAACGGAGGCGACCTTCCGCTATTGTACCTCTCGGGTCCCAAAAGGGTTGACCTGCTGAGCCAGCGTTTTCGTGACAAGCAACTATATAGGAATCAGACTTGGAGTAGTTTTACAGTGCCGAGGATTACCGGCAAGCTTGTAATACACGAGGTAGCCACCTCGGCATTTCAGACGGGAAAACGCGGAGAAAGAGCGCAGTCCATACACAAAGCAGCACGGGATGTTGGGGGTATATGGGGTACGCAAGGCGCCCCCCCTAGCAGACGGCGACGCCCGCTACGCTCGCTCACAACGAAGCACGGAACGGAACAGATGAAAAGGATGTTCCAAAACCACAGGTGCAAACGGGCGACTTGCAAAATCCCAAGAGCTCCATGCATCAGAATAACAACCCAGAAGCCGCACGCATGTACATGGTGCCGGTAAGTGCATAGGTACTTCTTGCGGTTTGCACTGATACGAAGGAGAAAGCGCAGCACCGCACACCAACCACCACACAACACAACACAGCACGGCGCTGCATTGCGCTGCGCTGAGCTGAGCTGGGTGTGCCTCTATTGTGATTCTATGTATACGCGTATGCACACATACCTGTTACTTCGTACTTCGTACTTAGTGCTCTGTAGGCCGGGCAGAAACCGATTCTTCATTCATTCTTTAGAATTCAGCCAGCAGAGTAAATTCTCGACATGCTGGCTCTCGCCAATTTTGTCTGCATGCTTGCGGTGTCCCGCTCTGATCGGCACGTACTTCCTTTGCCCTTTGCTGCTTGGCTGCTTTGCGCAGGGCTAAAGGGCTGGTGCTGTCATGTGCTTGCGGTGGATGCGACACGACAACATGCTCGGATGCACAAAAGGAAGCCCCCGAGAAACGAAAAAAATGGGGGGGGGGGGGGGGGGGAATCGGCTCTTCTTTTACGTTAAACATAACAAAAAAACAAAAGAGGAAAAAGGCTCGCGGGCAACTAAATATTAGATCCGAATCGGCGTAAAAGAACTCCAGGATCGATTCCCAACAAAACTACTGCAATGATTCCCATCGGCAAGCAAGGGCTGAGGAAGGCAGAGAGGTGGGATAATATACGGAGCAAGACGGCTGAGGGTCGGACTATCTCAGTAAGGCTTTTTAACCCTTCTAGTACTGCGGTCCCGTGTTGGGCAAAGCACTCTAATTCCAAGTATGACTAGTTTTTCCCCAAAACGGGGCTGCAGTCCTAAAAGGTAAGGGGTCTACACCTCGGACAGATCATCAGGCAGATCATGATCTAGATTTTCCGAAGCAGACAGCTCTACTCCCGATCTTGTACGATCTACAGAAGTAGCCCATTTTTGCCCGGTGGGACCCGTACAACCTGCATGATCTACTGTCACCACAACCTCCCTCAATTGGATCTGAACCATGCGAATCGTGCACACATCTCACAACCACACCTGAGGAACTGCTAGATGATCTATCTGTAGATCATTGTTCTATCCATAATCTGTCCGAGCTTTGGATACGTCCGAACTGCAGCGGAAGGAAGCGCACGGAACGAGCGCAGGCAGCAGCATGACGATGCTCGCACGACGGTCGCACGGCTTGCCCTACAGCAGTAGAATGTTGGTGCAGCAGCGGCGGAGGTCCCTTTGTGGTGCCGGCTGCTCGCTATAGTGGTGCCAGTGGAATGTGGAACCGCTTGGTCCGGATGGGATTAACCGGTGTGGCAGTGTGCGAGGTAGTGCCGTACATTGCCGGTATTGTTGGCTGGCGCCCATGATACCGGCAATATATACGGACCATTGCTGCGGCAACACCGCACCGGCCGCGTTTAGCGAGGCTGGTTTCGACTATGCTCGCAAATTCTTCAGGCATGATGGGGCGCTTTTATGGGCATAACTAGCATACTTGTTTTTTTGTGTGTGTGTGGGGGGGGGGGGGGATTGTCCAAGCATGGGCATCATAATTGGAGAGAAACACGGTCCCTGGTACCATACTTTTTCAAACTCTTTTTTCATAAAAAAACATGAGGCCAAAAAAAAACAGCCCAACTATAGGTCGCTATGCTATAATCAAGTCTCGAAACTGTTGAAAGATGGTCTTCCTTATCTCGGTGGGTAAAACAGCTGCTTGGGCGGCCGGTGGGGTGCGGTTTCAAGATGCCTGGGAACTCCTTTTCATGTGTTCGCTGCATCTCATGCCCCAGTCTATCGACCTCGCGGTTTCCAGAACGCGTGAAGGCGTATTGCAATCGGGAGCGCCTACACAGGGCGTGGTCTAACAACCAATTTCGCAAATGCTGATATCTGAAAATAGCACCCTGATTGTAATCTTACTGGATGAAACCCGGACCAAAACTGTAGTAACCTGGTCGTACTCTGTACTCCGGTTGGATGTAACCATGGATACTTGAAATTTACGCCGCACGCTCCCGCTGCTGCAAGCAAACAGCAGGCGCGGCGCACGGCGCGCCTAACATGTACGAGTCGCACGATGCCGTGAGCTCACGGAAAGCTCGATGTGGGCCAGCACCTAGACCACCTCGAGATCAAGAGTACAGATCACAGCAACGCACGAAGCTGCCATGACAGTTTTTTTTAAGAGCGGTTGCGAGGGGCTGCGAGCGAGAAAGGGGAAAGCAAAAGGTATGGTGTCGTAAAACATGTCAACATGCGGCAGAGCCACGATGACAATATGCCCCATACGTAGGCAATTGGCGGGGACTACAGCTGTTGTTGTTGTTGTTGTTGTTGTTGTTGTTGTTGTTGCAATTGTTGGTGCTGCTGCAGCGTGTTGATCGCTGTTGTTGTGGCGACGAGAGCGCCTGCCCAAAAAACGAAATGTCGAAAGAAACGGGGCACAGGCTAGGAAGAGAGGGGCGTCGCGTTACGCCGGATGGAGCGAGCAATTTTGGAAAAAAGAGGAGTTAAGTACTATCGGCAATAACGGACGTATATTCCGGCCGCGTTGAAAGCTGAGTCTTTACGGCCTTGGCTAGTGCCTCGCGAGCTCCAACGGATTGAGTTGTTGCTTTGATGAAATGCCTTCGTGAGCCATCGATCAGATTTTCGAATGAGCCTATTTACAGAGCGGATTTTGACAACAGCAATGACGGGCTACAAGCGCTCGTGGTATATAGCGTCGATGCAGAGTGCACGTCATGGGAAAACAATGAAAAAAGTCATTCAACAAAGTAGTACGATTCCACGGTAAAGTAAAGTAGTCAACAGGGGGTTTCCTCGAAGAATAAGATACGCAGGAGGCATGTTTTTTACTGGGGATAGGGGGCAATCCGTCCAGACGAATTGCAACCGCAGATGGGCTTGCTTGACTGCCTGATTGCTTCACGCTTGGCCAATTCCTGCCATATTTGATGTCCATAGATAGACGTCTACCAGGTATTGAAGTTCCGTCACCCAACAACGAACACAAAAAACAGAGTTCCATGGGCTGCAGGCCGCAGGTGCTGTGAACTACTCGTACTCGTGACGCACAACGCACATGCACGCGCACACGCTCACAACTCACAACAGCAGAATGGTATGCACCCGTACAGCAAGACAGCAGCAGCCGAGTACGTACCGCAAGCTTGTTTTTGTCAATATCCTGGTACTACTGCTGTAACTACCAGGTACAGACAGCAGTATACCATCCAGTTTACCATGGTACGTACCTGGTACGAGTATATCTTTGAACTTCGAATGTTTTCCACCAGGTACGATATATAAAGCGGATGTTGGATCACGACAAGAGGAACTGGGCTCACCGTTTCCTTCCCAGGGAGAAGAGCCGAAGGTGGTCCTGCCTTTGGAGTCACCTCTCGAGTCACCTCTGGTGTAATCTCTTGAGTCACCTCGGTGGCGTCCCGCTTGGTCCCACTCCCTTCCTCCTCCTCCTCCTCCTCCTCCTCCTCCTCCTCCTGTGTCTGTTCCTCCTCTAAATGCCTCGGATCTGAGATATAGGTTTGTTTTACGCAAGCAGCGAGTATGTCCGCCATCGCATCGAGAAAAGAAAAAAGGGTCGCGCAGCAGGAACGTCAAAAGAGCTTCAACTCGCGGTCTCTCCATCTTGAGAAGCGCACACGAGAGGAAGAGGGCGTGGTGAGAGAGAGAGGGGGACAGGAGACAGACAGAGAAGGCCTTGCGAGATCAAGATCCAGCTCTCTCTCTCTCTTCTCTCTCTCTCTCGTCTTCTCTCGCCCTGCCCCCCCCCCCTCCCATTCTCTCTTTCTCATTTTCTGCGTCCCCAGGGCCGCTTCGTGTGAGAGACTTTTGTGGAAGACCAGTCGTGCTTGCTGCCATGCCATCACCTTTGTCCTCCTCTCTCGTCCCTGCTCCTGCCTCTCCTCTCTCTCCCCCTGTCCCTGTCTCTGCCGTCCCTTCTGTCGTGACGATCTTCTCGCGAAGGCGCAACCGTCTCTCTGTCCGAGTAAGCGTTGCCGTAGGCCGGCACCCGGGACGACCTGTTGCTGCTGTTGGGAGAGCTGCCGGCACTCATGTCACGGCGGTCATTGTGGCGGTCATCGTAGGAACTTATCTCTCCATTCCAATCACTCTGTCGATCTCTTCTTCTTCCACCGCGCTGATGGCGGTTGCGGCCCCTTGGCCGGTCCCAATCTTCTCGGACTCCGCCTCGAAAGCTATCCATTTTGTGTGAGTGGGACAGCTCAAGCATGGGGGGGGGGTCGATCATTCGATTGATTTATGTGAAACACGCCTTGCCAATAAGTCGATCTCCCGATCGTTTTATTTTCAGCATCGGGACGAAACCCAAAAAGTTACCCTTTGACACCGCAGCAGCGCAGCAGCAACAGGAGGTGGAGGGGCTTCGCGGCACGACCCTTTCTCTGAGATAAGGTAGGATTGAATTGGGCACGCCCTGTAGGGGTGCTGTAGAGCGACCAATATTGTAGAGAGGGGCTCGGTCTCCTTCTGAATATGTTGCATTTCGTACGATTTGTGTCTGTTTCTGGTTTCGGGAGCACTCATTCTTTGCGGCCGTTGGGCATTCATTGTGCCTACAGCAGTTCATTCGCTGTTGAGAAAGAAGGCAGCACCCGGCAAGAAACGGAAGGGACCTACACCCCTGGACGTGGCACGCTGCGCTCCGTCTGAAGTAGGGTTCGATGCGTTTTTGCCCAACGCTCTGGAGTAGGGCTCGGTCTCAAAATATTGTTCCTCGCCGTTGGGACGTCGTGCCTGCAACTCTTACTTTGATATTCGAGCGTCATTTCCTTCATACCCGACAAGTAGACACCGCGAGAGACACCCTTCTTGTGGGAGGCTGTTGTAACTGGAGTGAGCAAGCTGTGTTCCCCTCGCCAAATTGATCCTGCTTGCTCCGGTTCTGGTCCCGCACTCTCTCGTCTTGGGCCCCCGTTACCTTGGATGCATGGCCAGTCCGGCAGCTGGCACATGAGGGTACTCCTACATGGAGAGAGAGATACTATTAATATTAATATTAAGATCAATATTAAGAGTCGCCTTCGCCGTCACATACGGTACGACGGTAGTCTTCAACAGCAGTCAAATACCGCTGCTGTCTACCAGGGTACCTCGTACCTCGTACCAGGTGTACAGCAGTAGGATGAAGTATAGAACAGATACGAGTACAACATTTAGAACCGCAGTCCCGTTTTGGGGACAAACTTACTTGAAATTTGATTGGTTTGTCCCCAAAACGGGGCTGCGGTTCTAAAAAAGGGTTAATACAGAGAGAGGAAAGATCTGTTCGTACTCACGCAAAGAGCGATACAGCCGCAAACATACACTCTTGTAACGACATGGCAAACCGCGAGTCACTCTGATGGGTACACGTAGTCCCGGCTGCTTGAGGGAAAGGAATGACGCGTGGGTGCAAGCAGCTACCGCTGGGCAGAACGTAAAAGCTTCGACGACCGTGGTTTATGCTATTCATAGCTTCATAAAACTTGAAAAGCTCAAGGCCTTCGTGATTATAATATTAATAGATGCATCGTGCGTTATGCTTCTCAGGCGCTCGGTGCCATGCTCCTCTCCAGAGGAGTGTGTATCGATGCCTGGGCAACGTAGACTACAACAGCGGCGCGATATCTCGGTACACAAGAGTACATCCGTGTACCTGCGTACCATGGTACGTGTACTGCTGCACGCAAAAGGTTACGCCCTCTCACGGGGAAGAGCCTGCACAAGAGATCCGCCCTTGGTTATCGGGGAAAGCGGTTACACCTCTTTTCAAGTTAGCCTGAACCACACCGTTTCCCAGAAGCAAACTATGAAACCTACGTACGGACGTAGCCTGGACCGGGCCGTATTTCCCGGGTTCTTCGTTGATTTAGGACGGCCGGGAGGACTACTGCTGCAGGCCAGCATATATACAGCTGCAATCCAGTGTGCTGACTGGTTTTGAGCTCAGACAGTATAATCGCTACGGAGTGAGTCAGGCAGCAGTGCCCAACCCTACTGTAGTATACCAGGTATGCACTGCCAGTACCTCGTATCTATCGTATCATTTCATAGCTGCGCATCGCTCGGCGGTCGCGCTCTCCTCCGTTGTGGGAATTCCGTTCGACTGCTGTCTTGTTACACGTGTTACCCGCAGAGCACTCTAGACCGAGATATAAGGAACGCCTGGTCTTCATAGGTATACCCCAAGGCTCCTTGCGTTTCCGCCGAGAGTGGTTAATACACACCCTGGTACGGCGCGGTACATCAGTAGCAGATATGATAGACGACGAAAGGCACGCCGCTGTATATACTCGCACCGACAAGATGAGAGTTCCCACGAGGAGCCAACCCTCTATCGTCAGGAGGCGTCTATTAGTATAATTTGAACAGTATACTGTCTGGTTTTAGTGCGCGATTCGAAAATTCTTGGCTGTCGACTTTACCGAGGGCCACTGCCGCTGCTTCTGTGAGGTGCGACAGACCCACCAGACAGCGGGCGGGATCAGCTTATGATAGTTCGACGGGGTCCGAGCTGTCCATCCATGCCTTGTAGGGGTAAATTATGGAGCAAGCGGTCTGAAGCCCCGAATTCCATGTTTTGACGGACGGTAATGATGTTGCCGCTTTTAGTGGTGTTCTGGTGCGCCGACTGCAGCGGCAATGTCGGTGATGTTAAGGTTGTGGTTGCGAAATTGAAAGCAAGACGCGGACAGCAGCACCAGCACCGGCATGACTACGCGGTGTTAGTTACTACCTCGTGATTTAGTTTGGTTGGTACCAGGGTAGTACGAGTCTACAGGTTTTACTCGTTGTCTCCAGCAGTGTTGAAGACCTGGTGCGTACGAGGACCTGCCTGGTGCATCGAATGTATTTTACCTCTCTGTCCCATTACAAAAGCACCGATTTTACACTAATTATTAAACCAAACAGTGTTTGTATTTGGGGACAGAGGGGTATATATTTTTATATATGCACGCCGCAAGCGACCCCATTTCGCGAGTATGTTTGACTTACGTACGTACTCGTACATATGATAACACTCTGGCCGGGAATGTAAGCACCGTAGGGGTCTACATACGAAGACCAAACGTTCTTTATGTTTCCGCCCTGTGGATGGCTTATACATGCCACTGCCCCTGCTCATTTAACGGGAGGACATAGTAATCAGGACCAAAAGTGCTTACTATAAACACTGGAATATCTGGGGTATTGTCTGCATGATGGGTCCTGATTACTGTGGTCCCTGCGCGATATGTTACGCCTCGGATAAATAGCAGGTACGGTTATTTACTGCATAACAGAGGGAGACAGCAGTGGCATCGGCAGAAGGCCGGCACGTGTGCTCTAACGCAGTAACCGCTGCTGTTTCCGCGACACTGCTGCTGCTGCTGTTGCTATTAATACTACTTGCGGGAACGCTGTGACCGCCTATCGCACCTTGCGCAGCTTGTATCTCGAACATCTATTGGCTGGCGTGCTCTGCTTCCTGTTTCGTGTTTCGCCGTGTATTATGGCGTGTTCGCGCGGTCTCGCGCGTTGAACGGATGCACCCGCCGACATTCGTTGTGCCTTTGGGCACTATTAATAGTCTCTTTTTTTTTTTTGGAAGCGCGAACGACTTCAAGTCGGCCACAGGGCACGCAAGGACTGCGGCTTTCTTCTTGAATTACACACTACAGTACGACAGCACCACACAGCAGCTTCAAGCTTCAGCAGCAGGCAGGTCCTCTAATATATACTGTGTCGTGTGCCATGGGTTATTTTCGCGATCGGCGTTCTTCGCAATGTTCGGCTCTGATGTTTCTAGAGAAGGAACTTGCTATTAGAGGAGTAGACTACACTGTAAGCGCAACTCGGGCAATTATGTTGGGCTGCATTATTCTTGGAGTCTGGCTTTGTCTGAATACGACGGACTACGTGAGTTGAAGTGATCAATTCATGTGATTATAAACAACCACAGCAGCTATTATTGTAAGTTTCACAAGCTGTAGAAACTCTTTACCCACCCCCTCCCCCTCCCCACCATTTCATTCGACGCTGTCATCCACGTGCAAGAAAATATGGACAAGGTGGTGATCCTCGCCTCACCAGCCGTTCTTGGTAGGATGCAGCTCGCCCTCCACGCGACCCGCCCAACACCTCGCGTGTCGCTGCGCGCTTGGCACACGCAGTCTCGGCCTGGTCCGTAAAAACCGGAATGTGCTCCATCCTGAAAATGTGGGGATGCGACGCTCTACGTATGGCCATAGGGCTACGGCTAGGAATGACAATAAGTACACCCCCATTCCTGCCGCACCGGTGTTCGACTTATCTATCGTGCCCAGATGTAGACAGGGGCTGCCGTGCACCGCTGCTAAGCTACAACCGGCCCGCAGAAGTTGCCTCGGAGAAGACGGAAGCCGCTGCAGACTTGTTTCTCTGTGGTGCCTGTGCATTACCATCATGCTGCTGTGCGCACTCCCACCAATCGAAGCGACTACAGCAGCAGCTGCTACCGCTTTCCGCCGTTCCTTGCGTGATTTCGCGCGACCCTACGCGCCACTGATATCCACAGCTCTTTTTGTGATATGCTGCTGTGTGTTTACAGTAGTCTTTGAGGCCTACCTATTACGAGGGACCATAGTAAACAATAACTACGGTATAGGCAACAACCTATACATTTACCTATATTTACTTCCAATTTTTGTTCCTATTTACTATGGCCCCCCGTAATAGTACGTATACCAGTCCCAAAAACAATGCGGAAGTGTGGCGGGCTTTTGTGTGGGCTCGCGGGGCAAGCCGAACACCATCATCATGCTTGCTCGTGTTTGGCGCGTATCTGCATCAGTACACACACCATGGCACATCGGGCTGTAACGCTCGGTTCGGGGACAAATGACTTGGAATAAGAGTCATATTATCTTTTCTGCACGGTGCAGTGCTATTAATGGAAGGGTTGACCTCGTCTAGGAATGCACTCCCATTCATATGGCGAATGTACTTGGAAATTGAATCAGGTTCAGGTTTATGTAGCCCTAAGAAGAAGGGTTATTTTAAGCCTTTTTGAACCGCAGTCCCGTTTTGGGGACAGTCTACTCAAAGTCTACGTAGTTTGTCCCCCAAAACCGATGTAAAGAGGCTGCAGTCCTGAAAGGGTTACCCAAATTCGGACCCCCATGCAGAGCGACCGGAAAACATACCAGGTGTTACACAAACGAGCACGATCGTTTCAAGCACCCCTTGGGAAAAGAAAGCGCGAGCAGTGTACTATACTATGTCCAGTAGTACAGGTAGGTGTGCGCCAGCCGGCAACATCGGCACTACCACTCTACATATGGCGGGAAATCGGCACTACTCCGCAGGCTTGACCACACCGGTCAATCCCATCTCCGGCAAGCGATTTCGCAGGCACTACGTATGGAGGGGACCACGGCCACCGCCGTACGAGTTATGTATCAGAATGCTGGGCGCAAGTCGTACAGCTCCTGGCACTGCCGTTGAAACGCAGGCGCCCCTTGGCCCAGAACAGCAAAAACACCCGGGCTGCGTACGTCGTACGGGCCGATGCCGTAAAATCGTCACATCCTTTCGACACGTTTCCTGTCTGGTAGGGAGGGGCGCCAATTGACCATTCTTGCGGGAAATCAGGACCAACTATGTTGTGTGAACCACTTGGGGGATACATGTTTTTTTTTACGTGTTCATAGTTTCGGCCACCCCCCTCGTCCATATGCAAGTCCGCCTCAAAAGTGGTTCTTGTCGCCGCCAGCTGTGATTTCGCCGACCGCACACTGCGGTTGCGGCGGCAACAGCCGATACCGAGGCGTGGAATGTCGATGTATCTCTGCGTCCCGAGGTTGGGCACGAGGTCCGGTTCGCCTCACTCCTTCGCACGATGGAGGTCAGTCGGCGGTACGTACAACTCTATAAACCTTGTAGATTTTTGTGTTGCCATTCGAGCATTTGTTTGTTTTGTGTAACATTCGCTTACCCCTGTCGAGCCCAACTCGATTTACGCGCTCGTAGGCTGTCTGGAGTCTTGTGCTGTAGTCTTGATAACGCCGTGCGTTGGAACTACCGTTGTGCCGTATTTATCATATCTATATATCTACATACTATGTGTACATACCTGGTAATATATATACCAGGTACGAAGTATACATAACTTATTTACATGGGGTTACAAAGGGCGCCCCCCTTAGTAAGCGGTACCAGCAACCATAGGTGTCAGGAGGCATGCCAAGCAAGGGGAAACGTGCGCCGTCGAGGGGGTAAGCGCGGAGCGTTCCACACTAAAACCCAGTAGTTTGGTGTCGGTGAAGGCCATGTCAAGTCACAAGGTGCTGTCCTGTCAAGGGGTGAAAAACATCCGTCTCCTGGCATCGTTTGCCGGCAACCGGCAAAAGATGGACGAGGCCCGGTAGCTGGAAACATCAAAACATCAAAGTGCTAGCGTAACGTATTTACCGGAGGGTGCCCGTGGGGCGTTCGACTAATTTCCGCTGCCCCCCACCCCGACCCCAGCATTCAATGTCAAAGGTACATAGATATGATATCGAACTCTCGAGATATATTATGCTTCGTATACGCTGTATATACGTGTACTTACCACACATGGTGTCTTTTTCTTTTTTTTTTCGGTGCGAGCAAATGATGCGAGTTGCTGATTTTGCGGCCGTCAAAAATAGAAAGTACCTTTCGAGATGGCCTTAAACGACTTTGGAACTCCAAGAGGGCGAGCTAAAAAACAATGGTTGGTTAACTTCGGTGGTGTCGACTTTCTATATGCGGGCAGCAGCGTGAGCTTACCAGCAGTGTTACGCGGGTAGGGTTCTGTTGCGCCCCGTGCCGTGCCGCGCAGCTGCTCTTTGCATTCTATGTGAGTCGGACGCCTATTTGTATGACCCGGCGTTTGTAGGTATGCCACGGTCTATGGTCATACGACCACGGCCATGCATGATAATGAGTACACCCCCTTGCCCCCGCCCCCGCCGCCCTCATTTTCGCGTAGTGGGCGCTGCTGTAATCATCAATTTGTTTCGTCGATGATCCGCTCTAAATCCCCTACTGGGTGAAGTTTTTGTAACCCCTCTTGACAAAAAACCCTCTTGGCACCTCGAGAGAGGGTGGGGAAAATGGCAGAGGTAAGGAGCGACGATTCCAGCTGCGCGACCACCGCTTGAACGAATTGTGGCGCCCGAGTTATACTGCAAAGGGAGAGTCGTTCGGGATGGGCCCGGCATTGTCCTACCCGCGCGGGTGGGCGCTCACCCTCCTCGTGAACGGTTGATCCTGCCGAAGCTGCCCTTTGTTTCGGTCGCTGTCTTGGTATCCGAAAGGGTTCATGGCTTAAATGTATGTCCGACCGCGGAAGGATCGCTTGTTTCAACGGGCACAAGTTGACGACGGTTACAGATGTCTTGCTGCCCGAGTTTCCTATTTTTAATAATAGCGGCAGCTGCTGTGGCATCTTATTGAAAACGTTTTTTTTTCTCCCTCCCACCCTCTGGTGTACCCGTACCCCGTGTACCGATATGCCTGGTATGTTTTATGCTGATAATGAACGGAAATAAAAAAAACTTCAACGCATCGTATATATATAAAGTGGAAATCGTATGGTCGACGGATTTGTGCCATTTTTTTGTTAAAGCTTCTGAAACGACACGTGATTAATGTTCGATGTCCACGTAACTATATCAGTACCTATCATACATACATGCATACACACCGCACACGTTTGCTCGGCTCTGTTCTGGTTTGGGGGCAACACAAGAACAAAAAAAAATAACGCCTCTGCCTTCCACGGACGGCGCATAATTTTCTCGGAAACCGCTCGCTGCTCGGTAGTTGGTTGGCTCCCTTTCACACGGCGGCGCGGGGGCCGGGAGGCGCTTCGCGGGCTCGTTGAGAGAGAAGAGGCCAGGCAGAGGTGGAGACTGATTAATACTGGACGGGAACTGAACGGGAAGGCACGGCGGCATGGCGGTGTCGTCAGTAGGAGTGCAGCTGGCGGATGACTTCGACACACTTCCGCTGTTCGCTTCGCCACCCATCAACGGGCCAACACAGGTGAGGGAGGTGGGGGGTAGTGGGTAAGAGGAAGCCGCTGTGAGTTTTTGTTGGGTCGCTGTTCCTGGCGGTCGTGTGAAGGCTCCGGCGGCGGCGGCGGCGGCGGCTGTGGTGGTTGTGGATGCTGCCGAGTCGTTGGTTTTGGTCATACATAGCGCGTAGAGGACGTAGTTCAGCTGCAGCAGCGGCAGCAAGCAGCTGTGGTCTTGGTTTCTACTGCTCGAGAATCTTTTGTTGTGTCCAATGTTCTGTACCCTCAGAGGGCGATCTGGCTGAGGAGGGCGAGAGCGTACCAGGTACTCATGTGTTGCTTGCCGCAGCCATTAGGCCACGCTTCCCTTGATCTAGGAGGGATAGGGGGGGGGGGGGTGTACTCGATCAGAGAGATGTACGCCATCTCTCGCATGGCCTTGGTCGTACGACCATAGACCCTCGCATCCCTACAATGCCGGGACGGAGCATGTCGGGTTTTCACCGACCACCCATACATTGCTTGCACCAAGCGCGTAGCGCCGTGAGGTGTCTGGCGAGTCGCATGAAGGGTGAGCTGCATCCTACTTAGAGTCGCTTGTGAGGCGGACTTGCATATGGATGACAGCGTCAATGAGTTGATTTAATTTCCGGTGTAGGACTTTCCAGAGACAGCAATGTGAGTACTATGTAGCTGCCTCTTGGGTGCCTTACCATGAACACTACGTGATACGATCGATTCCCTTGGGCGGAGTATAGCTTATTTACCTAGCCGGGGGGGCGGGGGGGGGGTTACTCGTTTATTGCCTTAGTCTTTTGACCATTGACCACGCATCCCTTTCGAGTTGTAGCCGTTTGACATGCTCATCGGTGGTCGCATGCCACAATTCGATGTTCTACCCTTCCTGCTAACTCCCATCTCCGGGCGGTGCATCCCCGTTCCGAACGCGCAGTATTAACGTATTTGTGTCTCCATTTTTGATGTGTGCATTGGAAACTACTGTGACAGAAAACCGGCTCCCTGGCAAGAGGAGTGTCGGTGAGGGCGGTGGAAAAGGCTAGCGACTTTCTTCTGCTGGAGACGGACGAGGAGGGGGGTGGGGAAGGGCGGCTGGGGTGGGTCGATGCGTCTTGCGTCGTACCGCAGGCGTTTCCGGCCCTGTACGAGTTCGCCTCGGACCTCCCTGATGCGGTGAGAGACTCGCAGTACACGTTTTGTCCTCTCTTTTTTTTTGTGTGTTTTCGGTGTGGTTGCTCTTGTTTCGGGTGTTGTCGTTTGGGTGTTTGCTCTCGTCGTTGTAGTTGTTGTTGTTGGTGGTGGTGGTGGTGGTGGTGGTGCTTTTTATTCGAGTTTTTTTGCCAGTGTTCCGGTTCGGATCACCGGTTTTCCTTTCTTGTTCTTCGCTTTTCTCGTGATTGGTCTTTTTCGCGTTCGTAGTAGTGTTTCTTATCGTTGGTCTTGCTGTCCTTATTCGTTTTTTTTGCGTTATTTGTAGTTTTTTTGTTCGGATTCGTGTTCTTATTCCTATTCTTGTTTCGCCCCCCCCCCTAAATCGCTTCCCTATGAGTTTTTCGTATTCACGTCCTTATACTTTTTTTTTTCTCGTGTTCTTGTGGTTGTTCTTATGTACATCGTTGCCACGGGCATATTTTTTTTCGATCGCCCAATATGTTTTTACCAGGTTTATGTTGTCAAGGCAGTGGTACTAGTAGTAGTTCGTAGCGTATCATGGATGTGTTGTGGTCTGCAGCAAGCGCGCGCGCCCCTTGCTTGCACGCTGTTGCGTTACTTGGTGTTTTTTGTTGTTCGATAAAGAGCTGTAGTATGCGGCAGTGCCCATCGCGACTCGTGTTCTTTCTTTTGTTCCGCTGTTGTGCTCAGCCCTGAGGATGGGCTATGCTTTGCTTTGCTTCGCTGTGTTCGGCTCTCCTGCGCTCGGTATGTGGTCCGCGCTTGCTCTACTTTTCCTTTTCTTTTCTTTTTTCGGTCGTCCTGTGCGCCGCTTTGGTCTGATCCGCCCTGCTCCACCATTCCGTTCGTTCGGGCTCTGCTCTTCGCTGTCTTGGTCTGCTCTGCTCTTCTCTCTCCCCTCTCTGCTCTGCCCTTCCCTGGTCTGCCCTTGCGCTCTGTCTTGCTCTACTCGGCGCCATGTACTCTGTCACCATGTATGTTGGTATGCGTGCGGTGCGAGCAGGTCAGCCTCGTTGTTCGAGCGAAACCCGAGCCCAGCGCGGCGGAGGTGGGAAAGGTGGTGGGAAAGGGGTCACTGGTAATGGCCACGGGGCTGGCGGGAGACTACGTAAGGTAATAAATACCTGGTATACCCTAAACAAAAAAAACAAAAAAAATATTTTTCGGCTTTTTTTGTTTTCTGGGTCGTTCAGAAACACCCACTAAAGATACCTTTAGTGTCGTGGGCACCTCTCTTAGGTAGGTGTGGGTGTTCGTGTGTGTTGTTCTGTTTCGGCGTGGGCCTCTTTCCTCTTTGCATTGATGACGCTAGCGCTATGTAGTACACACGACATCGATGCAACTCTGCACACGCCGCCAAGCTGCCGCAAGCCGGAGGGAGAGTTTTTTCCGCGCTTTTGCCTTTCCTTCCGATGGGTATGGAACGGCTTTCACCTTTTATGTCTTTTGTTCGAAAATGCTGTGGGTTGGTTCTTGGGCACCAGGATAGCAATTGTTTACACTCGGGAAATATGATCATCTATATCATCTGTTATGGGGGACCATAGTAAATACAGTAGGACCTAATAATGTTGGTAAAAATAGGTAAATACATGGGTTTTTGTCTGTACCATAGGTCCTTTAATATGGTCCCCCCTAATTCCTAGTCGAGTAGTTCACCACCTGATCTATCATCTACAGATAGGTGATCTACAGTACTGTAGTTCACCGCCTGCCGCCGTAAGAGGTTGCGCAGGATGTGCCTTGTAGAGGCTGATCGCGCAAAGGAAACATGTGCTACCGGAGATCATGCAGAATGTGCTCGTCCCGCCGGGCAACGTGAGCTAGATTATATATACTACTTCGGCAATACATCTGCCTGCCTTGGAAAAATTAGATCAGGACTCTGGGATCGATTTTCTGGCCTGAGGTGTTATGTTTCACGTTCAATGCTTGCCTGCCTGCCTGCTGCTCCGCCCCATTATTTCTTGCCCTCTCTCTGCGTCACCCCTTCCCCCCCTCCCTAAAAACGCCTCTATTCACCGGCCTACACGTCCATGTCTTGCATTCCAAGGTCCTGTAGGCCAATCCAGCAGCACCAGGATAACAACAGTCTTTGGGTTCAATGCCTGTCTGCCCCCTGTTCCGTCCCCTTTTTGAGTGCCCTCTCGCTGCGGCACACATTCCTCCCTTCGCAAACACGTAAAAACGCCTCTGGCGGACTACGAACACCTCCCATGCCTTGCCTTCCAAAGTGCTGTACGTAGGACCCTCCCTCCTTCACCGGGGTAGCAATAGTTTTCACGTTCACTGCCTGCCTGCTGCTCCGTCGCCTGCCTTCTTGCCCTCTCGCCGCTGCACGATCTTCCCCGCTTCGTAAAAACGCCTCCTTTTTTATGACGACGCTGCCGCAACAACCTTGTCAGCGTGGCCTACCAAGACTTGGACAACCCCGCCTCCCCGGTCCTCCGAGGGTGGATGCTGATGGCGACGGATGACCGCGTCTTGCTTTCGTTGAAGCCGGTGTTTTTGGTTGCTCCGGCGCCGGGGCTGCCGGACGGGGTGCAGCTGAGGGTGCGAGCGGCTCCGGAGGGCACCGCGGCGGAGGTGGGTTTTCTGCTTGTGTGTGTTTTGATGATGCTGCATCTGTTTTCGCCGCTGCTGCTGCTCCTTGTGCGTCTGGTGGTGGTGGTGGTGGTGGTGGTGGTGGTGGTGGTGCATCTGCTGCTGCAATTGCTGTGATGCGGATGCTGTTGGCGGTGGTGGTGGTGGGGTGGGCATCTGCTGAGGTGTTTTGATGATGTTGCGGCTGTTTTTGCGGGTGGTGGTGGTGGTGGTGGTGCTGTGTCTGGTGCTGCAGCTGTTATGGTGCGGGTGCTGTCAACCTTGGTGGTTGTTTTTCTTTTTGGTGATGATGCTGCCGTGGTTGCGTTTTTTTCTGCTGCTGCTGCTGTGTTTGCTGTTTTTTCATGCTGTTGCTGGTGGTTGTAGAACTGCTGCTGCTTTTCCTACTGCTGCTGCTGCAGTAGATGCCTACTACCGCCTCTCGTGCTGCAGTAGAGTCTACTGCTAACCCGCCGGAAAGTCACGCCGACCGGCATTTCCAGCGGCACCTCATGTTTTTTCGCCAAAAACAGAGCTCTCGCTGTTCAAAGTTGAGTCCTCTTTTGCACGCAGTACGTACCCATTTGTTTTACACACCTGGCAGATCAAGATATTGCAGTATTAATAGTATAGCACGTAGATCGTGTAGAGTCGGCATTTGCTGTTGTGGCGTGCTTTGCTGGATCTGTATAGCACATATTCAACCCAGGATTAGGCTGATCGTATGGCTTCCAACCGGCAACACCATGGAATCATTTGGAAAGATCACGTAGATCAGGAGTATTTCCGCGCTGAAATACCTGGATCATGAAATACATGTATCATCATGCAATATGAAATATACGCTGGTAGATGATACCTGGTACAATATATAGATCATCAATCCATAGGTCATGAGATGTGCAGATCGTGAAAGATTTATGGTACAGTAGTAGATCGTGAAGTATACCAGGTATAGGCCATGATTTATATATGATCTTGAGAATATAGAAAATGGAGTGCGTTATGGGAATCTGATCTGATCGATGTGTGAAAGCTTAAGGTTATGTTGTCCAAGTTTTTGGTGACCGTTGTTTTTGCTCGTTCCCGTACCCCCTCCGGCATGACGCCTCCCGGTGCGTGACAGGTGAAACAAGTTTCCGCCGCGCCGGGCACGATATTCGAGGTGGCCGAGCAATCCGGGGACTGGGTTAGGGTTTTGATGGGGAACGAGGCGTCTGCCTGGATGTCCGCCTCGGCGCAGGGGATGCCGCTGCTCAGGCCGGCGCGGAAGACGGTGTTCGTCATGGACCCTGCGGTACGCAAGAGTTTTTTCTCTTGTTTTCCTTTTGTTCACCCGACAGTAAACGAAAAATGTGTACGGATAAAACGACCTTACACTCCTTCTCCCTAAGCTCGGTATTACGGGGGACCATAGTAAATAGGACCAAATGTTGTTATTAATAGTAGAAATAGGGAAATATGGTTGTTTTGTGTATACCGTAGGTCCTAATTTTTTATTTTTTATTTTCTTTAGTCATCACCTTTACTTTCTAGCCGAACTCGTAGGAGGTTTCATCCTCAGCGATATTCTGGACCAAGCCGGGGTCACAGTCACAGGTGTCGTCCCCTGCTCCCCTCTCCCCCCCCGGTACGTGCCTTTATATTTTGTCGCGCATAGGGTTCAGCATTCCCACTGCTCGTCGATTTTCATCGAATGTAGCTAACTCACGCTCTCGCGCTTTCCGCCTATCATTTTTTTTTTCAAGTTGTTTCCCCGTAATAGTGGCCCCTGTTTTTTGCCGGTCGGGTGGTGACGGCTGCCCGTATATATATATATTATATATATATATATATTATATATATATATATTATATATATTTTATATATATATTATATTGTATATACAGTGCGTGTGCAATCGCTTTTGGTGACAGATGGGATTACTATAGCCAGTGTGGTAGTGCGCTGAATAGTGTCGGTTGCCGCTACATACAGTGCCGGCATTGTGCCTGTCGCTTATGATGCCGGCAATATACACCCAGCACTGGTGTAGTACAATCTGACGCGAGTCGTCTAGAGAAGAAGCGGTGATTTCAGTCTTCTGATATGAGAAAGCAAAGCGCGAATCGTAGTGGGGAGGGGGGAGGAGAGCCTAGGCTGCTCTGTGACCCTGTATGTGAGGGATAGGAATGAGGGGCGACGGGACAGTACCTTTGAGAGAGAGAGAGAGAGAGAGAGAGAGAGAGAGAGAGAGAGAGAGAGAGAGAGAGAGAGAGAGAGAGAGAGAGAGAGAGAGAGAGAGAGAGAGAGAGAGAGAGAGAGAGAGAGACAGAGACAGAGACAGAGACAGAGACAGAGACAGAGAGAGAGAGAGAGAGAGAGAGAGAGAGAGAGAGAGAGAGAGAGAGAGACAGAGACAGAGACAGAGACAGAGACAGAGACAGAGACAGAGAAAGAGAAAGAGAAAGAGAAAGAGAAAGAGAAAGAGAAAGAGAAAGAAAGGCATGTTTGTCGACAAAAATGTGGGCGTAGCTCGTAAGGGAAACTAAATGAGCTGACTGATCTTGACGACCACCCCGTCCGAGGTTTTCGAAAAATTGACAAGATGACCTTAGCTCATAGGCTTCCTGCTATTCGATGTCATGCGCCCTTTTTTCGTCGACCGAGGAGCAGCTGTTGGCCCAGCACGGGGATGCCGTGAAGCTGGCGATTAGAGCGGGGGATTCGTCGGAAGGAGCGAGCCTGGGAGAGATGACCAGCAGGGGCAGGGCGCACTGCGTGGGGACCCGGGGGCCTTGGCTGAGGGTGCTGTACAAAGGCTACAAGGTGTGTGCTATGGAGCGTGCGGTACACGTAGCGTACTTTGCAGCGTGCTTTGCAGCGTGCTGTTCGGGGTGCTTTGCGGTGTACTCCGTTCAGCTGTGCTTTGCGCAAGCAAGCGCTTGCAGTGCGTACGTACCGCAGGCTTTCTTCGCGGTGTTTTCAATTTCTCAGTTTAGTCATAGTACCCAAAATGTGCGGGATTTTGATATAGAGGTTGGTCCTCACATTTTTTTAGGATTACCAGGTACGTAGTATTAATAGTACCGTCTGACATTTATCACACGGGTGATGGCGCTCTCACGCGGGTGATAACACTATCACGCGGGTGATAACACTATCACACGGGGGATAACACTGTCACACGGGGGATAACACTATCACACGGGTGATAACACTATCACACCCCCTCCGAACGAATTTACTTGGCTGATATTTTCTTTCAAAGCGGAGAGGACCCACACACCGAGCGATGCGTCTGTGGAAGTGGTATCGACGAGATGTTCCCAACGCCAACGGTTCGGATGTCTGTGCTCTTCTATGATAGCTTCGAAATAGTGCCTGGGGGTGTGTTATTTTATCACCCGTGTGATAGGGTGTCCAAAAATCGCTGCGGTCGAAGCCGGAACCACAGAGTCAAGGTGGGATCCGTTTGAAACAAAAAAAACATTCAAAAGCACAAAATAGAACTATATCCATATAAAAAATGGACCAGGCGTCGGACCATCTGAAAAGGAAAGAACTGTTGACAAGCTGCACACGAATCGTGGACGACGGAGAGGGAAAATAGTTTTTTTTTTTCAATAATCCCCCGTTCTCGTTACAAGGGAAGGGAAAGGCCTTGTCCAGAACGGCCTCGGACCTCAGGAGTTTCCCGTTTCAATTATGCGCCAAAGCTTTGCTTCTTTTTGTTCTTAGCACGAGGAAAGAAACAAGGAGCTGAGCTGAGACGGCTCTATTGGTTATCGTAAAAAAAATTGAAGCATCGTGCCGATTTTTTCGGGATCACGTTAGCATTCACTCACACGCCTGTTGTTATTATTTGAAAAACAAAACAGCAAAAAAAAAAAAAGGTCCGGCTGTGAGATCGAGAATTTCGTCGAAACTGAGCTCATCTTTTGCGAGTTGAGTGAGAGATTGCACAGGTATGCGGTCGTTTTCGAGCTATCGCTTTCTCTCGACAGACCTTCCCGAAAACGCCCCTTCTGTGTGGGTAACCTTCTCCGCTCTGGAAATATTGAGCGCTGAAAAACGCATGCTATGGGCACGTCCGGGCGGATAGATCTATATATATGTACGTATAGATCCATAGATCCTCTTCGTGGGGTGGGACATTGCGTTGACGCGGCGTATGCGCACTTATGTGGATGACGGATCTGTACGACACGGCTTATGCGCACATATGCGGTTATTGCTCAACGCATGATGACATCAAAATAAAGGAGCTATGTGGATTTTCTAGATCGTGATCTGTGATGTGTGTGAAAATAACTACCTTGTAAAGGATTGGGATGATCTGTCGATCGTGATCTCCCAGATGTGGCGAAATAACTATAGGATATATCTAGATGATCTGTAGATGGTGATCTGTGATATGTGTGAAAATAACTAGATGATTTAGATGATCCATAGATGGGGATCTGTCAGATACATAAAGAGAAATATAGATAATCTAGGTCCTGATCTGTGATGTGTGTGCAAAGAAATATAGGATCTAGATGATCTGTAAATCGTGATATGTGATATGTGTGGAAGGTTGCGTTCGTGAGATGTGTGAAAGGTTCCGTGCGTTATAAGAAAAAATCGAGCTGGGGTTCGTTTTTTGTTCTAGCGCTCGAGTTGGTAGGAGGTTCGATAAAGTTGTTTTTAACGATCGGTTTAAATTGGTTTACAAAAACGAAGTCCGTTCGTTTTTTTATAAGCAGTGGTCGGGTTTGTCGAACAGCCCTATCGAATCGCTTATTTAGCTGAGAGAGCGATTGAAGTGGTCGAGTGAGCCAACGAACATCATGGTAGTTACTTATTAATACCTGGTGGTATTGATAATAATGGCTGAGAGAACGACACTACTGTTCAAGTGCTAATCGGGTTGGTTGATTGGTTTGCATGCGCTCCCTTTACAGCTTGTTCAAATCATCACCTAGACATTAAATAGGTTCTAAGCCCTCGGACCCTCCCCCCCCCCCCCCCCCCCCCCCCCCCGGCGACACCCGCCCGGGGTTTCCAACGCAATGCAGGAGGCGTGGATGCTGTCGCAGACCCCGACGATGCAGCTCCTCGTACCCGAGGCTTCCGTGGCGGCGGCGAACAGCGGCCCTCCTCCTTCGTCTGCAGACGCCGAGAGGCCGCCCCGGGCACCCGTCGCTGCGAAGGCTGCACCACCTCCCACGAAGCCTGCACCGCCGTCGACGTGCGACGGCAACAGGTGGGCGTTTGGGAAGGGGGGATACTCGAGGGTGGAGGGGGGGGGGGGGGGGGGGGGGGGGGGTACTCAGTATCACGCATGGCCGTAGTCGTATGACCATAGACGGGGTGGGGCGGGGGGGGGGGGGAAGGGAACCAGGTGGGAGGAGGTGGGGGTGGTAGAATGTGGAGGGAGAGTTGGGGGGGTGTACTCGATAGGAGAGATGTACTCGATCTCATGCATGGCCGTAGTCGTATGACCATAGACCCTCGCATCCCTACAACGCCGGGACGGAGCATGTCGGGTTTTCACCGACCAGGCAGACGTTGCTTGCACCAAGCGCGAAGCGCCGTGAGGTGTCTGGCGAGGCGCATGAAGGGTGAGCTGCATCCTACTAAGAGCCGCTTGTGAGGCGGACTTGCATATGGATGGCAGCTTCAATTAGTTCACTTTATTTCCGGTGTAGGCAATTCCAGAGACAGCGATGGGAACACTATGTAGCTGCCTCCTGGGTGTCTTACCTTGAACACTACGTGATACGTGATACGATAATTCCCACTTGCGCGTAGTAAAGATTCTTCACCTCGCACAAATGATCTAACTCGACAACCAGCTGTGTCCGACCGCCAAAACAAAACAACCATAAAACGATAACCTGGTTTGTCTAGCTTACGTAGTGAGCGACATGTTTTACGTGTGTCATTGCCAACCGACGCCAACCCAACCTATATAATAGGGGGGGGAGGCGTTCTACGATAGAGCTTCACCCTAAATTTTCTGAGGCTCCTCACTTGAGGAGCTCCATACCTCACCCGAAAACCGACTTCAGCAAAAATCGAATTGCATCGCAGCGAATAGTCCCATGGCCCGAGTCTACGAAACGTTTTTTTTCGAAACCAAGACTGGCATTTCGACGACTTCGGGTCAAGGAACCCCGTCTTTCAGAAACAAACTAGCGGAAATGTGCTACCTCTATATCGTAGAACGGGTCGGGGAGGCGGGGAGTACTCGTGTCATGCATGGCCGTAGTCGTGTGACCGTAGACCCTCGCATTCCTGCAATGCCGGAAGAGAAAGGGTGGAGGGGGACGGGGGGTACCGATATGTTGCTCGGCTTCGTCATTTGGCCATTGACCACGCATCCCTTTCGAGACCGAGCACCGAGCGAGAGGGGGGGGGAGGTGGGGAGAGGGGCGGGGGAAGGGAGGGCGGGACGAGGGGGGTACGGCAACCGTTCGGGGCTTGCGCGGGGTTGATGGAGCTGTTGCGGCTTGCGCGGCTTCAGGGTCTTGCGTGCGTCGTGTGTTCTGCCTATTCAAAAATTGATCGGGCGATTTTGATTGACTCGATCTTGTTTTTTTTCGTCGGAGAGGGTCTTCCCACGGTGTTTTTTCTTGCCCGGGTAAGCCCACAGTTCCGTTGCCGCGCCCGCTCTATGTATGTTTTATGTTTCTTCCTCTTGCTCCTGCTCTCCGGTTGCCGCCGGTCTATGGGATTTATCTGGCAGGTACATGGTGTGCGCTAGACAGGTCACCGTTCGCACCGACCCCGAGTTCTTTGCCCAGGATGTCGGCGTTGCTCCCGCGGGAGCGATCGTTCGGGCTTTCGAGGAGAAGGAGGTGGGGTTTCTGTTCCGGGGGATAGGGGGAGGGGTGTACTCGATAGGAGAGATGTACTCGATCTCATGCATAGCCGTAGTCGTATGACCATAGACCCTCGCATCCCTACAGTGCCGGGACGGAGCATGTCGGGTTTTCACCGACCAGGCAGACATTGCTTGCACCAAGCGCGAAGCGCCGTGAGGTGTCTGGCGAATCGCATGAAGGGTGAGCTGCATCCTACTAAGAACCGCTTGTGAGGCGGACTTGCATATGGACGACAGCTTCAATGAGTTGATTTAATTTCCGGTGTAGGCATTTCCAGAGACAGCAATAGGGGGAGGGGGGGGGTCTAGATTCATATACGTAAATATATGCTACCAGGTAGTACATAGCAGGTCTTCCGTGGGGCACACTGAGATAGACATACCAGGTACCGGATAGTCGTGAAAATCCGTCTGCATATCATCAGCATCGTCACTGTTGTACCTAGCGGTGTTACTTCACAAGGGTGCGTCGACGTGAGGCGTGAAAGTACGCATTGACGTAGCAGTGGCAGACGCTGTGCGAGTGTTGCCTTCCGTGAGCAACACATTCTAGCGGTAGTGGCGGTAATCGCAGGAGTTTCTTTCAGACGCGCAACGTAAATAAATTAGTTGTTGCGGTACAATGATGTCGAGCCTCATCAAGATAGGTTTCTCCACATACCACTCTCTTCCGATTTTTAACTACCGATTTGGTTGAATATTAATATGCAAAAGTTCCTTATAATTTGGGACAGAATGCTTGTCTATCTCCTCGAAGTTCCTCTCTCTCTCTCCCGTTCTCTTTCGAGTCACGCTGAATAATAGCCTATTGAATATGCCTATTGGTCTTCCAGTAGTGGTGTCGCATATCGATGCCTATTACCCCCTCTGCCATGGGAGGCTGAAACGTTTTACGTATCTCTCCGTCTCCTCCTGTCTCCCTCCCTCTCTCTCTGGACCGTCCCATCGTCTCCTTTTCGCCATTTCGACATCACTGGCTTTTTTTTTTTTTTACTCATCGGCCCCCGATTTTTGTCATTCCTGGATGCGTCGCTTTTTCAGGAAATCAACGAGGCGAAACAGACGAAGGATGTCTGGGTGCGTGGAGAGTTGCCGAACCCCGCTGCTGATGGCACCGGCGCGGGTAAGGGTTTCCTAGAGGGATGGTTGTTGGCGTTCTCCACGAAGCGGGGTGCGATGGTGGCCGACGCGCCGGATGCGCTGGCCGCCCAGGTTTCGTTTCAGCGACAGGTGGGAGTGTGTTTGTTTGTGAGTGGTGTTATTAATCGTCGGGGGGTACGGTAGTGCCGATCCATCTATAGTGCCGGTCTATATTGTCGGCATCATAGGCGCCAGGCACAATGCCGGCACTATATGTAGCGGCAGTCGGCACTATTTACTCCGCGCACGGCCATACTGGTTAATCCCATCCGTGCCAAAAAGCTGTTTCACAGGCACAATGCTTATGAAATAAAAAAAGAACGGCTGTGAGCTCGAGGATCTGGTGGGAACTCATTTTTTCATGCTGTGTGTGACACTACTGGTACGTCGATCGCGGTTACTATGATACGGGCTTTGTGTGGCCTCATGCAGGAAGCACAGTAGTGCGTGTATGAGGAAGACAAATCTGAAGCTGCAGAATTCAAGGAGTGGGTGTGTCTCTGTCTGGGAACTGTTTTTTTTTTCACGGGGTTGCACGTAGCTTGTCACTCGAGTGGGCAATTTCTTCTCTAGCGCGGAGCCGGTACAATGTGTGGAGAAACCGCTACTGCTGTACATTGCGCTACTGTATCATGTTCTGGACTGATGGGACTTCTCGACTGAGGTGTTTTCTGCGCGTGAATACTGTACATCGACCGCTTGGTGTTCGTACTGTTACGGGGGACCATAGTAAATAGGACCATATATTTTCAGTAAAAATAGGGGAACATAATTAGAATAGGACGAAATATTTTCAGTAAAAATAGGGAAACATAATTAAAATAGGACCATATATTTTCAGTAAAAATAGGGAAACATGATTCAAATAGGACCATATATTTTCAGTGAAAATAGGGAAACATATTTAAAATAGGACCATATATTTTCAGTAAAAATAGGGAAACGTGTAGGTTTTTGTAGTGTACCGTTGTAGCGTACAAATAGGCCTTGCTTGTGTTTACGCCCAGAGTTGTTCCCAATATGGTTGATTTTTACCGGAAATAAATAGATATATCCATGAGACTTGTTCATACATTTATGCGTGCGCTTTTTGTTGAAGGCTGCTGTTGGGTGATACAGAGTTTTTCAAGCGGGGAACTTCGTAAAATTGCAGATGCCCCCTTCGGTGGCATGCGGCTTATTATGTGTGGCATACTGGTACGTCTTATGGGATGTGCTGGGTGTTGTTGTCGTGGTGGTGGTGGTGGTACTGCTGATGCGCCTTTTGCTGTTGTGGTTGTCGTGTGTGTTGGATCTGCTGGTGCTGGGGTATGCTACAGCTGTCGTTGCTGGTGGCTTGCTGGTGGGGTAGCTATTTGGTGATGGGTGTTTTTTGATGATCGTGCTACTGGTGCTGGTTGATGCTGTTACGGCTTGTCGGTAGTGGTGATGCGGCTACCTACAGTGCTGATGATGCTGGTAGACAGCCCCTGCTAAATCGGCCGCTTGCTGCTGCTGCTTGCTGACTGCTGCTGGCACTGCTTGCTGCTGTTGCTGCTGCTACGAACTGATTTCTGCGGGGTTCCTGTTATGTCCCTTGCTGCCGCGACTGCTGCTTGCTGTTGCTGCCACTCAGACTTGCTGCTGCTGTGGCTTGCTGCTGCTACCGCTGCGTGCTGCTACTGTCGCTTGCTGCTGCCTGCTGCTGCTGCTGCTTAGTTCGGATTGCTGCTACTGTCGCTGCTGCTGGTGCTACTATACTTCTGTCGTTTTGCTGCTGATGTCGCTACTACTGCTGCTGCTAGCGTTGCTGATATCTCTGCTGCTGCTGCTGCTGCTGCTGCCCCCCTCAACGCGGTTTTCTTTTTTTTTTCAGGAGGAGGCTGCCCAAGCAGCGGCCAAGCCTGCCGTAGCCGCCGGTCCCACCCCCGCAGAGAAAGCCGCTGCCTCGGCCGCGGCTGCCTCCGCCCCGGCCGTCACCGCCACCGCCGCCCCTGCGGCGGCTGCAATAGGCGGCTACATGCGGGCGGCGGGGATGCTGAAGCTCCGGGAAGAGGCAGATTCGTTGTCCCTCGAGCTCGGGACGGTATCCGCGGGAGAGCTGGTGAAAGTCGAGCAGGTATGCTGCGACGGGTGTGCGGAGTACAGAGCACAGCTCTGGGAGTAAATTCGACTAAGAGGAGCGTTTATAACATTGCTATGAGGATCAAGCGGTCCTTGTATACCCGCCCAGATTGTTCTACTATTTAATACGGTACTTGGTTACAGTATTGACCCTCTATGAAGACTCGAATTCGGTGCCTTGAGCATGGACTGTTCGTTGATACACCAGGTAGGAATTTAGGGCAGCCCTCGCTGCTGGGCAAGCACGATTTTCCTCGTCCAATTTTCTCTCCGTCCCTCAAGAAGTGAGCCTTACGGTTTTTTTTTTGTCGTCGTTGTAGGTTCTACCTTGTTCGCGGGCCTGCAGGTAGTGCAGAAGGTTCCACACACGGAACGGGAGCTCGTTTCCCGCTTTTTATGAGCTAGATCCTTGGCGGCGGATAGATCCCTGATCTATACTGCAGGATGCTTTTTTTTAACGGCTCATTTTGACGGTTGGCAGCCGTAAAGTTTGCACGATCCATATCGCTAAGACTTAATTCGCAGGTTTGGATCTGCTGTGACCGTAAAGATCCTGCAACATACCGTAGCAGCGGGCAGGGATTCAGATGATCTACAGTAGGTCGTAGTCTGTCTGTCCAACCAACCATGGTGGATTCAAGGGCACCTTGCCACCATGATTGGGGGTCACGACTGTCTACGATATGAGTGAAAGTACGAATATTTAGCCCTACCTCTATCTCCGTCAACCAGGGCATCACTCTGACCGGGTAAATAAGCCACGTTTGGACTCCGATGTGCATATGAAACGTGTACTATATCCCCGGTCAAAAATATGGGGTTAGTCATATTCGTCTCGTGCGCGGCGGTGTGCGTCAGTCAGCCTTGTGCTAGCGTTCAAGACGTGGCGAACTAGTACTCGTGGGTGTGCGCCTGGTTTGCGGGGGCGGAAAGGGGAAAAGGGCGGGTGGGAGATACATCTTGTCCACAGGTAGAGGGATTGTTGCTGTTGTTGTTGTTGTTGTTTCTTCTGGGTACGATATGTTTTCACGTACTATATAGCTACTTCCAAATCTCGTGGCGGGTTCTTGGTTGGTAGCTCTAACCTGTAATCCCGACCTCCCTCCCACTCCCTTGCCCCACCCCCCTTCTACAAGTCTTCCGGCCTTTGGGTCCGAGTATTTTACCGCGGGAAGAGCGAAGGGTGGGTCCTGACCGCCAACAAGCGAGGGCCCATCCTCTCTCCGGCGGAGGCAGGCCCCGCCGCAGCAGCCCAGGAGTTCCAATCCCAGGAGGCGGCGGCAGCACGGGCGGCCGCTGCAGCCGCCGCCCCTCCCCCTGATGACGACGAGAATCGGCCATTAACTGGGGCCAAGGCTGGGTCGACTGCGTCGGAGGCGCCGGTCGGGGGGGCTGGTGGCGGCGCTGGGGCGGGGGGAGGAGGTGGGATGGGGGGGGGAGGAGGGGGTGGTGCGCCGGAGAAGGTCAATTCCGCTTCTTCGGGGCAGTATTTAACGTCTGCAGGGTGAGATTCTCTGTGTTTTATTTCTGTTTTTTGTTTTTGGTGAGGGGTGGGTGCCTCGCGGAGATTATGGGGAATGTGGGAAGAAGTGGTTCACCCCTCTATTGATCGGACAGGTCATCAGATCATCAGATCATCGATTCCTCCCAGTTCTTGATCTAGATCTTGCGGGACGGGCAGATAGACTCCTGATCTGTATGATCCAGGTCATTGTTGCCGGACGGGAGGCGTATCACCCGCAAGGTCTGCTTTAAGTCGGACATGATTCCTGGTTGGATCTGCGCTTGTAAAAGCAGATCACGCGCGCAACCGCCTCACCTAATAGTGGGAGGTGAGGATCTAGATCATCCAAGGTTTGAAGTGGTTTGGTATCGGGCTAGCATGAGGGAAAAGAAAACCAGGAGGAGCAGGGTAAAGAGGGGCGGGCTTTGGCGGGGATGTGGGAAAGGAAAAGGGCAGGCTTGGTTAGCGGAGGGAGTTATCGTGTTAGCACATGGATCCGTAACGGTGTTGTTTTGTTTTCCTGGCCGGTCAACGTCACTGCTTGTCTGCTGGTTTCATTCGTTTCGGTGTTTTGTGTGTGCGTGTTTTTTTTTTCACGAAGTGACCCTTCACCGGGGTCTCAGTGCAAGCGGCGGGTTCGGTTTTGGGTTTTGCACCCCCCCTCTTCTGTCTGACGTAGGTCACGTTGTCGGGTAGGATCCGCACAACCTGCCAGGACTAGCAGATGTTTCCTACGATCCACAAACCCTGCGCACCATCTCACATCGGCAGGGTAGTGTCTAAATAATCCATGTAGATCTTGGTATATCTGACTTGACCCAGCTTAGACAATATGGTTGATAGTCCACACTCACTCTTTTCTAGCCACAATTGAATCCCTAGAAACTTCCGAACAATTTCTCACGTGGTCGGGGTTACAGGGTTTTTGGTTTCGAGATGTCAAGTATGTTTCGATGTTTTCGAAGCTGAGGCAAAAAAGTCTATGCGAACCCTCCCCCGACCCCGGCTCTCTTTTTGTTTGTGTGCCGACTCCGTGATCGATTGATGCCTTCGCCACTTCGCCGTGGCACGCGGATGTTTCCCGCACTTAGAAAGACGACACTTGCTTGGGAATTTTCCAGGCGGAGATAACGGGGAAAGTACGCTCTTACATGATACTAGCGGGAATAATTTACCATCATTCTGTCCCGAAAGCAAAAAAGGAACGTTTTTTTATTAATTTTTCATATCAAAAGTCATGTTTTATTCGGGACAGGAAGGTGGACTTAAATGAAGTCGCGCAGGCGTGAGGTATGAGATCGAGAACGCCGTCGAAACCACCGTAACTCCGTCCGTGTAAGCTGTGTGTGCTGCGTCGATCGCGCGTACGTACGTACGTACTGCAGCAGACGTACGGGTTTGATCTGACCTTGCGAAGGTTCTCGTGAGCAACACCCAACAACGAAGCTAGCAATACGTTTATCTGAAGCGCCAGGTACAGATAGATACCTGGCACAAACCGAGATCCCGAGTCGAAATTTCTTGGAAGTAGGATTAGACTTTCATTTCATTTTCGGTCAAAAAAGGATCGAGGACCCGAAGAACTAAAGGTGATCGAATCGACTTTTTTTTTTGTCTTCTTCCTGCCCAGGCCGCTGAAGATCCGAGAGGAGGCGGACCCGTTTTCGTTAGACGTAGGCGTTATGGAGAAGGGGGGCATCGTCAAGGTCTTGGAGGTATGTATTCTATGACCCGCCGCGCCTCGCCAAAAGAGTGACCGCCGTCTGTGTATCTTGTCCTGAGCCTTGTCATGCGAAGGCCTATTGCCATGTTCCTGGTACCTGGTACATGACCACGCCCATGCATGACAGTGAGTAAGTACACTTACCCCCCTCCGCCCTGCTATGGTCTGTAGTTATACGACTATGGCCATGAAAGGCAGTGTGAAGACCCCCCCCCCCCCCACTGCTTTGGCATCCATCTCCGCCTTCCGAATCACGGCAACTCCAGCGTTAAGTTTTGGGCTTGGTTTTATCGGATTCGGTTAGGGGTGCGCCTTCTACGAACGACCCCGACGGCAAAAATGCGGTGTATCTCTATTTTTCTTCTAGTCTGTGGTGTGCCTGCTGCGAGGATTCTCTGCGCGGTCCCTGTTTTTTTTTCTTCTTGTTTTTACCGTTTGATGTGTTTCGCCTTCTACAGGGTACCTACTTCACCGCCCACCCACCACCCTATCCACAACCTCTACCCCTTGCCACCCCTCACAACCCCACCTCACCCCACCCTACCCGGTGACACCATACCCCACCCATCCACGCACCCACTCTACCAAAGCCACCCCCACCCCACTCCAATCCTGCCAGACCCGCCACTGCTCTACCGCACCCACTTATCTATCAACCCCCACCTATCCGTCAACCCTCACCATCAACACCCACCCTCTCATCCACTCACCCAGCCTGTCCACCCGCCCACTCTGTCTTCTTCCAAAATCGTCCCTCGGTGAAATGGTGTGTCAAGACGTCTGGCATGTGGGTTCGAGTCTGCTATCGCGGGCGAGAGGACGGGTGGGTCCTGACGGCCAACAAGCGAGGGCCCGTCCTCACCCCGCCGGAGGGCGGCGCCGCTGCCGCCGCACAGGGTTTCGACGCGCAGGAAGCGTCTTTTGCCGCGGCCGCCGCGGCGGGAGTTGGGGACGCTGCTCCTCCGATGGATGGCTCTGATCGTCCCTTAACTGGGGCGAAACCTGCCGTGTCGAACGCTGGAGGAGGAGGGGGGGGGGGAGTTGGAGGGGAGGATAGGGCGTTGACGGTGGGCGGGGGGAAGGGGGCGTGGGTACCGCCGAGTGAGTTCCCACCAGGACACGAGGGAGGGGGGTCGGCGACGGTTGATGGTGGTGGAAAAGGAGGAGGAGGAGGGGGGGCGTCGAGCTCGGAGTACATGACGGCTCTGGGGTGAGTGTCGTTTTTTTTTTTTTCGGACGGCTGCCTCGAGATGTTGGAAACGCCGCCCGAGCGCAGACGCGCAAAGACTGTCACTCGAAGCAGCGAATGTGGTTGTGTTGCGTGCATTTTCGGTTTGGTGTTGATTTTGCTGGGGCTTGTGTCAGCGTGGGCTTAATTGTTGTGTTAGAGGACCGGCGTTGTTGTATAGATTGGGCGTTATATTGGTTCAGTCATATCTTCTTTTCGTGCTGTCGGCATTATTACTTTTGGTATTGCGGTCCCGCTTTGCGGACAAACCACTCCAATCACAAGTAGTTTGTTTTGGGGGACAAACCACTCCAACTATTACTATTACGGGCGACCATAGTTTATAGGACCACATATTGTCAGTAGAACTGGTTAAATATGTACCTAGGTTTTTTTGTGTACCATAGGTCCTATTAATGATGCCCCCCCGTAATATTTCATTTTGGGGACAAACCGCTTAAAATATTAATACTGTAGTTTGTCCCCAAAATGGGATTGCAGTCCCGAAAGGCTTTGCTAGCAGGACCTTGTTTTGCTATCGCGGGGTTTCTACGCGAAAATTGATTTACTTATTGCTGATATCATCGCCCTCCAACGACCCCCCCCCCCCCCCCCCCCCCCCGCGCCCCACTGTGCCACCGCCTCTTTTGTGTAATGGGACGTCCTCCACCTTGCAGACCTCTCAAAATTCGCGATGAGGCGGACCCTTTTTCGATGGAATTAGGTGTAACCGCTAAGGGCGACATCGTCAAGGTGTTGGAGGTGAGAAGGGAAGGTTGAGGGAGGGGGGGGGGGGGGGGGGGGGGGATGGCTTACATTTTGATGAAATTGGGAGTTGGAAGTGAGAAGGAAACCTTGGGGTGGGGGGGGTCACTCGATCTCATGCATGGCATTTGTCGTATGGCCGTAGACCCTCGCATCTCTACAATGCCGGGACGGAGCACATCGATTTTTCACAGACCAGGCGGGCATTTCTAGCGCTAAGCGCCAACCGCGAAAACGCCGTGAGGTGCCGTGAGATGCCCGGCGAGTCGCATGAAGGATGAACCTGACCCGTAGGTTATAATAGCTTTTACGACTGCACCCACATTTCAGGAGACTTTTTTTCATAACTGCTTGCCATATTTTCCCGTTTTTTGTTGTCTTCTCTGACCTTGTCCCCCCCCCCCCCTTCATCCCCTCTCCCCCACGCCTCTTTGTTCCTTTAAACCCGAAGACCTCTAAGTTGTGGGTGCGCGTGTCCTACCGCGGTCGAGAAGACGGCTGGGTCCTTACCGCCAACAAGCGAGGCCCTACCGCGGTGCCCACGGAGGGAGGCGCCGTCCTGGCCGCCAGGGAGTTCGACACCCAGGAGGCATCCTACGCTGCCGCTGCTACGGCCGCCGCCGCCTCCTCCGCGGCTCCGGTGTCTGCTGATGGTGCTGACCGCCCCCTGACGGGCGCTAAGCCACCGGCCCCCGCGGCGTCGGATGCTGTAGCGGAGGACGACCGGCCTTTGTCTGGAGGAGGCGGTGGCGGGGCGGGGAAGGGGTCGTGGGTGCCGCCGAGCGAGTTCCCGCCGGGGCATGAGGAGGGAGGTGGAGGGGGAGGGGGAGGGGTTGAAACGGAGGTCGTGGGTGGTGGAGGCGGGGCGGCGGCGGGTTCTGTCCCCGCGGCTGGAGGGGTTTCAGCGGAATTCATGACCGCCCTCGGGTGAGACGTGGTTTTGCTCGGGGTCTATATATATGTATATATATATATATATTTGCTGGTGTTTTGTGTTTGATGATCAGGGATTGCGTCCTTTCCTGTGCAAAAATATTGTTTCATCAACGTTTTCCCTCAGGGTCGCGCGCTCCAGTGTAGTTCGACAGTTTGTTTGACAACCTTCTCAGAATTTTCCGCTCAGTGTCGCGTTGGGCGACCTGGCCGTGTACGCCCAGTGGAGCACTCTCGCGGAAAACGAACGGCAAGTACTGCTGCAGTATATATCAGTATGTATCAAGTATATGTCCAGGTTGTAAATGGGCACTCTGTTGATGAGATTTCGAGGCTATTGGCCACGATTTTATCGTTTTCGTACGTACCTGTCTCTTTCTGCCTCTTTTCTACCCCCATCGCTTTCGACAATCTTTGGCTGTGGCGTGGATCCGGCCGCGCGCGCCGGTCACACCTGTAACTTGGCAGTCGCGCTCTCTTTTTTTCTCTCTTCGCCTTCTCTTTTGTGTGTGTGTGTTTTTTTTTGTTTTAGCGAAAGCTCTTGTCAAGATTGGGGCGGTGTCCGTCTGCCGAACCTTGCTTGGTCTGTCTCGTCGCTAACACTGTCGATTGCCTACCATCACCACCACTACCACCGCCACCACCCCCCCGTTGGTTGTTACGAGGGATCTGGCGTGGCCTGCTGCTCTAACCTGTAACGCTTCGACTGCTCCATCGCTGTCTCTCTTTTTCTGTCTCTCGGTCTTTTCTCTGTCTCCTCTCTTTCTCACTCTCTTTTCTCACTTTCTCACTCTCTTTCTCTCTCTTTTGCACTTTTTCTCTGTCTTGTTCTTCGTTTTTTTCTACCCCCCTCCCCCCCCGCCCCCCCCCCCCTCACTCCTTCTCTCTCTCTCTTTCTCCCTCTCGTCTCGGTGACAACAGGGCCGTGAAGATTAGAGAGGAGGCTAACCCGTTCTCGATGGACTTTGGCAGCGTCGAGAAGGGTGGCACTGTCAAGGTCTTGGAGGTCAGTGGGGTTGCGCCGCATCTTTCTGATCGGTCGTTGCTGTGGCGGCCTTACACCGCCGGTACGCTACAAGTACTGGGTTGCGCCGCATCTTTCTGATCGGTCGTTGCTGTGGCGGCCTTACACCGCCGGTACGCTACAAGTACTGGGTTGCGCCGCATCGTTTCTGATGGGTCGTTGTTGTGGCGGCTTTGCACCGTCGCTACACTTCTGGGTTGCGCCGCATTTTTCTGATCGGTCGTTGTTGTGGCGGCTTTGCACCGTCGCTACACTACTGGGTTGCGCCGCAAGTTTCTGATCGGTCATTGCTGTGGCGGCCTTGTATCGCTGTTACACTACTGGGTTGCGCATCTTTCTGAACGCCCGTTGCTGTGGCGGCTTTACTCCGCCGTTACACTACTGGGTTGCGCAGCATCGTCCTGATCGATCGTTGCCGTGGCGGCTTTACACCGCCGTTGCAGTACTGCTGAGTTTTTTGCTTTGCGTATGTTGTTGGTAGAGGATATTTAAAAGGCTGGTAGGGGTTGCGCCGCATCTTTCTGATCGGTCGTTGTTGGGTCGGCTTTACACACCCGTTACACTGCTGCCGAGAGTTTTTTTTTGCGTTGTGTATTGGTAGGGGATACTTGAAGGGCTGGCAGGGGGCTGCGCCGCATCTTTCTGGTCGGTCGTTACGGTGTAGGCATTGCAGTGCTGGTATTCAGAACGCTGGGTGTTTGCGAACAGTGGTTGGGTTTCTCATGGTCTGTTTCCTGTAATTAACTGACCCCAGCAAATGGTTCCTTCCCAAGAGGTAACCCAACCCCAAGAATGATTTGGTTGAGAGTGGCATTTAGGCCACTTTTTGTCACAGCCCTAGGAAAACGCTAAAGTTTCGTGGGGGTTGGGGTCATTCTATATGTATATAGAAAACACACCGAAATAAACCCCAACCGAATCGGTTTCAAACGAATTACTTGCAAACACCCCAGTTTAACCATGCGTCGTATATGGTAGGTAGGGGTATGATTGAATGGTTGGCCTAGCTGTTCGTTAAAAAAACGCCTCTTTGTTTTGGGAACGCCTGTGGCGGAATTTTGAGGGCTGCGGGAGAGGTACATGGACACTTGTGCCATACCAGGTCATTTACCTTTTTAGGACTGTCGCCCCGTTTTGGAGACGAATCACTTATAACTTGAAACTACAGTGCTGAAAGTGGTTAATTTAGGTCGACCCACCTGCAATTGACACAACTGGTCGGCGCAAAATTGCAGCTGGCTTGGGTGGAACCTACTTCGAAGTATGTCCGCTGTGTGAACCCTTGCGAGTAGGTCATTGTACCCTGAACAGCTTTTTACCTTCTGACTTTATTTGGTCCAAGCTTCCTCCGCCCTCTATCCAAACGACATCGCCCCCTGCCCCAATTTCACGCTCGGGTGTACACATGTCCCTCTGCACACTTCCTCCCTGCTCACGTTTGGTCCCTCATCCCTCCCGGACATGAGCCTTCCAAACTGAACCTGCGGTATACAGTTGGACGCCAGCAGGTGCCTGGTCACACTCCGAATCGACGTGATGCGCAAAAATCGAGGGTTTCCACCAAATGGCCACACAGGAAAAAGCGAACTTCACTAAAAGCACTAAAAAGACTGAAAGCAGTAAAAGCAGCGACGTGTGCCACGATACAGGTGGCGATAATTTGGCCAGAAATCTTTCTGACCACCGGGGTTACTTGAGGGCTTCTGAAGTGCTGCTTAATCCCTTTAGTACTGCAGCTCAAATTCGAAGTGGTTTGTCCCCAAAACGGGACTGTGGTACTAAATGGCTTGAGGGCAATGAAGCACTAACTGTATACTTGTATACCCAGTATCGTTGGAATGTCTATGAAGAAAGCTCGACGCGTGCTAGGATATGGGTTTCAATGAGGGTTTTTTGCTAAAACCTTTCTGACCACCGGGGCTCCTTAAGGGCTCCTCGAGGGCTCCTTAAGGGCACTGATATACTCTACCCAAAATCGTTGGAACATCATTATTGTTTATTAATATTTTCGGGGGACCATAGTGAATAGGACCTACGGTGCACACGAAAACCTTATCTATTTACCTTTTTTTACTAAGAATATTTAGTCCTATTTACTATGGTCCTCAGTACTAGAGTATTGTCTTTTGCAGCATGTTCTTTGTGAGCCTAGGCTGTCAGGTTGCATGGTCATAGTTTCGATGCGGCATCGAGCTCCTCCAGAATGAGCAGCCCCAGAAAATAGTGGGTCCGCCTCCATCGCGGCATGAGTCCAGCTTGTACTATGCCTGGTATAGGGTATGAATATGCAGACTTTAGTTCAAAGGCATGGTGTGCAAAGATGCAAAGAGGGATTCCCTTGACTCCACCCCTCCACCCCACCATTATCCCGCCTCTCCACCTCACCGCTACTCCCACCCGACCCCTACTCCCACCCGACCCCACCCCCACCCCCATCCCACCCCCACCACGTTCGACACTTTCGCAACCTACAGAGCTGCAAGCTTTGGGTGCGCGTGTCCTACCGCGGGCGAGAAGACGGCTGGGTACTGACGGCCAACAAGCGAGGCCCCATGCTCGCGCCGTCGGGAGACCCCGCGGCGGCGGCCCAGGTTTTTCACGCGCAGGAGGCCGCGTTTTTGGAAACCCGCGATGCAACTCCACAAGATGGTGGTGGGGACGGTGATCGGCCTCTGACGGGTGCTAAGCCGCCTCCTGCGACGTCGGGTGCGGTATCGGAGGAAGACCGGCCGTTGACTGGAGGAGGAGGAGGAGGAGGAGGCGGTGGTGGCGGGAGGGGGAAGGGGGCGTGGGTGCCGCCGAGCGAGTTCCCGCCGGGACATGAGGAAGGGCTAGCTTCTGCGAGTGGTGGGGGGGTCACTGGGCCGGATGATGGTCGACCGTTGCCTGCGGTTGAGGGGGGAGGGGGTGATGCCACCGGGCCGGCGGGGTATATGACGGCGCTAGGGTGAGTGGGAAGGAGGCGGGGGGCGGGGAGGGGAGAGGTCGGCTCGTTTATGTAAGGGGCGTCTGTTGAATCTTGTCCTGCTGCTGCGCTTGTTTTTTGCTGTTGTGTTCTCGCTAGTGTTTTCGCCAGTGTTGCTATGTCTGCGCTTGCAATTGGTGTTGCCTTTGCTGCTGCCGCTATTTTGTTGTTGATGTTGCCCGTTCTCGCGCCCTGGTTTTGGGGCGTTGTAATTGTTGCTGCTATCGTTGCTGATGATGTTGCTCGGTCTTGCCCTTCCTCTCGCCCGCGCCCGCGACCCTTGCTCTTGATAGCGGTGACCTCTAGATGTTATCTTGATCTAGGTTTTGATAATGAGATTGTTGCTAACACCGCTGTTGTTCTGTGGCTGTTGACGCGTCGGGCGAAGCAGCATCGTCAAGATCCGCGAGGAAGCCGATCCCTTCTCGATGGACCTCGGCACTCTGGCGAAGGGGGGCATCGTCAAGGTTTTAGAGGTGGGCAGGAGGGGAGGGGGGAGAAGGGAGCGGGGAACAGGAATTTGCCGGCAGTCCGATGTTCTATACTTGTTGCGTGTTTTTTCGAACATCGCGTTCTACCGTAGCTATTCATATTTTATGTTGCACAAGTCGGACTGATATGTTGATGACGGTCTGCTGTAAATCATCTAGATCTTAACCTGCCGATTGGGTTGTTCGAAGGATCTGCATACTATAGATCCAACCCAGGAAATATGTGTCCTAGAATTCTGCAGCTTGTTCGACGGCTCCCACCCTGCAGCTAAATTAGGTGGATCATACAGATCATACAGATCATGAGCACATCTGTCTGCCCTGTGTGGGCTGGGTCGTGCAGGGGGAATCGCTGATCCGAGGTACGCAACTACGATAAGCAGACGCGAATGAGTGTGCCGGCTTTTCTGTCGGCGTGTTTTGGCTCGGGGCAAACGTGAGCGCCCGGTGGCACTCGAAAATGTGCAAGGGGGCGTAACGGTTACAGGGAAACGGGTGCATAGTAGCGGGTACCGAGCAGCGGGTACCGAGCAGTGGGTACCGAGGCGCGGGTAGCGGGTAGCGAGCAGTGTGAACCGAGCAGTGGCTACAGTAGCTGGTACCGAACAGTGGGTACCCAGTAGCGGGCACGGAGCAGTGGGTACCGAGCAGTGGGTACCGAGGTGCGGGTAGCGGGTAGCGAGCAGTGTGAACCGAGCAGCGGCTACAGAGTAGCCGGTACCGAACAGTGGGTACCGAGTAGCGGGCACGAAGCAGTGGGTACCGAGCAGTGGGTACTGAGTCGCGGGTACCCAGCAGCGGGTACAGAGTAGCGGGCACCGAGTCAGAGGAATCATAAAGCGGAGGTTTCTGAATACCAGGTATCAAGTGGCGCATAGCGGGTTCGGGTACCGAGTAGTTCGCCGAATGCACTCCCTCTCGTATTTTAGCGCCCGGTACCTAACATTATTGGCGAACACCAACCGCCCCTCCCGTCTCCTCCCCACCGGCTTCGCTTTTCCGGCTTACCAAGAAATCCGGACTCTGGGTCCGCATGTCCTACCACGGGCGTGAGGACGGCTGGGTCCTCACCGCCAACAAGCGAGGCCCTACCCTCGTGCCGGTGGAAGACGCCGGCAGCGCAGCCGGGGATTTCGACGCGCAGGAGGCCGCCTTCGCTGCTGTCGACGCGGCTCCGCCCTCCTTGGACAGTGCAGACCGGCCTCTGACGGGCGCCAAGCCTCCTCCCGTGTCGTCATCGGATGGGGTAGTGGCGGCGGAGGAGGACAGGCCGCTGTCTGGTGCGGGCGGGGGGAAGGGGGCGTGGGTACCGCCGAGCGAGTTCCCGCCGGGTCATGAACGTGGAGTGGATGCGCCGGCTGTTGGTGCTGGTGCTGGTGGTGGAGAGGCGGGAGAAGACGCTGGTGGGGAGAAGGGGTTCATGACCGCGCTAGGGTGAGATGGCGTCAAAGGGTGTATCTATACCAGGTCGAGTGAAGCGTTATAGTGTGGGGGGGGGGGGGGGGCTACAACTCTGAACGGAAAAGTAAGGATCGCTATATATTAATGTGTATACACCGATGGTGCTTGCTTCTAGTGCGAACGGAGTCGAAGCTACACATCGTAATCCAATTTACTCGCAATTCCTTTGGCTCAATTGGACGTTTTTTAAGACAATTAAACTACCTGGTAACATTTCATTTTATTTTGCGGAGTTTTTCGAGAGTAGGCAAAATACTAATTGTGGCAAAACGTATGAATGATCCGTGCCATAGCATGCATGCTCTTTTGCTGCTCCTTTCTCGTCGATGCGCGCAAAACCAAGAAACGTAAAAGTCAGAGTGGACAAGCCATAAGCTTATTTGAAGCGCTGGGTGCCGTCGCCCAATGTTTTGCGGCGTTTTGCGAAAGGCGATGGTTGGGGTCCCTGGATCGCTGACCAACAGTCTAGCTTAACATTTTGAGCTTCTGTTTTTCGCCATTTTGTTTTTGGTTGAACGCTCTCCAGGCTGCTGAAGATTCGTGAGGAGGCCGACCCGTTTTCGATGGACATTGGGGTGCTCAGGAAGGGGCACATCGTTAAGGTCTTGGAGGTGAGCGAACTTATGTAACCTGTTGTTTTGTCACTGCGCAAATGATTCCACTCTGTGTTCAAGTGTATTTGCCCGACGTGTGAAACAGTTGGAATTTTGCGTATTTTTCGCTTTGTCTCCAACTGTAACGAACGTTTTTGATTGAATATTAGTGTGCAACGTGTCCCTATATTTAGAGTCAGTGGTACGTATGCTCCGTATTTGTTGCGGTTAGAGGGTCGGTCTTCGATAGCCCGCAGGCGCGGGATGTATGTCGCCGCAGTCAATAGATCGTGCACATAATGTGAAGCAGGGTTGAGTTCTTGAACCCTGCCCGAGACGCTCTGGGATAAAGAGGTAGCGCTTCTTGCTCATAACCAGCAGTGATAGGCATAAATACTCTGCAGAATGTTTTGCGATAGACCTACGCACGGTAGGTCTCGGGATGGGTCAGACAGGGCCAAAATTTCTGTCTTTTTTATCAAAATCAGTTTTGGGCGGGGTGCAACTCATTCAGCACAGCTCCTCGATTGACCATCCTGGAATATTGTTTTAGGTCCGACCCCTACGGTAGCAGGCGTCGCCTTGATCAAATGGGGATTTACAGTGTCTGATTAGTCAGATTAGTAATACTACCATGGTACACTATTTACACTTCGAGTAGTAATAGTCGGGGAGGGGGGGGGGGGGAGGGTGTTGTTGCTGTTGTTTGCGGTGATGGTGAAATGCTCGACCTTTTTAGGACTGTGGTACTAATATGGGGGGCCATAGTTAGTAGGACCAAATGTTGTTAGTAAAAATGGTTAATATATATAGGATTTTATGTACCAGGTATACCATAGGTCCTATTAGCTATTTTTTTTTTTTTTTTTCCATCCCATTCATTATCTTCGCACATCTTCTTCTCTCTCTCCTTCCAACTCGTAACTCAGATCCGGGGTCACATAGCAGGCTCTTCTCCCCCCTTCCCGCTACGGTACGTGCCTTCATTTTTATCGCGAGAAGATTTCAGCCTTTTCTTCCCTCGTCGACTCGCATCGAATTGTCGCTATGGTCCCCCGTAATAACGGTTCTAAAAAGGTTAAGGGGTTGAAAGAAACCGCGCACCGTAAAACGAGACCTTATATCGATCGCTTTGCTCCAAAACAGAATTCGGCATCTTGGGTGCGCGTGTTCTACCACGGGCGGGAGGACGGCTGGGTGCTCACGGCCAACAAGCGAGGCCCTACCCTCGTGCCGGCGGAGGACGCCGACCTCGCCGCCGGGGAGTTCGACGCGCAGGAGGCCGCCTTCGCTGCGGCCGCTGCCGCGCCTCCGGCCTCCTCGGATAGTGCAGACCGGCCTCTGACGGGCGCCAAGCCTCCTCCCGTGTCGTCATCGGATGGGGTAGTGGCGGCGGAGGAGGACAGGCCGTTGTCTGGCGGGGGGGGGGGAAAGGGGGCGTGGGTACCGCCGAGCGAGTTCCCGCCGGGTCATGAAAGTGGGGTGGCTGCGCCTGCTGCTGCTGGTGGTGGTGCTGGTGGTGCAGGGACGAGCGGCGCTGGGGCGTCGGTTGCGGGGGGAGACGGTGGAGAGAAGGGGTTCATGACCGCCCTCGGGTGAGAGGGTGTTCCGATGGTGCAGGGTGACTTTTACAGTAGTGTGTACCGTTTTTGTCGCTCGATCCTCTTGGGAAGTGCAGAGGGCAACAGTAGCGATTTTTTTCAGCACCGGCCACCGCGTGATGTGGGGGATGGTACAATGGTTGGCGTCCGAATTTGGCAATTCAACCCGTGGTACTCACTGCTGGGCGCTGACGCTGGCCGTAGACGGCCGTCAACCCTTTTAGTACGGGGGACCATAGTAAATAGGACCTATGGTACACCTAAAAACCTATATATTTCCTTTTTTTTACCAGCAGTATTTGGTCCTATTAACTATCGTCCCCCGTAATAGGTTTGCAGTACCGTTTTGGGGGCAAACCTTCGGAAATGTTCAAGAGATTGTTCTTTCGCCATTACGGAAGTGCAGCTCTGAGACGGCCCAAGGAGCGCCCCCTCAGAGCAGTCAGAAAATCGATCAGTGGCCAAACAGTGCTGACTCTGTCCACGGTTTCACTCACAGGTCAAGCTTACGGTGTACCATGTCAACTTAGTCCTAACCAAAGTATGACCCGTGACCGTAGGAGGGCGCGTGGTTTTTATAGCCCGTCTTGGGGTACCGCGTGATTGAATGTCAAATACCCGGAGAGGTCTTTGTTCCTTAGGTGCTTTGTCCCGGCCTCCGTTTTTCAAACGCAATCAGGCTGCTCAAGGTTCGCGAGGAAGCTGACCCGTTTTCTATGGACATTGGGGTCCTCAGGAAGGGGCACATCGTCAAGGTCTTGGAGGTGAGCGAAGTTTAGGCTACGTTGATGGCGGGAGTATGCTCCCGTGTTCTCGTGGCTGCTCACGTCAATGTCTTTCACGGGTATCGGCCTGCCTCCGATGGCAAATATGAGTGTGGTGCCCGACGCTTTTGGTGACGTACGTACGAACTGTATCTGGCGTACGCAACAGTAGCTGCAGTGCGCACAGTAGGCGCAGTACGTGCAGTAGCTGCAGTACGGGCGGCGGTAGCTGCAGTAGCTTTCGTGTCGTGGCGACACCCTTTCCCTCTCGCAAAGTCATCGAAAGCCGATTCACCTCACGTATGAGACAGATCAGGACCTTCTGTAGTAATACAGCATCTAGGTCGTGGATTGACCGTTTTGAAGTCTTGCGCAAGAGCTGTGTGTCGTGCAGATCCCACCCGGTAAAGTTGTGCGCAAAGAGCTGTGCCGTACAGATCGCACCCGCTAAACGTGTGCGCTAAGAGCTGTGTGTCTTACATATCCCGCCCGGCCAAGGTGTGCGCAAAGAGCTAAGCCGTACAGATCCACCCGATAAAGGTGTGCGCAAAGACCTGTACCGTACAGATCCCACCCGATTAAGGTGTGTGTTCAGAGCTGTGCCATACAGATCCCACCCGATAAAGACGCGCGCAAAGAGCTGTGTGCCGTACAGATCCCACCCGGTAAAGGTGTGCGCCAAGAAATGTGCCGTACAGATCCCACCCGAGAAAGGTGTGCGCAAAGAGCTGTGTGCCGTACAGATCCCACCCGAAAACACTACCTAGATCGTGCAGATGAAATGAATCAGGGATACATCTGACACTGATGTGTTCGACGTATGGATTAGTAAGACTTTAATAGAATTACGAGCAGGGTTGTGCACGAGCCAGGAACCGGCCCGCGGGCTGAGGTCAAAAGGTGCTTAAAAAATCGCGGGTGGAGTTAAGGGTCGGGTTAGGCGGTTTTCAAAATATCGCGGGTCGCGTCGTGTCGGGGCAACACGTCTCAAAATGTTCGCGGATCGGGTCGGGTCAGCTGGCACGACCCGGCCCGACCCGTGAGAGACCTGACCCGGCCAGACCCGTGAGATTTAGCCTGACCCCGAGAGCAGCTCTAATCGATACCTGGTGTGTTTTGTCTCCAGGAATCTGAGTACAGTTGTGACGGTGATATTGCTATGCTTACCGATATCCCGCTTGTTGTTAAATCAGCGCGGACGCGGATAACATGACGTCAAAGCCTTTCTCGCCCGCCCCCAGCAGACCTCGTCCACGCCTTGGGTGCGCGTGTTCTACCACGGGCGGGAGGACGGCTGGGTGCTCACGGCCAACAAGCGAGGCCCTACCCTCGTGCCGGTGCAAGACGCCGACCTCGCCGCCGGGGAGTTCGACGCGCAGGAGGCCGCCTTCGCTGCGGCCGCTGCCGCGCCTCCGCCCTCCTCGGACAGTGCAGACCGGCCTCTGACGGGCGCCAAGCCTCCTCCCGTGTCGTCATCGGATGGGGTAGTGGCGGCGGCGGAGGACAGGCCGTTGTCTGGTGGGGGGGGGGGAAAGGGGGCGTGGGTACCGCCGAGCGAGTTCCCGCCGGGTCATAAAAGTGGGGTGGCTGCGCTTGCTGCTGTTGGTGGTGCCGCTGGTGGTGCTGGAGATACGGGAGGTGCTGAGGCTACGGCGGGGGAGGAGGGCGGTGGAGAGAAGGCGTTCATGACCGCTCTAGGGTGAGACGGGGTACAGGAAGCGTAAGAGAGGTAGAGAGAAGGGCGTCGGGATGGTGCAGGGTGGGGTGGTACATATAACATCGTGAAAGGTGTTCCTATGTTAGAGAGGCGTGCTATATACGATCGGGGTACGTAGTATGTAGCACTTTTTGCCCAAAACATTTTTCGCTGGGACGGGGTTCTTACTGAGTAACTGTCTGGTATATAGACCTGCATGATAAATACATGTCTATACATATTTTTGTTCATCTTACTCTAATTTCAAGTATGTCGTTGCCAAAACGGGAGTGCAGTTGTAAAAGGCTTTCCGAAAATAGGTGTTTGGGTGGGGAACGGGGCTCCCAAGGTGGGCAAATTTCTCAGAAAGAAAAATAGGCGCGACCCTACGCAGTACACCTACGTAGTACCCGTAAGGAGAGTTGACTTCGCATAGGAGTGTGATTTGTTTTTCAGCGATCGTTCGTTTTCTCTCGACATCGATAAGATGCTTGGAAGTCGAACATTCCGTTTTCGGAAGGCTCTCTCGCCATCTCTCGAACAGAAGTTCTCCGATAACGCCTCCTTTGTTCGGTGTCGGCAACCCATTCCCCGTTCGGGAAACATCGAGCGCCTTGAAAAAAACGGTGGAATCCCTTGGGCGAACTCAAGTGCCTTTTTCGGCACCGAAGTCAGCGGTGCGCGGGGGGGGCTGATTTGTGAAACCGGTGCTGATGTTGTCTTCCTTTTTTTTTATCTGGTCGTCTGTATGTTTTCCCTTCGGGCCTTCTAACGGGGTTCTCACCTCTGTTTTGGTTGAACGCTCTCCAGGCTGCTGAAGGTTCGTGAGGAGGCTGACCCGTTTTCTATGGACATTGGGGTCCTCAGGAAGGGGGACGTCGTCAAGGTCTTGGAGGTGAGCGAAGTCAGGGCTAGGAAGTTGGTGGCGGGCAATTTGGACGGCCATATAGGGGGCTGTTTGTTTTCGTCGATGTTTTTTTGTTTTTGTTTTACCGCAGATCGTAGCCGTGTTTTTGACGATCGCAAAAGCCAGTGCTTCGCACCGTTTGTCCGGCGTCTTGACCTAAGGATGTACGTTGCTGTTACTGTGCGTGCAAAATTAGCTTTTGTATATCCCTAGGTCGTCTTTAACGACACGTATTTGGCGAAAGCGAAAAACTTGCCATGATTGCAATTTTTTGGAAATTTGGATTTGCCTAAATAGCAAGTTTTTTGCCAACCTGTTTTATGGATACCCCACAACCCCTTCATTTGGCAAGTCCTTAACAAAAATACTTAAAAGCCCAAATTTCCGAAAACTTGCTATTTTCGGCAATTTTTTGCTAGGTCGTTAAAAACGGCCCTTACCCTTGCCGAGGGAAGCATCGAAAACCGTTGTGGCATGTATATATACCCCCCTTTAACTGCTGCCGGAGAAGGTACCGCATTTATTGTTCCGTTTTTTTTTTTTTTCTTCTTATGTATTATCTCCGACTTTCTCTCTTCTCTCTCCCCCCTACACAGTCGCTGCTCAGATCAACCATTGGATCCCACTGCAAGCTCTCCTCCCCGGTTCCCACTACGACTCGTACTCTTATTTTTGGCGCGAAAAGACGTCGGCAGTTTCTTCTTCGGTCGACTCGCCTCCAGTTTGTCATCCCAAGAAAAAAGGGGATGCGTTTATAGCCCAAACATGAACTCCTGATTGGCATTCCCCGTGCTCGGACAATTGTTGCTTTTCTACCCATTCCTGGGCTGCGCTGCAACAGACGTCCTCCACCCCTTGGGTTCGGGTGTCCTACCACGGGCGTGAGGACGGCTGGGTCCTTACCGCGAACAAGCGAGGCCCTACCCTCGTGCCGGTGCAAGACGCCGACAGCGGCGCGGAGGAGTTTGACGCGCAGGAGGCCGCCTTCGCTGCGGCCGCTGCCGCGCCTCCGCCCTCCTCGGACGGTGCAGACCGGCCTCTGACGGGCGCCAAGCCTCCTCCCGTATCGCCATCGGATGGGGTAGTGGCGGCGGAGGAGGACAGGCCGTTGTCTGGTGGGGGCGGGGGGAAGGGGGCGTGGGTACCGCCGAGCGAGTTCCCGCCGGGACGTGAAGACGAAGGAGCTAGGCCTGCTGCTGTTGGGGGTGCTGCTGGAGAGACGAGCGGTGCTGGGGCGGCATCGCGGGGAGATAGTGGAGAGGAGGCGTTCATGAGCGCTCTAGGGTGAGAAGACATGAGGAGGGGAGGGGGTGGGGGGGGGGGGGGGGGGGGGGGGGGGGTGTACTCGATAGGAGAGATGTACTCGATGGCATGCCATGGCCATAGTCGTATGACCATGGAGGGGGGGGGGGGGGGGGGGGGTACTCATTTGTTGCTCGCCATAGTCATCAGACCATTGACCACACATCCCTTTCGAGACGGAGCACCGTTTCGAGACGGAGAGGGGAGCGGCGGGGGGGGGGGGGGGGGGGGGGGGGAAGGGACGCAAAAACATATTTTTTCGAGTAGTACGTTCGAACCGGCTGGAGCACTTTTCTGGACCTCGTCCTGTAGACAGGGGGTGTATTAGACATAGTATTATTTCGGATATACGACATACTGCTGCACTATTATAGTCAGAACCAAATACTGTGTGGAAACATACGGGGGATCCATGCTTTTTGGGTCCATCGGGGGTTCTGCTTACTGTTTATATCTATCCCTCCGCGTGGTCGGTGAAAACAAGACGTGCTCCGTCCCGGCATTGTAGGGGATGCGAGGGTCTACGAGTATTGTCATGACTGAGACTACGGCCGGGCATGATTATGAGTACACCCCCCTCCCCCCCGGTGACAACTACCGTACCTGTTGAACGATCTTTAACCCTTTTAGAAGCGCAGTCCTGTTTTGGGGACAAACTTCTTGAAAATTCAGTGAATTGTCCCCAAAATGAGGACTGCAGTCCTAAAAGGGTTTACAATAAACAGGAGAACGTTTTTTGTTTTGTTTTTTATTCGTACAGAAATCCCCCGCCAAACTGTTTTTTCTTTCTTTTTTTTTCCCCCTCAGAATATATATAATCGTTTTTCTCTTGTTGTAGTGCACCCTCGGTTTGGGAAAGAAGGGGGCGTAGAAGCTACTGGTATGGTGTTTGCCTTAAAAGGCACACCACTCCGGTCGGCAATGTAAGGATCGTTTATAGATGAATTTGAAGACCAAGAGCGGTGCTTATATTTCCGTCCATCAGTGGTGCCTGTTACCTACATGCTCAGGCATGCTGTTTTCACCGCCTCTGTTTGTGTCGGTTCCAGGTTGCTGAAGATTCGCGAGGAAGCCGACCCGTTTTCGATGGACATTGGGGTCCTCAGGAAGGGGCACATCGTTAAGGTCTTGGAGGTGAGCGAGTTGGCTGATTGATATATATATATATATATATATATATTATTTGTTGGTTTTACTCTGTTAGGAAGGGACGAACTAAAATAGGACGATTACAGCGTCGGCTGCTGCTCGGCTGGGGGGTGGTAAATGTTTCGTGTCCGAACTGCTGTAAACGGCAAGGAATCGTAGGAATCGTATGTACGATACGGGGTGCGGCATGGTGGTGCCGCGTGCCTACACCGGTCGTAAATGGTTGATAAAAGCCGAACTTGTCCATGTTGTTCGTGTTGTTCGTGTTGAGGCTGTAGACGGTGGCGTGGGCTTGTCGCCATCTACCGGACCCAAGCGTTACGCCCTCATTGGTGGGTGTTGGCGTCGATGCTTCCGCGGTCAACCCTTTCAGTACCGCACTCCCATAGGTGGGGACTAAGTTCTCAAATTTTAAGTGGTTTGTCCCCAAAACGGGACTGGGGTCCTGAAAGGGTTAACGCGGTGTTTTTTTTTTTTGCATGAGCGAAGACGGCGTTCGAACCGTGCGCGTGGCGCCTTTCATTGGCTGCGGTGCCCACGGGAACATTGCTCCGCCCCCCCCCCCTCCCCCGCTCTTGCAGAGAGGCTTCGAAAGTGTCTCATTGGGACCTGAGAGAACTATTGATGTAAATGTAAAAAGTGGTGACGATGGCGGCGTCACCCGCGAAGAGGTGGGGGAGGTGTCCGCACTGCGGCGTAATGTGCCCTCTCTCTCTCGCGCGCACATGGTGATCCTGTGCTGCTGCAGGCTCTTCCTGTGATGGTCACTCCGAACAATCGCGACACACTGTATGACGACAACCCAGAAAGGAGTAGGTGCTCACGATTCTTCTTCTGAAGCTCAACTCGCTAGAGGAGCTACTCGTACCTGGTATATAGATAACCCCCCCCCCCCCCTATTTTTTATAGGTTGGGTTGGCGTCGGTTGGCAACGACACTGTAAAGCATGCCGCTCACTACGTGAGCTAGACAACCTGGGTACCGTTTTTTGTTTTTGTTTTTTTTTTCTTTTGCAGTCGCCCACAGCTGGTTGTCGAGTTAGATCGTTTGTGCGAGGTGAACAACGTTTACTCCGCACAAGTGGGAATGATCGTATCACGTAGTGTTCAAGGTAAGGCACCCAAGAGGCAGTTACATAGTACTCTCGTTGCTGTCTCTGGAATTGCCTACACCGGAAATTGAATCAACTCATTGAAGCTGTCATCCATATGCAAGTCCGCCTCACAAGCGGTTCTTAGTAGGATGCAGCTCGCGCTTCGCGCTTGGTGCAAGCAATGTCTGCCTGGTCGGTGAAAACCCGACATGCTCCGTCCCGGCATTGTAGGGATGCGAGGGTCTATGGTCATACGACTACGGCCATGCATGAGGTCGAGTACATCTCTTCTATCGAGTACACCCCCCCCCCCCCCCCCCCCCACTCAAAAACATGATTTTATGGGGGGGGGGGATCTTTAACGACTGCAGTCCCGTTTTAGGGACAATTGGGGACAATTTACTTGGAATTTGAGGTGTATTTCCCCCTGTTTTCCCTGAAAGGGTGATAACCAACCTAGGCCGATCTTTTGGGTGTCGTACGAAAAAAAAAAGGCTCAACGATATCGGCTAGTGCCTCGATTGAGAAACGCCCTCAGCCAGGATGTCTCGGCCAATGAATGCTTCGTGCCCCCCTCTGCTGTAGCACGGCTTGGAGGCAAAAATAAATAGTTTTCGTGCGTCGGACAGATAGATCACGACCTGTCTATCTTATCATTTTTTTACCAGGTATATATCTATATCTGTGCATCTATCTGTTCATGTTTTAGATAAATAGAAGGACAAATATATCTATCTATCTATCTACAGTAGACCACCGACAGTAGATCCTAGCCTGCCGTTATGATGAGTTGAGCAGGATCTGTACGGCACAAGTCCAGCCCAGGAGACGAGTCCTCGACCGTGCAGGTTTTGGATACGGCTACCACGCGGCAACGTGAGCTACATCATACAAATCATACCGCACAGACCATGTAACCTATCTGTCCTCTGGAAAATCTAGATCATGAGCTGTGGGAACTGATCATCTTTAGATGATCTACCTGATCTGTGAAATGATTTGTGATCACTTAACCCCCTTTTTTGGGAGACGACGCTTGAATTTAGCGTAGGATAGTAAGGAGTTGTACTTCCAACGGGAGAATGCTAAGAAGTATGGTCAAAGGGCCAACCATGCACTGACAACTTGGAGTCAAAACCGTTGTCGCTCTCTCTTTCTCTGCGCCGCGACAGACCTCGTCCACGCCTTGGGTCCGCGTTTCTTACCACGGGCGGGAGGACGGCTGGGTGCTCACGGCCAACAAGCGAGGCCCGACCCTCGTGCCGGTGGCAGACTCCGACCGCGCCGCCGAGGACTTCGACGCACAGGAGGCCGCTTTCGCCGCATCCGCTGCCGCGGGTCCGGTGTCCGCGGACGGCGCAGACCGGCCTCTGACGGGTGCCAAGCCTCCTCCCGCGGCTTCGGATGCGGCTGTGGCACAGGAAAGGCCTTTATCTGGCGTTGGAGGTGGTGGGATCGGTGGGAACCGGTCGATGGGATCTACTGGTAGCGCGTTCGATCTCCGGGAGGAGGGTACCGGCGAGGGTGATGCTGTGCCAGGTCGCGGTGGGAGCGGTGGTGGTGGCGGTAGCGGCGGTGAGGGTGGTGGTGGCAGGGGTGTTGATAGCCTCGAATCTTCGCCGGGGGTTGAACCAGCGGTGTCGGCGACGGCCATGGCCAAGCCGTGGCTGAGACGCAAGAAGGCGCCCACAGCGAGGGCGGCAAAGAAGGAGCCGGACTCTGGCGCCGATGGGGGTGATGCCGTCGAGGGGCAGGAGAAAGAGGTAGTGGAGGCCAAGCCTTGGCTGAAGAAGCGGAGGCCTGTTGTCGCCAGGGCTGCTGCGGTGGCGGCTGCGGCTACCGGTGCTGGAGATTTGGACGGGGAGGGTGGCGATGTCGCGGCGGCTCCGCCTAAGCCTTGGCAGAAAGCGGCTCCGGCGAAGCCTTGGCAGAAGGCGGCTACTGTGGACGAAGGCGGAGGAGAGGAGGGAGTGGGGGCAGGGGGGGAGGGCAGTGTTGAAGGGTTGGAGGCGTGCCTGAAAGAGCGAGACTGGAAGAAGAGGGTGGCTGCATTCGAGGTATTCCTGAGTGGAGGGGTGGGGAGGAAATCATACCGGCGCGCTCCGTCCGTGCTCGGGCCCTCCGCTGCTGCCGCTGCTGTGTGCGGAGTTGGTGTTGGTCTTTCGTGGTGGATCATGGGTCGTCGCGCCAGAATGGCCGTGTCCTGCCTGGTTTTCCTGTTTCCTGCTGCTGCGCGGCGTGTTTTGCAGGGGGTTTGGGTAAGAGCTGAGTGTGTGGGTGCTCTCTTGTGGTGTGGTAAGCTGTCCCGGCAACACAGGTAAAGTTTTTTGTCTTTCTTCTTCCCCCCCTCCATATCTCCTATCGAGTACACCCTTCCCCCCCCCCCCCTCCCCCTCGTTGTTGTTGTTGTTATTGTTGTTGTTTTTTGCTGCTCCGGTGGCCGTTTTGGTGTCCAGGACGCGTCTCGAGCTTGCACAAGGGGTGATCAGGGCGCGGCAGGTACGGTCGGCCCGCTGCTGCTCCGAATGCTCCTAGACAACAACGTCCAGGTGAGAGAGGGTCAACGTACGGCATGCACACGAAGTAGGCAAAAGGTGGGATATATATAATATTATATACAAGGCGCTTCGCTCCGCGGGTGGCCTACGCCGCCCGCTACGCTCGCTCAGGAAGGAAAAAAGCACATCAGACTATGCGAAGCGGACAGAGGTCCACGATTGAATTTAGTTTTTTTCAAGGATCGTAATTGCAAACCGGCGACTTGATAATGCCAAGAGTCCCGCCGCCATGCTTCAGGAAAAAACAGCTCCGACGTCAGCTCGGACGCCACATCATACGATTCGCGTCGCGGATGTCGTAGGTATGTACATACCCCAGGTAGGGTACTACTGCTGTACTTATTTTCTTATTTTGATATGCTCTATGTCTGTACTCGTATGTACGAAGAAAGCGAAAGCACAGCACGGCACAGCAGCAAAAACAATGAAAATGAAACCGAAAATTCGGAAACAAAAAACATTCCCATCCCCTCTCGTGCAATACTTTTCTGCCTGATTGGAACACCTTACACCCGGTCGAAAAGAAGAAAAGAAAAAAAACGCACAGAAGAGCTTCTCTCTCAGCCTCGTACGCCGCCCGCCCCTCTCGCGACCACCTCGCCACCGATTCGGTCCGGGTAAAGCTTTTATCACTCTCTGCCACAATCAGCCCCGTCGCCCGCCTCGCGTGAAGTCCGGTGCTCACCGTGGCCTCCGTTCGCCAACTCGATAACGTTGGTGTTCAAACTGCACACCTCCTTCTTTCAACTTTACCGTGGTCGCAAAAATAAGCACCGCTTGAACATTATCTTGCCATCCCGCACGACCTTGATAACTCGTACATACTCTATAAAAAATCATACACGGAAGCCAGACAACGCCCGTTCATGCATCCCTCGTGTCTCGAGGCACACGCGACGCCTAGGCACGAAAGCGGCGACCGCGCTCCTTGCAACCCCCCCTCTACCCGCCAGCACCCACTTACACCCGCGACGGTGCCGGGTCCTCCCGCGGTGCCGTACTCGGAGTACACGCACGCACATGAAACGAAAGAAGAAAAAAGGAAGAAAGGACCGAGAGGGCCAAGAGAAATGGAGAAAACAAAGAACTGCTGGAAAGGTCCGGCAAGTAATGAAAGGAGGCGGTTTGGAAGTGGGAGCTCTGAGAGGCCAGGAATGCACCAACCGAGCACGCTCAGGGGTTGTGATCTAAGTATGTAGTTCTATATTTATCATATATATATATATCATATATATTATATATACCATTTATCACGATGTACAGGTCAATTCAGGTATATCACGATGTACAGGTCATTCAGGTATATCACGATGTACAGGTCATTCAGATACATGACGATGTACAGGTCATTTTTGGCGCTTAACCTGTCGACATGAAATGCTGTGCAAGACCTGTATATTGCACAGATCCAACCCTGGATTCATGTCTTAGATCGTGTAAGATGTACGACTCCCACCCCGCAGCATGAGCTAGATAGACCATACAGACCAGGTATGCTCAATCTACTCTGAATGATCTGCAGACCTGCCATGTTCACGCACGAACCGAAAATGTGTTGCCGTCGAGCGAATGCGATTTTCTGGCTTACACGGCACCAATAAAAAAATACTGCCTTACCCTTTTCATCCCTTGTGAGATGGCTGAAGAGGCTGACCGACCGGGATCTATATACAGTACCACCAAGGCACACAAGCTGACGAAAGTTCTGAATAACCTGCTGCTGCATGAGTTTTCCGAATAGCCTCCTGCATGAGTTTTCCGAATAGCCTTCTGCATGAGTTCCGAGCATCGGCTACCAGGTACCAGGTATGTACTATATTCACAGCGGCAGGACTCTTGGAAGAGTCACTAATTGAGGGTTTGTAAGGCAGGGCTCGTGCAGTTTGAATAGTAGTGGCCCTCCAGGAACTAGTGTTACCTTATGTGGCAAGCTACCACATACCTACAGTAGAAGCTTTCGTCCCCCTCTCTTCCCTGTCTCTTGCATCGCCTTACTGGATCATCATCACCACCACCATCACCGTAAACCACCACCACTACCCCCCCCCCCCCCCCCCCGTAAAACAGGCGGTTGACGCCGCAGTGGAAACCCTGAAGGCGTACCTCTCCACGCGGTCAACCATGGGTGCGGAAGAAGGCGCGGCGCTCTCCTCAGCGCTCGCCGAGCGCGCCCTCTGCTGCGGCCGCGGCCCCGTGGAATCTAAAGCGGTCTCCGCAGCCGAGGCGTTGTTGGGGGGGGACGCGGGCGATCTAGCCCAGCGCGGGGCCTGGCTCGCCCTGGCGGCTCGCGCTGGAAGCTTGGAGAACATGTTCTTCCCTCCCCCTGTTGGGGAAGACGGAGAGAGAGCGAGGAGCAGGATTACCATTGCCGCGTCGGCGCCCAAGGCCGTGGCGGGGTGTGTGAGGGCGATGTCATCGGCGTTGGGGAAAGGTCGAGCTGGGGCTGTGGCGGGCGGCGAGGAGGCTCGAAAGGAGGTGGGTTTTCGTTCATAGGGAGTGTGTTTTTGTCTGGAGGGGAAGGGGGATGGAGTGGGCTTCGTTGCTTTGCCAAGCGTCTTCTGTTGAAATGGCCTACGTTTTGATTCGCCCCCGGTCTTGTTTTGGTGGCCTGAAGGAGTTGGATCGTTTTTTTTTTTTTGCCGGTCCGGGAGGGGGGGGGGGGGGGGGGGTCGTGGGAATGAGGTTTGATGGGCTTTTGGCTTGTGGGCCTTTTTGACGGCTTGGGCTTGTTTTGGCGCCGTTTTGGGCGTGCGGGGACTGTTTGGGAGAGCTTTACCTTCGGGGTCATGATGCGCTTTTATTTTCGTTCGGCCGCTTTCGCGTAGTAGGTGTGCCTGGCCACGAACGCTTTTTTGTTTGAGGTTTTTCGTCAACGGTTGTTTACCTGGTATAAAACACTGTTTCAAGGTAGTTTTCAACAGGGCTTTTCGCGGGTCAGGGAGGTTTCAAAATGTCGCGGGTCGGGTCGAGTCGGGTCAAAAATTTTCTAAATCTCGCGGGTCAGGTCGGGTCGGGTCAAAATTAAAAAATATATCACGGGTCAGGTCGGGTCGGGTCAAAGGGTTTTGAGATCTCACGGGTCGGGTCGGGTCAAGAAGTTTTGAAATCTCGCGGGTCGGGTTGGGTCGGGTCAGGAGGTGTTCAAAATGTCACGGGTCGGGTCGGGTCATGACCGGTGAGATACGGGTCATTCGCGGGTCAGGTCATCATGACCCGCGAATTTTTTCCGGCTGACCCGCACGTCCGACCCGCGGGTCTGGCCCACGGATCAGTATTTCTGCTAACGTGTGCAGCTACCTGCCGGAAGGCCGCCTTTGTGACCCGCGGGTCTGGCATTGTACAACAAAAAATACTCGCCGTTTCCTTCCCAAAGGCTTCTCTCGTACTAGACCTCCAAGAGCATATCATAGCGTGTAGAATAATCACACGCGAATCCCGGGTCGGATGAAGACGTACAGTAGTACCCGGTATATTATTGTGCTCATGCTCACGTCCGTCCATTTCCACAAAAAAAACGGCCACACTCTCATGCAGGGTGCAACAATGAAGACAAGACATGACAGCAGTGTAGGAAGCCCGCGCCCGTCGCGGCAGCAGCAGCAGCAGTAGCAGTAGCAGCAGCAGGCCCCGGATCCTCGCGGATCGTGGCCCCCGCTGTCAGAACCTCCGCTTCAGTGCTTGCTGCTGGAGTCTGCACAGCTAGGTCGCTCGCCGGGGCGCCAGCACAAGCCATCGGGTCAGAGCTATATAGGGTCGACCCAGGGGCCGGGAGGTACCCGCGCGGCAGAGTGCGGGTGTGTGCCTTTCTCCATGTCATCATATTTCTGATCATCATGGTCTTTTTGAAGCGCACACCACACAAAAAAATACAAAAAATGAAAAAACCGAACACAAACGTGCGACATTTGTGGAAAAGTCGCCAAGGACTATCCAACCGACCAACGGATCAACGTGTATGTCTTTGGACCCGTGAGCTTTCGTCGTTGACCCGTGAGATATGCCATGGGTCCAGTTGACCCGACCCGCATGAAACCCGCGTCTCACGGGTCAGTCGGAAGGTGGCGGGTCGGGTCGGGTCAAAGGGTTTTGAAATCTCACGGGTCGGGTCGAGTCGGGTCAACAAGCTTTTAAATCTCGCGGGCCGGGTCGGGTCAGGTCAACACACCTAAAAAAAATCGCGGGTCGGGTCGGGTCAGCTGACCCGACCCGACCCGACCCGTGAGGTTTGACCTGACCCGCGAAAAGCCCTGGTTTTCAACAAGTACGTGGCAGACAGGTATATTTGTTTACCTCCACCGTTTTTAACATGTCATTTGGCGTTTTTGGAAGCAGGTGTACCTGGCCGCGAAGTCTCTGTTGAGCAGCTCCAAATTACCCATAAAAATGGCCGGTGTTACGCTAGCCACGGCCCTGTACGGTGCCGAGGGGGACGGTTCGAGGGAGGCTCTCGGGATGGAGGACATGGAATTCCGGATCAAGGCACAGGTGCGCGGCGAAATGTTGGGTTATTTCGAAGGATTTGGCCATCATGTTTCATTAGCTGGAGCAGTAGCATCATAGCAGTAGAAACAGTAAATTGCAGTAGTTGTAGAAGAGTGGCAGGAGTACTATTACGGGGGACCATAGTTAACAGGACCTATGGTATACATAAAAACCTATATGTTCAACCATTTTTACTAACAACATTTGGTCCTGTTAACTATGGCCCCCCCGTAATATTAAAATACTAATAGGATGTAGTTGTAGTATCATATTACGGGGGACCATAGTTAATAGGACCTATGGTATACATAAAAAACTATATATTTATCCATTTTTACTGATAATAGTTGGTCCTATTATCTATGGCCCCCCGTAATAGAGGTAGTAGTGGTGTGGCGGTAGCAAGGGTAGTAGCGGCAGATGGGGGTATTGCGGGAGGCGGTAGATGCTCCCCGCTCTTCTCTGGTGGCCAAGGGTTGCTGATGCTGTGGTGGCCGGGGTTTTTTTATGCTGTTGTGGTTGCTCTTGGTCCGAGCATTACGTACATAAGGGTTTCGCTGCCCGCTCCGAGGCTTTTTCCCGAAGGAATCGACGCGCTTCTCTCTTTTCAGCTAAGCAGAGATGTATGCCCTCGTTGTAATCCTGGTATTGTTTTTGACGTTGTTGCTTGTATTTTTTTTCGATCGCAGCAGTACGTACGTGACGGTTTCGCTATTCGCTCGAGGCTTTTTCCGGACGTGTCGACGTAAGCCCCCCCCCCCCCCCCCCCCCTCTCTACACCCTGTAAAAATCTTGGGCCAACTGGGAGACAATAGTAGAAATATTGCTGTCTTTTATCACTGTCCCATACCCCGGCCGCTTGCATAAAGTCTCCGGATGAAGAGGCAGTGTGAATTACAAACCAGTACGTCCAAAGCTGGGCCGATTTTTAAGCGCTACTGCCCCCGCCCTCGCTTTGGATGCAGGTGGAAAAATCTTTCGCCGATGCTGATGCTTCTAAGGAGGCATTGGTGGTGGCGGCGGCGGCGGCGACGGCGGTTCCTGGTCGTCCGACGGTCGCTGCCGATGGTGTTGGTGTCGGCGCAAGCGGCGGGGGGAGCGGCTGCGGCGATGTCGATACTCTTGATCTCCTCGTCTCGCCAAATGCCACGCCAGAGCAAAGCAGCCATGGCTCCCGTTCTTCGTCTGACCTTCTGGCGGAGAATCGTGTCGCTTTTGGTGGTGGTGGTGGTGGTGGTGGTAGCAGTGGTAGTGGAGGGGGTTTCGCACCAGTGGTAATCCCGGCCCAAGTAGGAGGAGGAGGAGGAGGAGGAGGAGCAGGAAGTCCGAGCGAAGACGATGAGGCGATAGGAGATGTTGACGTCCTCGATGGTGATGACTTAGTTGCCGCGGGGCTCGCCGACACCGCCGTGGTCGACACTGTTGGCGGTGGTGGTGGCGCCGACCCAGACGACGCGGCGACGAACCTCCCGGACCTCCGGATGACCGCGTCACCCCCCACCACCGAAGAGGAGGAGCGTATGGGACGGAGTTCCTCCACCACGGGAAGGCGGCCGCCAACGTCGGTTAACCTAGCGCTTGATCGAAAGCTGGCGGCTGCGAGCGGGGCATCGGAGGCCGGTAAATTCAGAATCGGAGCTGCCGAGGGTGGAGCTGTTGGCGGGGCGGGGGGGGTGGCGGGGAGGCAAACCCCGGGGCAATCAACGCCTCGGTCTTATTCGAGGAGAGGGGGTCAGGGGACGCCGTCTTCGGCGTACCGCGGGCTGGGGAAGGCGGGCTTGCGGACGGCTGCCGAGAGGGAGGCGCGCTATTTGGGAACTCAAATGTGAGCGCTTGGTTTAGGGGTCTGTTGTCAGGAGTTATTTGTAGAATTTTGGGGCGGGGGGGGGGGGGACCTTGTGCGAGTTTTTCCCCCACACGCGGCTGATTCTGTTTTTGGCGTTCGGTGCAGGTCTTGGTAGTGTTTTTTTTTTCATTTTTTTGAAGCAGTCGATAATTTCTTCGACCTAAATTTTGCTGTTGTTTTCTGTCCCGCCTTGTTGTCGACCTGTTTCGCTGTTTCCGGTGTTGGCTGTGTTGTCGTTGTTCATGAAGATTATGGTGCTGGCTGTGTTGCTGCTGCTGTGCTTGTGATCGTGGTTGCGGTCGGCTTTGTGTGTTCGCGTGTACCACTATCTCCCTAAAGAAATATATGCACATTTTTTTATCAGATGTTTTCGAGAAAAACAGTCATAATAATCGCGACAGAGCATTATCTGTCAATTGGGGATGTTCAATGTATGCTGGAACGGGATCGTTCACGAGCGCGGTGCGGTGCGGTGCGGCGCCCGTCGAACAAAGGCTGCTTACACCTCGCTGATAATCACAATAGCTGCCGCGCTGCCCCCCCCCCCGCCCCCCCCCGCTCCGCCCCTTGTTCGGCCCTTTGGAGTAATGTTCCACAAGTGTGATAGATCACCCACAGGTAGATCATCTACAGATAGATCATACCCTGCCGTTGGTAGAACGATGTGCAGGGTCCGTTCAAGAACAGATTTCACCCAGCGAAGATGTTCTTTCCGGATCTTTGCAGGTTATACGGTCTCTGTGTGCCGTGAAAGGCGTACCGTAGGCCGTGAAAGGGGGGTAAGCTACGATCTGTGTCCTCTTGGTGTGCAGTGTTCGCGCGTCGATGGCAACCAAGCCCGCAGCCCGAACCGACCGCGCGGCCTTCTCCGCCTTCCTTCACTGTAACAAACTGCCCCCGTGCACACAGGCTGGTTCTCCCGGAGGGCGAGCGCAACGTGTGGGATGACATCCTGGACCAAGCCCTTCTCAAGGCCCCGAGGCTGGAACCGTGGCGGAAGCGCCGCTTGTCCGCCGAGAGCATGCCGCCGCCGCCCCCGCTGCCACCCCCGCCCCCTGCTCCCCGCCGCCTGCTGCCCCGGGCGCGCGACGAGGAGGCCGAGGATATCCCCCCTACTCCTCCTCCTCCTACTCCTCCTCCCCCCCCTCCCTCCTATTCTTCCAGGATCCGACCTCCCGTCCTGTCGGAAAGCGGTTCAGCAGCCTCGGGAGGGTCATCAGCCGTGGGGGCATCATCAGAGACGGAGGGATCGATCGTTACTTCGGGTGCGTCAGCAGCAGCAGCAGGAGCAGGAGCAGCAGCCGCACCGTGGGAGGAGGTGGTGCCGGAAGAGGTAGTGGCGGTAGTGGTAGCACAGGCGGGCGTGCAAGACTCTGGCGATTGTGAGGACCTGCTGCTGGAGATCGAGGTGGACGATGTGGAGAGGGAGTGGAGCCGGCCGAACGCGTCCGTGGAGCCGTGGGAGCGGGGGGGCGGAGGGGGCGGGGGGCGGGCGCGAGAGGTGACGGGAGCTTCGCCGTTGCCGGGGGCAGGAGCGCTGACAGAGCCGGCGGCGGCGGCGGGAGGAGGAGGAGAGAAGGACGAGTCTACGTGGGCGGTGGCGGTGGGAGAGAGGAAAGAGGCGTCGCTGCTAGCGCGATCGGCGGATGAGTCTTTGCGCGAGCGTCTCGCCAAGATGGGGGAGCGGCGGGAAAAGAGGGGGTCGGGAGGGGCGGATGCGTCGAGCTTGAGCTTGTCTTTTGCTGAGCGACGCCAACTCCTCCGCGCTCCCGGATCTTGGACCAGCGGGGCTAAGGGCGGCGGTGGTGGTGGTGGTGGTGGTGGCCCGGGTAGTGGCTTGAAGCTGTCGATGGCGGCTTTGCGCGGGAGTAGCGGGGGCAGCAACTTGGGCAGCCCGTCCGCGAACATGGTCATCACGCAGGAGGCGCTGGGAAACCTGGAGAGCAACATGGCGTCGCTGAGAGGCAAGGGTCAGATCACGGAGGGGAACCGCGCGAACCGACGCGATTCTCTTAACCGCAGGCTCATGCGGGGCGGATCGGTGGGCGCGGGACAGCTGGCCGCGAAAGGCGCCACGGTGGACGTTGGCGGCGCGATGGATGTCAGCAGCGCGGGAGCGAGGGCGGGTGGCGCTGGGTTGGTCGAGGAAGCAGCGGTGGGGGCCTCACCTGCAGCTGTCAGAGCCGCGGCGGACGCTGCCGCCCTGGAGAGCCGCAGCAGCCGGCTCCGCGCTATTGCTGCTCGGATGTCGAGCCGGAAAAATAAAAGCCGCGAGTCAGCCGCTGCCGCTGCCCCCACCACCGCTGCCGCGGCTGGTGCCGGTGCTGGCGCCGTCGCCGTCGACAAGGAGGAGCCTGCAGCAGCGCGTGACATTGTCTCGTACGACGGGATCGTGGCGCTGGGAAAGTCTGGCGGAGCGCGGCGGCGGGGGGGCGAAGACAACCCGTACGGTCACCCCCCTGGGCTGTTGACCGACGCCGTTAGGGCTGCGATGGGTGAGCGGGTAGAGGAGGAGAAGGAGGGAGCGGGGTGGGATGAGGGCGAAGAGCAGGAGGAGGAGGAGGAGGAGGACGTGGAAGCCGCGCGTGGTTCGAGGGTTTCGTCGAGCGGAGCGTCCAGCCTGGCTGGAAGTAGGAGGAGCGAAGCGTGGGCGGCAGGCAGCGACGCTGGGAGCGAGCGGAATGGCGGGCGAGTTGGAGGCCGAGGCGTTTTTTTTGCGCAGGGTGGTCCGCCTTCCGCACGTCGAGGAAAGAGCGCTTTCTCTCCGAGGGCGACACCGGTAAGAGGCCGGCCGCAGGCAAAGGCGGTGACGAACAGAGGCGTTTATTTTTTGGGGGGGTAGGGGGTCCGAGTTTGTGACCTGGTTTTTGATTTGACACCCGTGGATTTTTGTGTTTCTTGAAACGAACTGCGTTTGCCTCTGATCGATCGAAAGCTGGATCGTCGAGAGAACATTTTTTTTTTTCTCGGGACCGAGGAAAAATCGACTACCTATCGACTTCTGACAGTGAAGTCCCAGAAAGGCTTACCGGTGTTTCGCAGAAATAGTGGATTCAATGGGAGGAAGTTGCCCACCTGGTCATGACGTGTGGGTGTTTTTTTGTTGCTTATTACGGTGGGATATGGTACTGTATTCGTAATAAGGTATGGTACGATACAGTATGATATGGTGCGGTAAGTTGGACAAGGTACGGGTATGTTCACTTTTTCGTGCACTTGGCTGTTTGATGTTTTGCTATGGAACGGTTTTGCTTTGCTTTCCTTTTTTGTTCGTTGTTAATGTTTTTTTTCTGGGTTGTTGTGTTACGATCGTTTTTTTTTCGGTTTTTGTCTTTTTAGTTTGCTTCCGTGTGTTCTCTGTTTCGTGTTGCACTCCTTTTATCTCATTCCATATGTTATAGTGCTACACGTAGCTGTTTTTACGTACTGTTTAGTTTTCCTTTGTTTTCCGAATAGCTGGTATCAATTTGCGGGCCTTGAATAGTTGTTACAAAAATTGTTGGTTTTTGTTGTTGTTGTTGTTGTTGATGATTTTAGCTGTTTTGTTTTCCTTTCGCAAATGCTAACTTTGCGGGCCCTCTCTTATTTTTCATTGTCTGGCCCTTCAGCGGGCACAAAGCCTTCGCATTGGTTCCGGCACGAGTTTCTGTACGTCGTGCCTCGGCGGTCTGCAAGCATCCTGTGTCACACATCGAGGCCCAATGGTAGGCATCGGCGTTGGTTGGCGGAGGGAGGGAGACGCTAGAAGACCCTGCGAGCACCGCCCCGCGTCGCAGGCTGCACTTGGCATACCATTTTAATATCATTATGGACGGTCGTATAAGCAACATTCAAGCATAAATGTGAAGACTAGATGAACGGCGGATGTATTTTCGTCCAGAGTTGTAGGAACGAACGCGAGTTTCCAAGTTCCACCGCGCCCAGGAATAGGGAACAGAGGCGGCTTCCGAGCTGGTTGAAGTCGGATGGGTCTACAGCTGAAGCGATGCGACCGCTGACCGAGATTCCCTATGTAGTGCCGTTTGACTATGAATAGTGCCGGTTTCCTGCTATAGTGCCGGTGGAATCGCTTGACACAGATGGGGTTGACCAGTGTGGTATTACGGGGGGCCATAGTTAATAGGACCAAATATTGTTGGTAAAAATGGTGAAATATATAGGTTTTTATGTACTCCATAGGTCCTATTAACTATGGTCCCCCGTAATTGTGTGCGGGGTATATAGTGCCGGATGCCGCCACATATAGTGCCGGCATTGCTGCCTGGCGCACATGATGCCGGCACTATCGAGGGCAGCGGCACTATAGAGGGACCACTTCTGTAATTGTTTTGAAAAGAAACACCTCCCGCCCTCGCCCCCTGGTACCTGAAAAGGAATCATCCCCATTTCGTGCCTGAAACCTACTGTAGTAATCACCACCCGCCCCTGGACACCTGTGTTAGTGCCGTTCCCTCGCGTCCTGGCACTGCGGTGCACGAGCTATTTTGTTTTTGATATTCTTCCATCGAGCCGCGTTTTGTTTTTGTTTCAACCTGTTTTTGTGGCCACGTGCTAGCTTTCAGGGGAGTGAGCTAACGTGAGAATGTCATCATCAGCTGCATCATCATCGCTTGAAAACCAACCCTTCCCCCCCCCCCCCCCCCCCCCCCCCGCTTTGGTGCGTTAAAGCTTAACCCTTTTAGAACCGCAGTCCCGTTTTGGGGGCAAACTACTTAAAATTTGAATGGTGTGTCCCCAAAACGGGACTGCGGTTCTAAAAGGGTTAAGGTGTAGGGGCATGATCCTTGTCGCGCGCTTTCCCCTCGCCGACATATTCATAGGACTGGCGGTACGCCCCCCTCCGCCCTTGGCGCTGTAGCCATTCGTTGCCTGCTGCCGTGCCTACTGCAGTGCCTTTCGCTGTGAGTACGCACCTATTGCACGGAAGGTAACCAACCTACTGAAGATGCGATGCGCCCACTGCTGCTGCTGTACCTACTGCACCTGCTGCTCGTCTTCGCATTGACAGGACATCACCCCCGGGGACACTCCCTTCGACTCCCCACGGTCGGGAAGCGGTTCTGACGCCGCGTACGACAGCCTGCGAGGCGTCTTGCGCAAGGCGGATATCGGGAAATATTTCGCCGAGTTCCGGCGGAGAGAGATTCGGCTGGAGGAGCTGAAGCACCTCACGGAGACCGATTTGATCGAGGCAAGCATGTTTCCTCCGTTGTACGTACGAATATCACGGGTATGATGATGCCTGTTGGAATCAACAAAAATAAGCGGGGGTTTTCCCCGCCCGCAAGCTCGTTCAAGTGTGACATTTGTTCGCTGTTTTTTATGGATTATATTAAGGCTAGGCCGGGTAAGCCAAGCGCGAGCCTTGTTTTTCTTTGTTTTTGGAGGGAAAAAACCAGGGCTCTTCACGGGTCATGACCCCACGCGCGGGTCGGGTCAGGAATGTTTTCGAAGCATCCCAGGTCGGGTAGGGTCGGGTCGGTTCGGGAGATTTTCAAGCTCTCACGGATCGGGTCGGGTCACTCTTTTGTTTACACCGCCTAAGACGACCTGACCCGACCCGCGAGGTTTGACCCGACCCGTAAAAAAGCCGTCTTCACATCATCCACGTACGGGTCGTAGAGATGACCATCAGCAGATTGGTTCGCGAGGAAGCAACGTGGTGGAGAATTGCCGATCAGCGCCCCTGCCCCTCTCCGTGGTGAGGACGGGTCAACAGGTTCACGCGCCCGTTGTGGTAGCAGCGGAAGCGGTAGGTCCCGCTTCTGCGACGGGAGCTACGAGTTAAATCGACACACGGCACCTGTTTTAAACGTGCAAGCGTGGTGAGCTCAAAGCCAAGCTTTGCTTTTTACCAAAATCTGCCGGAGGATTGATGAAAACGAGCCGAAACGAAACGAAACGAATAAAGTTACAAAAAAAACAAGTTTTTTTTTTTTTTGTATCCTCCGGCGGATTGGTAAAGATAGATACTACCTTGAGAATCGACGTTTAACCATACAACTCCAAAAATGATCCTACTTGCATATCCCGAGTGTTTTGTCCCCTCTATCTAGCGGACAAGGGCGAGTAGCACGGGGGTTAAGTTGATAACAGTTTATGCTTACTAATTATGTAATCACTGTATGCGAAAGGTATTAATAGTGACGCGCGCGAGTGCTGAGCGCGAGCCGTTTTTGGCTTGCTCATTTTGTTTTCTAAGGGCACTAACCGCCTCTTCATATTATGGGGGCAGGTATGGGTGCGGCGACGATCAGCATTAGTTGTTGGCTTTTTTTTTGGCCCATCGATTGATTGGTGGATTGAATAAATGGTTGATTGGTTGGTTGGTTGGTTGGTTGGTGTGTTGATCGATTGGACTGGCTGATTGGTTTGTTCGTTGCCTTTGTGGCTTGTTTGCCCGTCGACGCGGGCGTGACGCGCTGCGGTTGCGCCTGTCAATCGTGAGTGAGCTCATGCATGCGTCTCCTCGAAACCCACCCGACCGCTGCCACGTCCATTCAGCACTAAAGCCTCTTCGCGGCAGCAGCCAATAGAAAAGCCTCTCCTGCCCCCCTGTGTGTGTGGCCAAACCCTTTACCCCTGACAACAGCGTTGTGTACTACGCGCAACCGAGCTAAACGATGACGCACGGAAAACAAATGGCAAACGTGAGTTAGTTTTTTTTTTTTTTTTTTTTTAGACGGCCCTTTTTCTGCTGTGAAAAACAAACCTACCCGAAATCGAAAAAAAAAAGGGACGTTTGCCCACAGCTGTGGGTGTAGGTGCTGTGTGTATTCTTGTATCCCTTTTAGACAGTTCGATGTAGCCAAGCAAAGTGTCTACAGCAGTAGTTATGTTCTCAATGAAGACGCGTAGCACGGTGTGTAGGAGTTCACGCGGCGTTTTTCGGAGACCCCTCCGCCCTTCGTGAAGAGCTCCATATATTGCACCGAAAAAACTGGATCGGTTGAAAACAAAAGCACGCTCGACCCGATGAGAAAATCAACCCATACAATTAACCATTGCATGGCGTGGCATGGGGCACGGCATGGCGTGGCATGGGGCACGGCATGGCGTGGCATGGGGCACGGCATGGCGTTGCGTGGCATGGCCTAGGCCTGTAAAGAAGAAACGATCGATCGACACAAAACGAACGATTTTGGGTAGCCCTGTTGTAGAAGGCGTATCGGAGTATGTACACCTGTAAGTCGGCAGGATTTTCACGACTAAAACATAGTCGGTGGGCGCTATTTGGCCAACTGTCTCACTTAAGTCGGCAAGTCGGCGTGACAGTAAGTCGGCAGGATTTCCACGACTAAAACATAATCGGTGGGCTTTTTTTTTTACAAATATCTGACTTAAGTCGGCAAGTCGGCGTAACGAAGCCAGCTGAAGGCCAACCCACTTCCTGACTTCAAAGTCAAGCAAGGCAAGCGAGCCAAAGCTGCCCTCCCCGAACGAGGCTGCCTGCCCACAAAACGAAAACGATTATTTTCCCGCATTGAACAATCCTTCCTGCAACTATAGAGAACCCATTTAGTCGGATAGTGGGCACCTACTGGAAACGACTATTACGGTGTACGGTGTACCGCATTGATCAAGACCCATCATGCGCACGAAAACCTATAAATTCTAGGGCTTATTCCAAACATATCTAGTCCTGATAACTAGACCAGTAACTTTTACGCGTGGGTATATGTACTGGGAAGAATCCACGTAGGAAGCATAAAACCATGCATCCCCCTATGTCGACGCATGATATTTAGCTCTACTGGTATTTACCATGTTTCCACGTAGTTTTTCGGTGACTTGAGTCGTGCCGACTCACGGCTCTAGCTGGTACAAATCTGACTCTACTGTAATCCCAAGTGTTCTCCGCGCACGACGGGAGCACCCGCCTTGATCTGAAAGCGGTTAGTAATAATTGGTTTGTGTAAAGGGTGGGTTGTTTGACCTTTATTTTTAAATTTCCGCTGGTGGATAAAAAAAAATGGATCAAGAGGGATCCCTTGCCAAAAGTCAAAACAGGAAGGGAAGAGGATAAACTTTTTTGTTGTTGTTTTTATTTGAGGAAAAATGTGGACGAAAACGAGTGAGCGCCCAAAGGTGATACCAGTAGTATCTTTATTTGGAGTAGGAATGGTGCTCCGTTTCTTAAGGTGATGCGTGGTCAAATCGTATAACAATGATTAAGGCAAAGTTATGAGTGATCCATGTTGAAGATCATGCTGCACATTGTCGGATGGCAAGAGAAATTATAATAATGATTAAGGCAAACAACTATGAGTTTCCCCCCCGGCTCCTACCTCTCCCTACCCCAACTACCACGCTTGAAAATATGTGAAACCCTTACGAACACCACCTTGAAAATTATGACCGCACTAAGGCCGTTTTTCAAGGAAGTTCGATTTGTTTCTGTTCGATTCGTTTTTTTTTTTTTGTTTTGTCCTTTATTAGTGTTTTTGGCCTGGAGCGCGGTCGACTACACACGTGCGCTTCTCGAAATCAGTGCACCTACCGCCCCAGGGTTACCCAGTTTTGAAATCCGCTTCTCCAACGATGCACTTTTCTATTTTCAGTATGTACACGTAATATGACGTAGTGCCAACTATAATCTACTTCGGAGGTAGTTACTGCCCGGCTAGGAATAGTTCGTGCTTTCGAATGTCACCATCCTTGGCTGGGGAAGTGGGTTTTTGGTCTGGGGGTACCTCTGGGTGTGTAGGTGAAATCAATCCGCGAAGCGCACAGCCTAGTCGACCGCGTCCCGAGTCCAAAAACGTCAATGATTGGCTTGAAACATAAAGTCGAAGCCAAGTGAAGCACGCTTTCCGTAAGAAGCAGCCTGAAGCTAGTTATTGTGCAGTCGGATGCGTGGATCGAAAGAACCGGTTTCCGATCGAAGACCAAACTCGGCTTTCGTAGGCTGTTTCCCATGCTGCTCATGTTTTAAGCTTTAGATTTTGGCCCGATCGCATTTTCAGCTGCGAGCTTCGCAAATCGAAAGTGTCTTGCTTCCTATGCTGGCAAATCAGACTTTTTGTGTGTCCAGAGATTCGAGCAAACACCGAGACCAACTGTTGTTGCTGTGGTCTGGCGCCGCGAAGAGACGCGCTGGGTGCGCTGCACTGCGGGTAGGACCCACGCGTCCGAGCCAACGCTGACTGCCTTTGGTCTGGCGGCAGAGAGACGTGTCGGGTGCGCTGTAGTCAACCTGCATTGGTACTTTGTACCAGGTATTTCACAATGTGACTGACTGCTGCTTCTGCAGCTGCTACCCACGGAGAGGTGCGCGCCGAATGCGCTATTCTCGGTCTCTTGGCCCGAGCCCGCGCCAGCCGACTGCAGTCTGGCCACGGAGAGACGCGCTGACGCGCGTGGGGCGCGCAGCAACGTCGCTGTACAGCTGTGTCACCATCGAACTCATTGATCGTTCTTGCTGCTGCTTGCTATCGTAGATAACATCTTGAATTTAGATACCATGCCATTTTTCGATTAAAAAAAACTGATGACCCACGTCGTCGGATTCAAGGCCAAACTCTGACGACTCGGGCCATCGGACTCTCGCATCGAAGAAAAACAAAATGTCAGATTTTGCAAGCTCGGACTGCAAAAGCAGGTGTTTTCATTTTTGGGATCGAAAAATAGAAATCTGAACCTTGAAATCGAAACCGCATGGGAAACAGCCTCTAGCCAAATTTATTATGCCGTCGGATCTGCAGTCAGTTGAAAAAACACACTCGGCACGTTCTCGCCCTGGAAACGTTGTAAGTTGGCGTTTCTCGCCTCAGCATGTGTCGGGCCTATCTCCAAGGTCTATCTGTGGGTGTTTCCCGCTTCTCCAGGCACCCAGATACAGGCAATTGCCATCCGATTTTTTCGATCCGATCCTCGAAGCCCTTTCAACCATTCTAAACGCACATAGTCAACCATCTAAGCACCTCACCGAACATGGGTTGACTGCTCTACTGCTGCTACTGCTGATGTTGCTGCTGCTGCTCACAGCACAGCATCTCTTAGAACTCGCGAGCAGGACACGCAGCAGTTTTCGAAACACTTTCGCCTGCAATGCTCCAGAGATCTTATAAGCTACCAATTCGATCCGACTGACGATAGGGAAGGCATCCAGACACCCTCCGTGAATTTAGAGTGGATCGAAAGCCGACCTTTTTTTTTCGACCCTTCCAATCCGACAGTATAAAAAATGGCGTAAACACAATGAAGAAAGACGTCGAGGTCTTCGCACAATGGCGCGATCGTTTTTTACCCGAACGGAGAGGTTGCTGCTAAAACATCGAACAAAGGAGGCGTTTCCGCAAATATCTTGTCAAAAACCAACCCAAAAAAGACGATGTTCGGCTCTATTTTAGCACCCTATGCCGTTGTCGGGAGAAAGCACGAGCGCTGATAAAACGATCGCATCCCTGTGCCAACTGAGCGGTCTTAAGGCACTATTAATAAAGGGTGATTGCCAAAATCAGGTATACCAGGCAACTTCTTGGCCAAAATCAGTTACAGTCTATAAACAAGTACAAAACACACCCCAGGAGCCCTGCTATTGGCCAAGCTGGCATTGTAACTGATTTTGGCTCGAAAATGCCAAGTTATACCTGTTTTTTTCTACTCTGTCTAGCTTTCAACTGATTTTGGCCAACTTTGAACCAATCAGAGAGGCCATACATTCACTGTTTTTTCTCTGCCTGTATGCGTCTGCCCTCCCTCGGTTGAAATTCTTCAGTATTAACATAAAAACTCTGTACTCGTACGTCGTGCGCAAAAGTACGTATTTACACACGCATGCATGTGTACGCTTGTTTCACTTTTTCATCTTAAGGGTGTGCTTTTCAGTTACCAGGTATGAAATGGTTGTTGTGATGTGGAATCGGCACGGACACTGGTTGTGCTGGATGTCGACGGGTAGAAAGAACGGTTCAATGTGAAGAACACACACACTCTGTGTGTTGTTTTCTATGGTCACTAGCCCACAGCAGTCGATACAGCACCATGGTCTTTGTCTCTTTGTCTGCACCCCCCCGCGTCGAGGTGGTCTCAGGTTTGGTAGGACACAAGATAAGTTCGTGCCGAGCAAGCGGTTCCGCGAGGACGGTCTAGAAGATTTAAAGCGGGGGGGGGGGTGGATACTCTTGGCGCCCCCGCCGTGGCGAAACGAACGAAGCCTAGTAATAGTGTACACCCTAAACGAAATAAAACATGCAGATTTAGGAGGCCAAGTGGCGCTTTACGTATTCTTTTTTTCCGAACTTTTTCATGGGCAGAACACCGCTCGAGGCGGGCGGTTTTACCTGGTTTTAGTATGTAACTGATTTTGGCACAAACGGATCAGGTATACCTGATTTTGGCATTTGCCCATTAATAAATATCATGAACAAAAAAGGTCCCCGAAAACGTGGGTCCAGATTTTAGTGGGTTAAAACTAAACCTGCCCCCCCCCCCCCACGCCACCCGCCCGCCTCCTCCCATTGAAACCAACACCCACGTTACAGATGGGCCTTCCGATGGGTGCGCGCAAGCGCTTGCTGGTAGAGATCCACGGCTCTGTTTCCCCCCCGGCGGACTCCGGCCGCGGGCCGCCACCCCCGGTCGTCGTGCTTCACGCGGCAGCCTTACAGAGGCCGGAGAGCCTTCGCTCGCCCGTTTCCAGACCGGGGACGGAGCGAAGCCTTCGCTCGCCGCGCATCACCGCTGCCACATCCGCCGCCACCACCACCACCCCCGCGTCCGAGTACGGAGGCGCTAGGGCCGTGTCGGGTTTACAGCGGCGGCCTGAAGGCGTTCGCTCGCCTATGTCGAGGCCGGGGTCTGCGCGAAGTCTCGGCTCACCGTCTGCGCGGAGTCTGGGTTCGCCAAGAGCGTTGGCCAGGCCGGCATCCGGGGCGGGTCGGAACCTTTCTTCGCCGCGCACCGTCGCCGCTGCGCCCGCCGTGTCGGGCTTTGCGAGCGCTAGGGCGGGGCTGGGGGCGGCGAGGTCCGCGGCAACCGGGAGCGGCGGCGACTTGGGGGCCCGGAAGAACCCCCCCGTGTCGGCGTCTTCGTTGAGGGCCAAGCTGCAGCAACATCAGCAGCAGAGACGGCAGCAGCAGCAACAGCAACAGCAGATTGCGAGCTCGAGGTCTCCAGTGAACCAGCGGCGTACCAGTGCGGGCGGCGGCGGTGCCGGCGGCAGCGACGAGAGCTTCGAGAGCGGCCTAGGGGGAGATGAGATCAGGCACACCGGCGGTGGTGGTGTTGGTGGTGGCGGTGACCCGGCGGCTAATGACGCTGCGGCGGCGAGCGCAGAACCAGGAGCGGACACCGCGCACGCACCGCAGTTCGTGAGGTCTTCCCTCCTGGCGGCGACCGGGCGCAACGATGACACTGACGGCGTTGGAAACAGCAGCAGCATCAGCAGGAAAGAGCACCGCTCCACGATCGGCGGGAGCGGCATCGAAGCGCGGCGACTGCAGGCGGCGGTGGCGGCGGCCGCGGTTGACTCGGCTGCCGCCGCCGTGGAAGACGCAACCGCGGCGGCTAGCAGCAAGTTGCCTCGGAGGTCGTCAGGGATTCCGAGAAAGACCAACAATGCCCTCTCGCGCATGTCTCCTCCCGCTTCGAGGATAGGGAGGGGAGTGGCCGGCATCGGCGGGGTTGGGGCGGGGGTAGGAGGTACGGCGGTGCCGGCGGCGGCGGCGGCACGACGAGGGGGTGATGGCGTGGGCGGTGGCGGGGAGGGAGGCGGGGCGGAGGACAGCGCGGCGGAATCGGTTACGGCTTCTGCTGGGGCGGCCGGGGGTAGCGGGGTGGAATCGGGGATTCGGAGAAGTTTTTTGCCACGGCCTTCTCCGAAGGCGCGCAGAGGTTTCATCCCTCGTAACAGCAGCCGGGCTTGATGGAGTCTGTTGAGGGACGGGGCGGGGCGGAACGCTGATGAAGAGAGCGTATCCGGGGGTTTTGGGGAGGGTTCAGGAGGTTTTTCATGTGGGGAGTGGATGCTTGGGTTTGGGGGGAGGGTGGAGGGGGTGACATTGACAGGAGGAATGGATGTTCGGGGTTTGTTTTTGGACGTCTCGGGATATGTTCTGTCGGGAATAATAGCTGGGATTGCAGGAGGGCTCGAAAGGTTGACGAGAGCGATGGTTAGAGTTTCCCCGTCCGATGGAGGGGTCGGATTGAGAGGGATGGTCACTCCCTGGCTGTTTGTTTCGCCGTTTGCGAGACCAGTCGTCGCCCCCTCCCTCCCCTCCCCGCCGTGTGTCGCTGCTTGTTGTAGGCTATAGGGCTTGACTGTCACGGGGAGGGCACAGCAGTCGAAGGCCACCATGGACCGAAAATCAGTACAGCAGTAGTGCCGGTCGCTCTATCGTGCCGGTGCAATCGCTTGGTACAGATGAGACTATGGCCAGTATATTGTGCCGGTTGCCGCTACATATAGTGCCGACATTGTGCCTGGCGCTTATGATACCGGCACTATATCGGGACCGGCTCTACCGTATGTATCCCCCTACGTTCACTCACCGTGTTCGTCCTGATTGCTACGTTCCCACCTAATTTGTCGGGATGGGAACAGGTGGATATCAACCTGGATGTAAGGGGTCTGGCCTCTTTGCGTGCTCTGTGGGTTGGTGACGTTTTCGCTCAGCACCTTTTTGAGGAGTTTTTGTTTTTCGTGATTGTTTTTTTCCGAGTCTCGGTCTGAAGAGATAGATGGTGGTGTTGGTGGTGGTGGTGGTGGTGATGGTGACGCTACCAAGGCAGGAAACAAGGTTTACGCGCTGGCGCGCATCGCTTAGAATGAAAAAGGACGGGAATTTAGGGAAGGAGGGGGGGGGTGCGGCTAGCTGTGACGGTGGTGGGAGACATGCACGCGCGGAGGGTGCGCTTGCTTCGAAGATGCATTTCTGCCGCTGTATACTACTATATTCGCTGTTGTTGTTGGCTTTGTTGGTGATATGGGCGGTGGACGAGTAATGACATGTGAACATAACCACGAATGGATGCAAGGTGCAGGTAACACCAAAAAGTTGATTTTAATCGGTGGGGGGCGTAGGAGGGGGGGGGGGGGGGGGGGGGGGGGGGGGCGTACTCGTTTATTGCTCCCCTTGGCAATTTGACCATTGACCACACATTCCTTTCGAGACGGAGCGGGGGGGGGGAGAGGTGTACTCGATCTCATGCGTGGCCGTAGTCGTATGACCATAGACCCTCGCATCCCTACATTGCCGGCAAGGAGAATGTCGGGTTTTCACCGACCAGGCAGACGTTGCTTGCACCAAACGCGAAGCTCCGTGAGGTGTTGGGCGAGTCGCATGAAGGGTGAGCTGCATCATACAGAGAACCGCTTGACGGACTTGCATGTGGATGACAGCTTCGAATGAATTGAGGAGGGGTGAAGGGGGGGGGGGGGGGGGGGGGGGGGGGGGTACTCGGTAAAAAGCATGGCCGTAGTCGTATGGCCATAGAGCAGCTAGTCGTATGGCCATCGAGCAGCTTGGCCGACGAAACGACGCTGAACTCGAAGGATGGCGGCATCGAATTGATCTCGTTGTGCTTATCTCCTGCCTCGCCTCATACCGGCACCTCGTGTTACTGTAACTGCCTTTTCCTGCTGTGCTGTAGTTGCTGCTGTTTCTGTTAACGCGGCCTCTTCGTGATCCCACCGACATTTGTTTTTGCTGCAGTAGAAGATCTGAAGGGTGGAGAGACGAGACGGCATGATTGAGGAAGCGCCGCCACCGTCCCCCCTCCCCCCGTTCCATGTTCCGCGTTCGGACTTTTGGTAGGATTTCGTTTTCGGTGGTTTTCGTTCGAAGTTCGTTTCGGACTTTGATCGGATTTCGTTTTCGATGGTTTTCGTTCGAAGTTTGTTCCCGTCGTGTTTCTCTTCTTCTCCTGCTTGTTTTCGGGCTTCTTTCGGTTTGGAAGCCGCTAGCGGGATGCTTCGTTCATACGGGTATTGATGTGTGTACGGGTAGATTTCGGTCCCGTGTCCAGTGTAAAGGTAGTGCATGTAGGCTGCATCTACTGAGAAACGTACGAGAGGCAGTAGTGGGTGTTGTATTTATGTGTCGTGCCCGGAGCACGCCGTGGGCTTCAGATGTTGGACATGTCTCGGATGGTAGGTGTTGTGTTCGTGCGACGTGCCTGGGTGTACCAGTTGGTGCGTAGCTCAGTGCCTTACTTTTTGTGCTGCACGCGTTTGTATCATACTCTTGCCGGGGATATTTATTTGTTCGTATGTTGCGTACTGTAGTATTGTAGGACCAGGTGGAAAAACGGCGACGAGTAGAGAGGTGTTGCAGCTGCTTCTCTGTCACCTCTGATGTTGCTGCTGCTGCTGCTGTCGCTGACTGCAGACCCTTGGCGACGTGAAAAGCTAATAGAGCTATGTATTCGCTCTCGACAGCTGTCAGAAGAGCTGCGCGTGCTCTTTGCTTCAAGCGTAGGGCTCTCTGATAATGATAGAAAAAAGGGTGTTTGGTCATCTCAAACCAAACATAACCCCCCGAAAAAAACGAACGAGAAGAGTTTTTCGACGCTTCGTCATATCTCCTCGTACTGGCACACCAAGTACAACACTTGCCATCACGAGGTATTTACTGTTAGTCAAATGTAATATGTATCGTGTGTCGAACAAGATGGATGACGATGATTCTCATTCAGGGAAGGAAGTGTCCTTCCCCGCCAAAGTTGTCGAGGATGCCTAGCTCGGTGCGTGATGGGCAGCGTTGAACGAGCCCCCTCCGTGTATTTGCTCTTGTAATCCGGGTCGTCGGTGATGACACTCTCTCTGCTGTTGTAGTACCCCCCATCCCCTCGCGCTTGGTGCAAGCAATGTCTGCCTGGTCGGTGAAAACCCGACATGCTCCGTCCTTACATTGTAGGGATGCGAGGTCTATGGTCATACGACTACGGTCATGCATGAGGTCGAGTACATATCTCCTATCGAGTACACCCCCCCAATACCGGAAAACAAATCGATCAATTCGAAGCTGCCATCCATACGCAAGAAAGCCTCACGGGCGGTGCTCGGTAGGGTGCACAGCTCACCCCTTCCTGAGACTCGCCCGACACCTCACGGCCCTTCGCGCTTGGTGCAAGCAATGCCTGCCTGGTCGGTGGAAACCCGACGTGCTTCAATCCGGCATTGTGAGGATGCATGAGGTGGTCTTGCGACCACGGCAATTTAACATGAGTACCCCCCCCGCAATACTAGGCCCAAGGTTATGTTGAACGATTTGATATTGGGTGCGAGGCAGCAGATACACACAACATATACATGCAATGCGCTCGGTTTTCCTGCCTGTCAGACTCCAGCAACGCCATACATTCGTAGGCTGCTTGCTGTTTGCTGCTGCTGCTGCCGCCGCCGCTGTGGCATACCACCACGTGCTACTATTAAACTATTTCACAGGTCAAGCATGGAAAATCCTGGGGGGGAAAACTCTCCGATATCAACGACCCTCCTAGCAATCCCATGGCAGACCACTCCGTCCGAAAATAATGTAAGGAAACCTTTTTTTTCATGGTTAAACATGAACCGTTCCTATATTTCCGGACAGAGTGGATATACAGTAGTACCGGATACCTAAGAATAAACAGGAAAGCTGGTCCAGGTATGGGTTTCCTACATTTGATGATGCCCCTTCCCTGCAAATCACAGCCCGCCTTTTTCATATTGCTCGTTTTCTTATTACCAAAAACAAATGGGCTATCACGGGGGACCATAGTTAACAGGACCTATGGTATACCCAAATATATATATTTACCTATTTTTACTCACAATATTTGGTTCTATTTACTATGGTCCCCCGTAATAACACCAAATGGGATACGTGCCGTATAGGTCCTCAGCCTATTTACTATGGTCCCCCGTAATAACACCAAGTGGGATACGTGCCGTGTAGGTCCTCAGTCTATGACAGGAGCTCCGTCACCTATTACGGGGGGCATAGTAAATAAAACCAAATATTGTTAGTAAAAATAGGGAAATATATAGGTTTTTGTGTATACCATACCTGGTAGGTCCTATTAACCATGGTCCCCCGTAATAGAAAATGTTCGGACAAAAAACAGGGCTACCCCTGCAAAATCTCAGACACGAGGAAATAACCTAGTCTGACAAGAGGACAACGGGTCCGTTTAGGTTAGTAGGAGGATGCTATTGATAGGAAGACAATCGAAAGAAGAAATCGTGTTCAGCGGACGAGCCGAGCGCCGTTCTAAACAAACCCTACCTGGCACATAGCCTTAGTGTGTTCAACCAGTCAGTGCTGTTTTGTGCAGGGATTGCGACGCAACAAAGGTTTCAAAAACTTTGCTCAAAAAGTGGTGTTTTTTTTCTTCTGGTTCGGCCGGCCCGTGTACTGCTGTATCACAGCAAGCGTCTTGAGCCCCCGGTCTCGGCTGATCTTGGCGAAAGGGGGCGTGCTGCTGAAGGGCGTGCAAGCAGCTGTCGTTCTTGGCAGCAGCTACTCACGGCTTCTGGCAACCTCTCCTAAGGGCCAGGCAACCCGCGTAACCATCATGTCAGCGATCATGTCCAGGCTCTCCATTCTCGGAACACAATATACGCTGAGGCGAGAACCATTCGGCGCACGATGGACAAGCAGGCCCGTCGTCCGGGCCATCAGCAGCTCAGGAGCCACCGCCACTCGTGCTTTCCGTCACCTGGTCCATTTCCTTCGTAGCAGTGAAAAAAAAAAACGCACGCATCCAAACCGAGATGAATCGTCAAACAGGACACGGGGGACTACTACAGTAGATATACTCGTGTCACGGGTATAACCAAAAATGAGAGGGTATGGGGGAGATTCAAGAGCCGCGCTGCTGTTTGTAGGTAGAGGTTGCAGCTTAGGGCCCGAATCGTTCATCACATTCGACCCTAGTTGACGAGGGAACGAAAGGGCTGGACGCGGAATGGGATCTTTCTCGCGATAAAAAAAAAAAGGCACGAACCGCGCGTAGTGGGACGGGGGGAGGAGAGCCTTTCGGTGTGTGACCCATGGATCTGAGTTACGTGCAGGAAGGAGAGGGAAAGATAGTAGGGCGAACAAGCTACCGTAAGTGGGATGGAAAACAAAAACAAAACAAAAAACGAAACAAAACAGACAAAAAAACAAACAAGAAAAACAAAAGAAGAAAAGCAGAAGAAGAAAAAAAAAAAAGAAAAAAAAAAAAGAGAGAGACGAAAAAAGGATAAAAAATAGGAGAAGAAAAAACAAAAATGGTTCCTCACCTGAGTATATGTGTACCTTGGTTCTCGATAAGATTGGACCCGATTGTGGATACAATGCCCCCCCCCTTTTCCCCGAGAGAGTACCGCCTCACTGTGCACAAGTTCAAGATCACACCCAAGGTTTAGCACTCCCATTCCATGTACGAAGCGGGCCGAGGGTACCGACCAACCTCGGCGCTGCACTCCACACCACAACCCCGCAATGGCGTCGCCTGCGGGACGACGTTTTTACGACGCTGTTCGTTATACCAGGCACCAATCTGTCCCAAAAATATTTCGACCTTCAATGCACTGATATTTAACCAATACGGCCCTTACATAGAGGGGCAGAGTGGTATACCGTAAACAGCGTTGCCTTCGCACGGGAGGGGGGGGGGGGGGGGGGGGGGGCGGCGGCGGCGATCGTTTTCCAGCGCTACGAGGATGTGTTGATAGTCTCCTCAACTATTAATAGGGTATGGGCGGAATCATGGAATCGAACACGTACATATGTGCCGGAAGGCTCTCGGCCAAGTGTTGTAAGGCTCATTGGTAGATTGTGTAGGCGATTGGTTAACCTTCATAAATGGCGTCGACGGCAGGATTGCCCAATCTAAAAGCCACAGCACACAAGATCTTTTCCGGAAAACACCGTGGTTTCGCCGTTCTGGGAAAAAAAAAAAAAAAAAAAAAACGAGCGCTGAAATAAACGAGTCGCACCCGTGTCCGAACTCAACGCTGTTTCGCGGTACGGACTTGAGCGCATGGGATTACGAATCGGGTCCAAAGCTTACAACATACGTGTTGTGTCAAAGTGCGTTGTTGGGTGCTACAGCAGATAATGAGGCGTAAAGCTCCTCAAGAGAGGAGCCTCAGAAGGCAAAAGTAGGTGCCGTCTCTACCGCGTACCACGCCGTCCGGAACTGTAGGCGCCATTTGGGTATTGACACGATCAATCAAAGTTCCTTAACTTTCCGGACATAGTGGTGTAGGTCGTGACGATACGCTGTGTCCCAACACCTGGCACGCGCCATGGTATGCATGCACCATGGGCTCAAGGCAGGGCTTGACAGGGAACGGTCCTCGCACATGAGCCGTTCATGGGATATGATACATAGCATACACATTTGATCAAATACAAGTACATGCACAATATAATATGCGTCATCTGTGCGTCGTCTGTGGGTTCGACGGATCGCGTGGTTGATATAAACTCGAAATTAAGACACAAGCACGATACACACCACTCCGTACGGAAATGTAAGGACCTTAGGGATAACAATATGAATGCCGTAACGTTTCTTACATTTCCGCACGTGGTGGTGCCGTAAGTAGCTTGACAAAAATGTTTTGTTCCGACTCCGTTGATCTCCGGCCACTTCTTATGCAGTCGGAAACTAGGATTGAAAATGCCGGTTTTCGATCGGTTATTTTTCCGACTGGATTGCGAATAGCTACCCTTCTTATCGTCCGTCGGATTGAATATACAGTTTTTGTGTTTTTCTCTGGAGATTAGGAGACGCTTGATGTAAAGTGAGTGAGTGTAGCTGGACCACTGCTGTAGCACCGAGAAAAAAGGGTAGGGTACACGGCAGTCGGTTCCAAACTGCTTCGCCGTAATGCTCGTGGCGTCAGAGAGGCCTTGATCCTCCAGCAGCACCTGCGCCCAACCACACATACATGCTGATGTATCGCTTCTTCCTCGAGCAGCGTGTGAGCTTCACACGAGGGGCGTTCTCCTCCATCTCGTCCTCGAGGCCATCAAGACGCTGGGTTTCTTCGACAGTTGCCAAAACTACAGCCAGCGCAGCAGTTGGCGAAAGGTCGTCATCGATACCGCACACTGCGGCCATCGGGTGCTGCCACGTGCTGCTGACGGACATAGATGAGGATATATCACGCTGACTAGAGCCGAGCAGCAGCACAAGTGACAGCAGCCAAGCTAACGTCGCCGATGTTGTCGTGTGGGGTTGTGTCGTATGTCGTGTTGTTGTGTGTGTGTGATACTCGTACGAGTATGCGGCTGGACTTTCTAACATTTCCGATGCACGAATCCGACTGACGAGTTGCATCGGAAATCTCAGTTTTTTCGACTGTCTGGTCCACTTGGAAATCACAATCGTTTTTTTTTTTTTAATTGAAAAGGCGCCTTTTCAACCGCATAAGATTAGCTTTTTTGTGTCCAATCGGAAACCGGCTTTTTCAATCCTAGTTTCCGACTGCATAATAAGAAGTGGCCTCACAACTGCAGATAAGTTTTTTGTTTGATTAATTTCTTCATCCTCCGGCGGCGGATTGGCAAAAAATAACAAAGCTCAAGTCTCACCACTCTCCCACGTGTTGGAATGCGTGTCGCGTGTCAATTTAACCCGCCACTTCCGTTGCAACTGCAGAGCCGCCTCTTGCTACCACGGGCGTGTGAGTGTTGACCCGACCTGACCTGACCTGACCTGACCTGACCTGACCCCCGAGAGGAGCAGCTTCGGTGGAGAGAGCCAGCCGTGTATTCGTTGCGATCAATATCATACCTCTGACCGGAAACAGAATAATACCGGTGGGAACTCTGACATGAAAAACCAGACGTGTATTAATATATTCCCGTTTCAGAGTGGCATGTTGCAGCTGATCTCACCGCGATGTGGCCCTTGTCGCGGTACTCGCGCTCCCTCGCCTTCATCGTGCCAACAGCCACATCGAAAAAGCGCAGACGTTTCTTCGAAAGCTTGGCTTTGGCACACCCCCGCTGTGAGGTCCTTGCACCCCATCCTCAGAGCCATGGCCCTCTGGAGCATTTTCACAGATGGCGCATGCGCAACGCCCAGCAGACCCCTGCAAGTGCATGGGGGTGCAAAACAATGACGGGGTGGGGCGGGGAGGAGGGGGAGGGAGAGGGAAAGAGATAAATGGACAGGTCAGTTTCGTACGGTAAACACACACGTGTGTTCGCGTGCATATATACACAGATGGCCGAGACTCCTCCGCGCCTGGCACAAAGTCGGCGTAAACGAAACCCTTGCGGAGACCTTGGACGATGCAGCACGCCATTCGGCTTACCGAATAGAGAGGCTGTCGACACACACCTTGTTTTGTGGACTGGTACAGTGTTCAATGTATTCCTAGGGATGTGTTTACGCTAGAACAATGTAGCACACCACTATTAATAGGTGTGCCGAAGTGAGAGGTTGCCGGCTACGTTGTGAGGTTTGCCACATTGCTCAAATGTCAGACACCATCATGATGTTTTTACCCCCACATTGGACACGGGGGGGTGATACTGTCTAGGTCCGTTGGGCTGAAGGTAAAAGGTTAACCGATCGCCTACCCAAACTACGCCTTAGAACAGGGGGGTCGCAGCCACCTGTGCATATACTGGTATCCCAAATACGATACCGAACAAAGGCAATGGTCCTATGATGTGCGCACGTGTGGTATCATTGAGTCGGTTAGCATCGCCCATACGTCAGCAGCATAGCAGCAGTATCGTCGTACAGCGATAGCATGCGGCAACATCTATTATTAATAATTACCGGTAGACTGCACAGAACATACCATAGACTTTCTAAAGACCAGCCTATAGCAGCAGCGCTAATAGGTAGAAGTCTTGTACCTTCGTCTGAGGAATCGGTCGATATTCCTCACCTCTAGATTAGTACCGTACACAGCAGTAGTAAAGGTTGGTCCAAGCAAAAAAAAACACACACGCTGCTGTGTCGTCACAAATGCCGCATCCAGGTAGCTACTCACATGATTGGTACCTGATACCCGGGGTAACATAAGACTGCGAACAGCAGCAGCGGTGGAACAGGGTGACGTCGCCAGTTTTGCTTAGGACTGGGACTATCAATAGCAGCTAACTACTGAAGTGTCCCCACACATGGAACTCCTCCTGGGCGAACTCGTCCTCGGAGGCCTGCAAGAGTTCCGGCCGCGCCCCTTCCCGCCGAGGCTTCCGTTCGGCCTGCCTCCGCCCGGGCGTGCTCCGCCGCCATTGCATGTAGGTGCTGGCGTTGCACTCTTCCGACAGTCCCGGGGGAGTTTTCGGTTGGCAGGCAGAGGAGGTGCGGGTGGGTGTGGATTCGAGACAAAACGCGGGTCGCGGGTATGCATGCATGCTGTTCTCGCGAACGGTCCCTCCGCTTCGACTCCATGGCGCCCAATACTCCGCCTCTGCCCTGCCTGTTGCGACCCGTCTTGCGGCCTTTGGGGTACTGGATGGCGGAGCTGGACCAACGCAATCGCTCCGCGGAGACGAGGTCTGAAGTCACGAGATCTAATCGCCGATAGGCCTTGCCACTTGCGCCCCAGGCTCATAAAAGAGAGGCCAGCGCCAGCCAAGGCTGTCTCGACGCAACGAAGCGCGTCGGGGTCAAGCTGGAGAGGGACCATGTTCTCTAATTGTCTCTAGTCGCGGCTGGAAGGATGTGCCGCGGAAGCACAGGTGGACTGGATGTGGCGATGTAGCTGCTGTGACAGCAGTGGTCCTCCTACCTTGGCCCTACTCTGTACAGCTGAGAGGGGGAAGCCGAAAAAAGAAAGCAAAATGTTGAATGAATACGTAGTTTTTGAATTTTTGAATTGTTCTAAAGGTTTTGTTGAGGTGTTGTTGGGATGTTCTACTGGTGGGACGGGAGATACTTTCAACGCAGAAATGCTGCCTTTTCAATAGTGTCGAAACCCTAGGCTACCAACAAATCAGAGGGCAGTAAATCCTAAACCGTTCGGTGAATCACCTCGATCACGATCACACACCCCCGGCTCACACAGCGGCAGACCATAAATCCTCATCCTTCGAAGCACCTGCTTACTGATCGGTTTTCCCAAGCATCGGCGAGGTGACTTATGTAACTCTAGCATCGAAAACGAGGGAACTGCTGCCGCTGTTGAATGTTGGATCTTTGGTGGTAGCAGGATACAGGATACCGGTTGGTTGTCTGGCTAGCCTGGTGCTGTGTGAGTTCCTGCGATAAACATGGCACCAGCTGAGGATGACGAGGGAACCGCTCGTGCGGAGGGACTGGAGGAGGGAGAACCGGAGGCCGAAGAGGAAGATTACGAGGAAGCGGTGACGAGGCACGCCAAGTATCTCGGGATCGACCCCGATCTTGACGCAGCGTACATCTGGATTGCAGAGGAGGTGGGTCTACTGCTCATGCACGTACGAGTAATGTGCCTGCACCGCCTTGTACGTAAATGCAAGGAATATTTTCATTCCTAATAAAAAAATCCGTACCTTCTATTAATAATCACTGACAAAGTTGCTACAGAAGAAGCCGTGAGGCAAGCAACACACAACAAAGCTTTTGGGGGCCGCGGTTTGGCCCCTTGACTGACCGGCCGTCTATTAATACCTGGAAGGCTTTTTTTTTTGTTTAATCGTCACTTTTACTTTCCAGCCCAACTCGTAGGAGGTTTTACCCTCGGCGATCTTCTGGACAAGCCGTGGTCACAGGTGTCGTCCCTTCTCCCCCCCCGGTACGCGCCTTTATTTTTTGTCGCGCATAGGGTTCAGATTTTTTGTCGCGCATACGGTTCAGCATTCCCACTGCTCGTCGACTTTCATCGGAGGTAGCTAACTCACGCTCTCGCGCTTTCAGCTTATCTATTTTTTATGCTAGAAAAAGTCCCTACGAGCATGCACTCGGTGAGACTTGAACCCACTAAACTGATCTTGATAGGCCCGCGGACGGCCTACCAAGACACCGGGGACGTTGACTAAAACTTGTACAATAAGGCTTTGATCGGCCTCGTTAGACCTGTCTGCGTGTACGAGTATACTGCTGTAGACGCAGCAACCGCAGAATATCCAGAGGCGCTGGATGCATGGCGGCTGGTGGGTGCCATCGAGGTGTCTGTCTCCTCTGTTTCTTCGATGGTGGTAGAGGCCAGGTGGCCAGGCGGTGCTCTCTGGCCCGTTCGGTGTATGCAGTGCATAGGCCCAGCGAGCCCACAGGGAGGGTTCAGTAAAGTGAGGAACGATAGGACGCACCGCTGAGAGATCTTGAACGGGTTGAAATGTTGTACCCGACAAAAGTGGACACCTGGCACATATATTGCATTGCAGCCCAGCAGAGATGTTCGCCGCGTCACGTGCCACGTTGGCAGGTATCTATGTGTGCTTAGAGGTCCAGAGCTCTCTATCGTATCCTTTCGTGCGAGATGGCAAGTGCACTCTGCCGCGTGTACCTCGTATGTTTACGTACAGTAGTAACAAGAGTGTCCGTGCGACGGTAAACACGAAAACGGCAAGACTACGAGTAGTTTATTTGCAAAGCCTGCTTATATTAAGTGCATACCTACAACACGTCTGTCTCTCCTAAAAACAAAAATCGAAAAATCCATCGGCTGTTGAGTTGTGATGTCGGGACGCGATATCCGCCGCGTTTTCCGGCTTATCTACGTGATATACGATAATAAGTATTTGTATACATACGAGAGTAGGGTTCACAATCGGTGAGTGCAGATCTTGAGGGGTGATTTTGACTTCAAAAAAGCGTACTGACAGATTGTAAGAGGACTGCACATACGAAGTAGCTCTCGCATCGCAGGTATGACATTTGCAACGTTGTCAACGCACTATGTTCGTTGGTCTGCCCTCTGTTTGGCCGCATGCCCCTCTCGCCCACGGCGATCCCTCACAATGAAAGCGGCAATCCACGTGCGCGTGTACGTAGTGGTCAGATTTGAAGGCACTGCGTAACGAACCGCAAACTCCTCAAAGCATGTAGGAAGTACATTTATTTCCTGTTGGAGATTGCTACGATAATGTAAATGCCCCTCTTTGGGCATGAGAGGGTAATTTGGCTTATTTGACGAGCCTAAAAGCGACCATCGGTCACACCGAGGAGCGCGAGCTGCTGCGGGAGTACCGAATGGGCAACTACCCAGCTGTGAACGAAAACCTCAGCTGCTCCTATACTGATGCATAAACTAAAGATAGACACCAGACCGGTGGCCGGCCTACTGTCAGAAGGCTCACAGTAGTTTGGGTAGTACTTGGCCAAGCTTCCACCTATAGCCGCACAGACTTTAGCGGGGGGCAATAGAATCAAAGCCGCCAATGGACCCAAACAGCAGGTACCCCCTGTATGTCCGCACACCACAGTCGATTGTGGTTAATTTTCTAAACTACACACTGCACCTGGTAAACAGTGACGACGGCAGAACATGGATTTTGGGATCAAGAGTTCGCTCTCCCCTGTCGAACCGGAATGAGGCTCTCCCTAGACCCCCATAGGTTGGAACGCTGCCTACGCCATTTGGCTCTTGACACGCCGACCCGTATGTTCGGTTGGTTTGCTCAGCCCGCCGTTCCAGGGGGGGGGAGGGTGTTACAACCATTTAATTTGGGTAGGTACTTGACCAACCTTTGACCAGTAACCCAACGCACTATTTTATGGTAACCTATCAACACCATGTTACAACACTACTGTATGTTACTCAGTGACCGGTTGACCGGTCAACGATACGTATCTGGGGCAAGTACAACACACATACCCCCGGGAGCATATTGGAACACTGAAAAAATGTCCCATTGAAAAGAACTCGTCCACCGCCTCTCTAAATCGCCAGGCGCTGAATGCTGACGTTCCCGAGGGCTGGGTAACGGGGGAGGGGGAGGGGGAGTACGAGGGCCTGGTGTATTACTACCATGAGGCCACCGGCGAAAGCACCTGGGACCACCCTCTGGACGAATTTTACAGGTACAATACTTTACAGGTAACGCAGCACTGCTGCTGCTGCTGTGTCGGACAATGAGTTCGGAAATTTGTGATAAAACTCGATGAAATCAGCAAAGGAACGAGACGTACGTGCGTGCATTGCACTATCGTTGGAAGCAACGCTCATCTGACAGGGCTTGCCTAAGTATGCGGTCCGACCTAAGGGTCTACGTTTAAAGCCCAATACGATGGAAGAATCGAAAATCATTGAGGTGGTTCGCCGTGGTGTGCGCAGTACCGCTGGCTATATAGCTGCACGCTAGCTGCACGCCAGCTGCAGGCTAGCTGCGATGGGAAGCCTCGTTCGGTTCGTGCCGAAGCACAAGTATTGGAGTACTGTAGTCGCACCGACCAGTGATCGCCGCACTCATACTCTTAGTAGAACATTAAAATTTGTAGAAAATATTTCGCACATCCAAGACCTAAGCTGTGATATTAAGCAGCGGTGAATCCTGCTGTATAACCGCCGGTTGCCCTTGTTGGATTACTCGCCGAGGTGCATGTATGCGTCTCACAGTAGTATGATACAGCTCCCATGGCCCTAGGACGTGCGAAAGAGGGGCGTATAGGCCTTAGATTATAGGCCTTAGATCAGCTCCGAAAATGTGGTTGGACTGGTGTCAATCTTTAGATACTAACCCTATATCACTACCAAACCTACTCAGCCCCGCCTACCTAGGAAATTTCATGGAATGAAGGTGTCGTGAGGAGTTGGTGAGTACTATTAACGGCATACTGCCGAAACTGGATCGGTTGCATCAACCGTCCGCCCTCCCTCCCTCCCTCCCTCCCTCCCCCCCTCCCTCCCTCCCTCCCTCCCGGTCTGCCTTCCTGCCTGCCTGCCTTCCTGCCTGCCAGACAAAAATTCAAGAAAAAGAAGGCAAAGGATGCAGATCGCAAGAGGCACGGAAAAACCGACGTCAAGGAACGCGTCTCCAAGCGCCACATGGCCTCCTCCTCCTCCTCTTCGTTGCGAGCGCGCCGCCACGATAGCCGACAACGACCCGAGCCCACGAAACAAGCAAGAGCGGACCGCGGCCACGAATCGGGGGGGAACGAAAGCCGGGTTTCGTCGAACCGTCACCGGCGCCGATCTCCCCAAGCCGATGGGGAAGCCATTAGCCGGAGCCCGAGTGGTCGCCACCACAATACTAGCAGCAGAAGCAGGAGTAAGCACGACCACGACGATAGCCGGGGATCGGAGGCGGGGCGAGGCGAACGTCGAGCGGAAGGACGTCACCAGGGGGGGGGCGATGAGGACAAGGGGAAGCAACGGAAGGGACGACGCGGTGATAGGCATCGCGACGGAAAGCGAGCGAGCGGTCGCGATGGTGACCTGCCGCCGCTGCCGTCGTCGAACTCCTCGGAAAATGAGAAAAGCGTCTCCTCGAAATTGGGGTCAGTATCCCCTACGAGTAAACGGTCTGCATCGTCTCGCGGACGGAGTGCTGTCGGCATCGGTGCCAGTGTTGGGGGAAGCACCAGCTCCGTTCACGATCGAAACCGCCGAAGAAAGTCCCGGGCAAGCTCCGACGAGGACCGTGTTAAGCCGATGTTGGTATCGGCCCGTGGGTCTTCGTCGCCTCATGGTTTCGGTGGTGGCGGCGGCGGCGGTGGTGGTGGGGAGACCGATAGAGACAAGGATAGGAGGAGTTCGAGGGTAGATGGAGGCAAGCACTCCGGCGGGAGCAACGCAGAAGGTGACAGCAAAACGAAAAACAAAAAGATGCTTAAGGAAGCTTCGGAAATCTCTTCGAGTACGGTCACGCGTGCTAGCACCTCCCGAATCGAAAATCTAGGCCCGGTAGACCATCAATCCGGGCGGGGGAAAGACGCGTCTAACAATGACATTAGTCGCAGCAGCGGTAACATCGAGGATGTCCGAGACGGGAAAAATTACCGCTCGTCGTCAAAAACCGTCGCCGGAAGCCGACAGCGCAAACGCAGCCCTAGCATCGGGTCATCGTCGAAACAGCCTGCTCAACAACATCAAGGAAGCGCAGCAGCAGCCGCCGCCGCCGCCGACGACGACGACGACAACGACGGTCGAGCGACGGAGCACAACAGCGCATGGGCAGACTCTTCCGACGGCGGCAGTGGCAACCGGGGCAGGCGACACGAACGCGACACCAATCCAGAAAAATGGGACGGGTCAGGCGATTTCGGAAGCACAGCAGCAGACGACGTCGCCAAGTACAGCGCGAGTCTCGACGAGCACAGGGCAAGCACGAAACTGGCGACGGCGGTAGCTGTCGCCAAGGTCGCGGGAAGGGCGGACGAAGGAGCGGATCGAGGCCGATCAAGTCGCCGCTCTCCTCGAAACCTGCCCCTCAACGCTGCGCCAGAGGAGCCCAAGGAGAGGGGTGCATCTGGCGCAAATCAACAGCCCGGAAAAAGTGGGAACAAAGAAAATTTTCGGGGGGTGGACGAGAGCGAATTTCAGGTACGATGGTCCAGCAGTTGTAAAGCGGAGGCGTGCGTGAACTATGGGAGCCAATTTCATATATATTGCGGTAGTCAGGGATGTGACCCTTGCTTCCTTTCATGCGGACCCCGGACATGCCTACGTTTAGCCCTCGCTCTCCATTTTATGCGGGTCCTGAAGCTGCGAAAGGCTCTCGTCTCACAATTACCGATATTGTGTGCGAGTCCCCCCCCTCTCGCCGTGCCCACGTTCACGTTCATACCTCGCTGTAGGAAGTTGACTTCGAAGAGGAGCTACGAGACATGGATGATGACGATGATGACGATGACCGGCGTGGCGACGAAAAGGAGCTTCCCGCGCTCTCTTTTTCCAAACAAAGCAAGACGGCATCCCGAACGAACCGCCGAGTCACCTCCTCCTCCTCCTCCTCCTCCCCGCGGGGACTGAAAGACGACGAATCAGTAGACGCAGAGGCGTTTCCCTCGGCGAAGCTCGTCAAAAAAGACCAGGCAAGCAAGCCGCGATCTGATGGACAGCGCGGGATCGGCAGGGGCGATGATGATGTCGATGCCCGGTTTCGGTGAGTGTTAATTTCTTTCGTCGAGAAGAAGAGGTTTAAACCAAATCCTGGCGCGCGCTTGGGTATGTCATGTTGAGTATGCGTACGTCAGAAGCGGCCCTGCTGAATGAGTAGATCATCGCGATGGGGGGGTGCTCTGGCGCATGCTATAGAGCCTTAACAACCGGTTTAGGCGCGGTACATGTACGGAAACACTCTGCTAATTGGGAGCGAGATGTGCTACTCAGCGGGATTTATTCCTCCTCCAGCACTGTGTAGATCCCTCTGCTTCGCGGGTGTCGCTTTCAGTTCCCCTTGTGCTGTACAGTTGAAAAAAGTACGTTAAATACGGGAAAATATATCCGAGGGCCCCCAAGGGCGTAAAGGTTTGTTCCCCTGCGGTCGAGATCGCACAAACTCTACTTGAAACACGGCAAGGTTGGGCAAACAAATCCGAGGGCCTTCGAAGGCATACGGTTTGTTCCCCTGCAATCGAGCTCGCACTAAAGTTACTTGAAACGAGGTAAGAATGAGCGAAATAAATCCGTTCGCCTCCGAGGCCTTAAGATCTCTTCCCTTGCTGTCGAGCTAGCACAGACATCTCGGATGTTGCCCACACGCCGGAACGCACCCCCCCCCCCTCCCCCGTGAACCGGCTGGGTCCGCCATATCAACCCTCAGCGAAGACACTGACCGCCACGGTGGCCAAGAAAAAGGAGGCACGCATCGCAGCGGCGGCCGCAGCAGACGCGCCCAGTCTCCCCCTTCATCCTCTTCTTCGAGACGCACAACGAACGACGGGCGTATTGGCATCAACGCAGGCGGACGGGACATTCGCAGTCACAGCGCCTTTGAAGGAGAGCCAAGGCTCCCGAGCGCTGTGGACCGCCCCGAAGCTGACCGCCGGAAGACGAGCAAGAGTTTGAGCGGCAAACTCGAAGACGTTGGGGGCGATATGGTAGGCGGCGGCGGGCCTATCACCGTTGGCGGAAGTGGACGCACCGGTCGGTCTATCGCCGGTGACACCGGACCGGAAGCCGTCGAACCGAAACGGCATGTGTCGACGCCGACCACCGTGGCGGCGGACGAAGCCGACGACTGGCCGGAAGTGGAAAGTCGTCCCGGGACTCTCGGCCGCTACGGGAGCCTAAGCGCTGGGTCCAATGGGAGGCTAGCGTCTCCTCGTGGCAGGGACACGGGGGGTCATGGACGAAGGGAAGGAGAAGATGCTCACAAGGGCGCTGTGAGGGCCGAAGACCCTCATGAAGTGTTGGAGGCGCCTATTAATCGTGACGACAGCGTGGGGAGCGTAGAGGGGGGACCGGGAGGTGGGAGAAAGGATACCGTTCGCAACGGAGTGGCTGTTGAACGGAGGCGAAGCTCGATTGAGCACCGCGGTGTCGCGGATGATGGAAAAGGCGTGGGTGGCGGCGGCGGTGGCAGAGGTGGGGGTAAGGGAGGGAAAGACTGGGGTCGTGGCCGTACAGAGGGAAGGAGATACATAGACACTGATAGGAAGAGAAGTAGTAGCAGCAGCAGCAGCAGCAGCAGCCACGCGGGAAAGAGTAGGGGACGGAACGAGGATACCAAGGGAGATAGAGATAGTCGTCCCAGGATTAACGGGAACGTGGGAATCCGTGACGACGAGGAAAGAAGCAATAGGGGGAACGCCAGAGACAAAATAGGGGGGTGGGGACGGCGCAGAGAAAGAAACATGGATAGAGATAAATATAGCGGTAGGGAAATGGATAGAGGAAGGGATAGGAGTAGGGACGATTACAGGGGTAGGGACAGCGACAGGGATTGGGAGAGGGAGAGAGACCAGGGCAGGCACAAACACAGGTACATAGACAGAGACGGGGGTGGACACGGAGACAGATTTAGAGACGACGGCGGAGGGAGGGGCGGTCGGCATGGCGTCGACCGATGGGGGGACGATGGGGGTTTGGACTATCGGTGGCGGCCTACTGATGGGGGGGGCGCCCGGCAAAGTCGGAGTCGGGAGTTTGGTGAACCCGACGGACGAAGCGACGACCACCACGACACGAGGAGATTGGAAGAGCAACAACGGCGAGAGCTCGCGGCGAGGGCGAGGGAGGTGGAGGAGAAGGTGACGTGGCGCTTCTTTTGTTTTGCCGTCGCATAGGTGTACTCCGGCGATTTCGTTGCGCCCCTCTTGAGCGAAAGCTATCACCCAATATTGACGGCAAGAATTGCCTGGTAGGACAGTCGCTGGGCTAGGGGGTGACGCGCGGTAAGACACGAGAAGAATGGCTTCTCGTTCCGTCTTTGAGGCAAATGAGGAAATCTCTTCGGGGGCGCCCGGCAGTACCGCGGAGTGCAGGTTCCGGTAGAACATTTCAGGAGGTGTCGCAGAGAGCGTTACCGCTAGTCGAGATGTGTACGTGCTGCGGATAAAAATCTCTACATGTTGCTCTGATAGCTCCGCAAGCTCTGGTCGTTATCCACACACTCTTGCCAGGGTGTATTGAGTAGTGCAACTACACTAGACACAGGCTGTGGATCAGGAAGGGACACGGGGCCGTCGATCGACAACTCCAGGAAAATAAAACAGAAAGGAGCAGTGGCTTGGATCGTCACTGAACGTATGTGCCCACGGGGTCAGGCGAAACGTCTCCAACGCCGGCATGCTGTCTCCCACGCACGCCCGGAACATCTGCGTTGCAGGTGGCGAAGCTTGAGCTGGCCTTGGCTCTGGGAAAGTCGCGAGAAGACAACATCCGAATCGAGCTGGCGGAAGGCGTTGGTAGAGAAAGCGCCATTCGCAAGCAGCACGCAAGGGCACTCGAAGAGGTGGGTTTAAAAATGGTGTGTATATGGTAGTGTGTAGACCACGATACGACCTATCGTGGGGGCGAGGAGGGGGAACAAGGAACGTTAGGGTTTGCATAAGACACTCTGCGCTCGAAACTCAAGATTCAAACGAACGTGGAAGAGCCGTTGAACCGTCTCAACCACTGGGCCGACGGAATCGTTTTTGGTTCGGGCTCGGCGGGCCCACGTGTGCTATCGGTGGGGAGAAAAAGAGGGCTCGCTTGCTGATGATTCGGTGCCAGGCGGAGGCTGGTGCGAGTGGAACACGCCATGTATTGTGGCTGAGGCATCAGGAGTGCAAAGGGTATGGATTAGGGCGACCATTGACTGTCCAATCGATAGATACATTATAAATGCTGCACGTCACGCACACGCTATTGCTCCGTTCCGACGACACCCGTTGCAACCATCAAAACCCCGGACGCCAACAAACAGCGTGCAGGAGTTTCGACCCCCCGTGAATCTCTAAAAATCGACCCACTTTGATCGCTCTCACTATCACCCTGCAGGAAGGAGCGAGAGCGGCAGACGCCGAGAAAAGGTTGCGCGTGGCCGCATCGAAGGCCACCCAGGTGACAAAAAAAAAATACGACAGAGGTTAACAAGGTGCATTATTAAGTCCTGGCCGGACATTGGCTGGGTGCTATGTAGGCGGCCGGATGGCTCAAAACCGCCACTAAGGATAGTGCAGCGTTTCGCAGCTTGTGTGTGGTCATGGTTGCGGCCGTGGTCGTGCGATATGCGGGTGTGCATCCACCCAAGCGGCCCTGAGTGCCACGCTTTGAAACTGTTCGATTCCGTTCGAGTTGGGGGGGGGCACACTCCTAGACGCCGGTGAGCCTCGCCAGACGGGCGTCTTGATACCAACCGTCCGACGACTCGCAGCAATCCCCACAACGAGTTTTGTCGCGAAACCGAGAAAAAAAAAAGCAGCCGCCGCCGAAGCAACACTAACGCTACTCTCTTGGCGCTGAAAACACGAGCAACGTGCTCCCCGAACTGATGTTCTTCGCGATGTAGATGTCGGAAGCCGAGGCCGCGTGGAACGGCGCGGAGAAAGCGTTGAGACAGGAGCTGAAGGTTTTCCAGGAGAAGTGCAAGGTCGCGGAACAAGCCCTCGCTCAAAAACAGAAGCAGGTATGGAGGCGTCTCCGCAAGGTGACATCCACGCTCGGTCTTCGTGTAAATTCAATCGCCTATATGTATGTATGCCTTGGAGTACTTGAGGTCAAGGCATACTTTTTCCCTCAGTTTAAAAAAAGTTTTAGGGAGACGCCAGCTGTGCCTTCGGGGGACTGAGGGGTTGATATTCCGTTTAGCAAGCTGCGTGGTGCGTCGGCCGTGTGTGTTTATACACCCCCTAACCAGATTTTTCATTTCGCCTGCAAGGGTTGAAGGCTGTCGACTACCGTCAGTACCAGGAATGGCGGAGTTGCGGTTACCCACGTTTTCAACTCCGCGGCCCACCCGGCCCGAACCTCTTTTAAGAGCTGCGCGTACGCTTGGAAAGGATCGCCCTTCGGCAAAAATGGTTCGAAATCTCGCATGCACCTCTTCACTCTGTCTGCCACTTGTCGCTAACGGAAGAGAAACACGCCAACTTACACACACAAGCACGATGTACACCACTCCGGACGAGAATGTAATGACCCTTTTGGGATATGAATACGACGAACGAAACACTGGTTATATTTCCGTACGTATTGGAATCATAAGTGGCTTGAAAAATGTTAGGCTCGACAAAATCCTCAATCTCGCCGCTCAGTGTTTGTTATTGTATACTAGGTAGATTGTTTAGATCGTCTTGTAAAATTTACTATTTTATGATTTCGCCCGTACTGCATACCTGGCCTCATACCAACCGCTGAAAGAGCACACGATGAGACTATTGGCTGTTGGTCCGGATGGTGCCTTTTTCAGGGCTAAGCCCCCACGAAGGAATACCAATTAAAGGCATTTAACCTCATTCCCAATCAGATCAGACGCTAATAGGCCGAGAGACGCGTGGGCCCGGCGAACCCGAGTACAGCAAGCGATAGATCAGCTGCTGTGCCCAGCAAACCGGTTTCCGACCTGCCCCTTTGCACTGTGCGCCGCCATTTCGTGCTTTTTGTCATTCCGGGTGTCTTTCTATTATTGCTGCCGGCGCGGTCAGAAACCAATGTTGTGTAAATTTCCCACAGCACGTTCGATTTGCTAGAGTACGACAGGGCCCGTTATGCCGGATGGATGAATCGCCCACGTCACCCAAACCAGATGCCCTCGAGCTTTTTTTTCACTTTCACCGAGAGCATCGAAACATTAATTTACAGACGTTTTCTTTTTTTGTTTTCTTGCCTTCCGCGAAAAACGTTCCACCTTTTTCGGACATCAGGAAGAAGAGAGGCAAAATTCGACAGGCGAGGAATCGGATTCCCTACGTCTCAGGGCCGTGCTGGCGAGCAAGGAGACCGAAATCGAGTCCCAGGTGACAAAAAAAAAAGTTGTGACGAAGCGGGCGCAACGAAAATCCCAACAAGCGCCTGAGTTGCTGCTGAAGGAACATAAAAATAGTCTGTGGGGTGCGCACAGCAGAAGGGAGCCCCAAGACTTACCCAATGACCGATTTTGTTAAAAACTGTGTAGTTTTTTTTTCAGATATCGGACAGAATCGTCAATCCCCGCTTCAATGGTCTATAGACCGGCGCCCCAGGTGGCTTGGTAGGTGGCCCGCGTGCCCGCCAATATCAGTTCCGTGGGTTCGAGTCTCACCGAGTGCATACTCTTAGGGAGTTTTTCTTGAATATAAATTGGTCAGCGGAAAGCGCGAGAGCGTGAGTTAGCAACATTTCGATGAAAATCGACGAGCAGCGGGAATGCTGAACCCTATGCGCGATAAAAATGAGGGCACGTTTATAGTGGGAGGGAGAGAGAAGGGACGACACCTGTGACTACGGCTTGTCCAGAAGACCGCTGAGGGCAAAAACCTCCCACGCGTCAAGCTGGAAAGTAAAAGTGATGATATATATACGTATATCAGGGCGGGTGTATTAGTGGTCTGTTCTAGTCTACAGTACTTCATCATGTTGCCGGTTGGGAGCCGTACCATAAGCAGTGAATACTTGCGTGATACTGCTGTTCGCCCGAACTATAACGGGGGACCATAGTTAATAGGACCTACGGTGTACGTAAAAGCCTACCTGGCATATATTTGTCCATTTTTACTAACAATATTTGGTCCTATTAACTATGGTCTTCATGATCTACAGCAGCAGTAGCTAGGCGGGAGGTGTACAGTGATCTGCTTGTGTGATACCTGCTGTACGCTCGCGCAGGGCGGTTCTCCACCAACAACGCATGGTCCAATGTAGCGCTCGCTCTACCTTACGCCGGTCCCGCAAGGGCTCGTAGGGTTAATCCCCCTGGGACATGGCAGGCGTAAGAAGGGTATCGGGACGACATGAATGACCATTTACAGGATCGGCCACGCAGCAGTCTACTGTTTCAATCACTCCCAATAGTCTCTGTCAATCATGGGACGAAAACATGACGATTCGCAGCACCGGTCACGCAGTAGTCTACTGGGTTAACACTTCCAAAAGTCTGCTGTGAAGTAGGGGACAAGAAACACGACCTTTTTACACCATCGGCCATGCAATAGTAGTATATTGTGGGCATGGGAAGATACAAATGACGGTTTACTGCATCGGCTACGCAGGCGCTGACGGTGTAAACACTACCAATAGTCTGTTGCGAGTGTGGAACGATAAAAGATGTCGCCGTACAGCATCGGACACGCAGTAGTCCACGGTATCATCACTCCCAATGGTCTATTGAGAGTATGGGGCGAAAAGCATGTTGGCTACAGCATCGGCCACGCACTTGTCTACCGTATAATCGCTCCCAATAGTCTGGCGTTGTCTATCGCCGGACAAAAGTGGTACCTATGGCTGGCTGGGAATCGCTGTCGATCAAGACGGACGTGTCACGTCTACTGTATCGAACTATAGTATGCACGTCGCGGTTGCTTCCCCCGAGATCTACTGTTCAAGACAGCTAGCTACGCATTGCAGCCCGGTGGTGCTCGGTTAGAAGCTGAAGCCGCTAGGGCTAGAGTTATCACACTCCCGTAGGGAGCGGTACCTTTCGCTCACAACATTGGCACTTCTTGTGTGGTGCAAGCCGCTCGCCCCAGATGGAATGGTCGGTGGAACCGCCCTACCCATGTTCTTTGGTGTTCGTAACTGAACCCCCGATCACGGCTTATCAACACCCTGCCTAAGCACGGCCGCATGACACGAATCTGTATCGCTGTCCCAGGGCAAGGCGCTTGCTGAGCTTCAAGGCCGCTACGCAGATACCGCAACGAAGGTGGGAAGCATTAAGCTCGAGCGAACGTAGAGAGTTCACTTCTCTCGCTCGCGTAAAAACAGTCCACGTAGTGTCGCTTGCGCACAACAAGTAGCCCATATAATCGTTTCCGCAAAATAGTTCACACACACGATCGCTTTGCCCAGAATAGGCCAGCATTTTTGTTCACATGCGCGCGGGGGGAGCTTCCATGAGTCTGACCGACATGTATTTAATTTTGTTTCCGTCACATCTATGTTCTTCACCCCTAGTCGTAACTCAGATCTGGCGTCACGTAATAGGCTACCCCCCCCCCTCCCCCCCCGCACTACGGTACGCGCGTACTTGCCTTGCATTTTTTTTACGAGAAGGGTTCAACAGTTTCTTCCCTCGTCGGCTCGCGCCTTACTGTACTTTGGCCCCGATTGAAAGAGAAAGTCGCGATATCTGCTTGCCATCGTCAGCCGCACTTCGGTACTTCACTCCAAGAGTAGTTTCCTGTTTCGGTGCTGCGATGTTCGAGCTCACACTCACGGGCTTTAATCGGTTCAAGGAGGGCATAAGAAACGCCTCTTTTTTATTTCACCACGGATGGCCATTTGCGAAAAGAAAAGAGAGAAGCACTGCGCCGGGTTGGGACCCCAACAGGCGTTTTCGTTTCTGGGTCCCTTCCCAAATGTTTGGTCTATGATACTTGGATGTGCCTCGCGCTCCCTCTGCCGTGCTAGAACACCCGTTCGTTTTTCAGAAACGCGCTAGTCCCAGTGTAGGACAAATCGTGGTCTAGATAATCTGGCTCCTCGCGTGCCATTGTCAGAGGCTGCGCAGGGTCTGTACAGTACAGATCCAACCCAGGAAACATGTGCTACAGTAGATGATGCAGGCTATACGGGTCCCCGCCGGGCAACATGAGCTAGTAGATCAAACACGGTCGGGAACAGATGCTATATCTGCTTTGAAAGATGTTGATCATCAGGCGTCGATGATCTGTACATGATAGGTACATGATATGTACATGACAGGTACATGATAGGTACATGATATGTGCATGATATGCACATAATCTGTGAGATTGTCTGTCCGAGACGTGAAACATGTGTACGCCTGTATCGCGACGAAAGCTGCGTTTTTCATTTCGAGAACATGGGGCTGCGGTGGTGCGGGCACGCTCGTGCCAGGCGCGTCTATCACGTCCAGCCGATTCCTCAGGATCGTGATACATTACAGGATCGTAATAAATTACGGTGCAACGGGCGGGAAAACGCCCTGTATATGCCCTGAACGGCAGGTGTACCGACGGCTCTACCGTCGGTAACGGTAGCAAACGAATGGCGCTTTGTACGATCTCGAACAGCAGGAAGTCCTCCGGCTGTACGATATCGAAGGATAGGAAACCAACGGGTTTATCGGCTGCAAACACGGCGTAATCGAAGGCAAATAGCAGCAAAGACGCGCGGTCAACCCCGGTCTATCTATGGCGATAACATTGCCCGGTCAGATCGACTCTGGTGTTCGACAAAATCTGACAGGATTTTTTCCTTGTGCAACCTACCCGCGGTACTCGTAGTGCCACCCCGCCGACTATCCCCCGGACAGTAGCGATCACACATCTCTGTTAGTGCGCTCACGCAGAGCGTTCTCTCTAAGCGCGCTCACGCAGAGCGTTCGCTTACTCGAGCAATCCGCCACCATCGATCGCTTTAAATCAACACTGCATACGCTTCATGGCACCCGAGTCGGCAAGGGGAGGAGGGGTTGAAGGGCTCTCGCGACAAAAAACAAAAAAAACATGGCGAACGAACCTTGGGGGGGAGGGGCGGGGGGGGAGGGGAGGCGTATGTACTGATTTGCGGCTTGCCTTCGCCATTTGGCCATCGAGCACTCATCCCTTTCGAGACGAGGCACCGGTCCTACTCTTATCAGTGACACCTTCAACCTTCGCGCGCTCACTACGTTGTTTCGATGTACTACAAAGAACATTTTTGCTAGTCTTATCCCCTTCCTGTTTGGCCACCTGTGGCCACCGACCGCCTCCTAGGATAGCGACCGTGGTGGGGAGGGGCGGGGGGAGAAGAGCATGCTATACATGTGACCCCGGATCACGGCGAGGTCGATGAATGGGACGGAAACGAAGAAACAAACCAAAAAAACAGAGAGAAACACTCGTACGAGTATTGCACGGTCACCGCCCACGCTCGTATAGACCTGTCAAGTGCGAGTTCACCACCCCCTTGGAGGAGGACGCACCCCACCCCAAAGCACGAACGCAACAAAAAAACTCGCCCGTGGTGTATTACCTCTCAGGCGGCGGCGTCATCCAGAGAGGTCCACGGCGCTAGGGAGCTGGCGGAAAGCTTGAGGCTGGAGGCGGTGGAGAACAGGTGAAGCCGGGTCTTGGCCCGAACACCTCCCCCCGCACTAACTGATTCATCGCTGCCGTCCATGTTCAAACGTTTCTGTCTCACAATCGGTTCTCAGTGGGATGCAGCTCACCCCTTATGCGACTCGCCAAACACCTCACGGTTCGCTTCGCGCTCGGCGCAAGCAGTGTCCCTGTCTGGTCGGTAAAAACCCGACCTTCTACGTCCTGGAATTTTGTACGAGGATGCGAGGGTCGATGGTCATACATACGACTACGGCCACGCATGACGACGAGTACACCCCCCGGCTCCCGCGACACATTGGTCCTTCTCTGGTAGACGCTGCCCGTGGAAGGCTTGGGGGCCACACACGTTTTCAGCTTGAATTCGGCGTTGGAGGGGCTACCTCGCCCAGTTACGACTGCTTTTCGATTATGACTCGTTCTGGAGATCTACTAGGGTAATTCTTGTTTTCTTTTTCAACTCCTGGCAAAAACATAAACTCGAAATCAGCGTGTTTTTTCTTGTCTCGGGTGTAGGGCAAGCTTGCGTAGCTGAACTGGGTGGATGTTGATTTTCGAAAAAAACGAAACTGAAATCAGCAAGTAATCGAAGACAGACGCCCGGAAGGTTTTCCGAGAGATGGAGCTAAGCAGGCGTGTTTCCCGGCGAGAGCGCAGGACCAAATACTGTTATTACGGGGGACCATAGTTAATAGGACCAAATATTGTTAGTAAAAATTGTTAAATATATAGGTTTTTATGCATACCATAGGTCCTATTAACTATGGTCCCCCGTAACAGTAAAAAAGGGGAAAATTACAGGTTTTTGTGCGTACCGTAGGTCCTATTTACTATGGTCCCCCGCAATAATTACTTGCCGAGGGAAGTAACTGTAGTAAAGTCCACCGTATGTGCCGGCTCTCAACAACCCCCCCCCCCCCCGTTATAACGTGCCTGGTACAGCTCGCGAGCATCGACCATGGAGGCGGCTCTTGCTCAGGCGGCGCGTGAAACATCTGCTCTTAACAGCGCACTCTCGAGGTAAAATGGTACCTGTAAAAAGCCGTTGAGAGGACCGTTTAATTCGCACAGGGAAATTTAGGGTCGTTTTTCAGCCGCGGTCGGTTTTTTCCCCGAAAGGGTTAGGATTAAGGTTGGTTGTCAATACCGGAAACAAGTTTTTTTTTCGGGAAGAGATCTGGCCGACAGAGAGAGCCTATCGGAAGCATGTACGATAGTGTTGGGGACTTTTTCATCGATCTTTGTGCACCGTCTGTCGAAGGGAGAACGAGCGCCTTGAAAGAACGATCGCAAAACCCACTATTTAATACCTTGCAAGGCGAGCTCAAAGCAACGCTCTTCAGTAAGGCAGAGCACCTTTTGCGCCGCAAAAAAAAAACACCATCCCTACGCTATTCCCAAGCTGGTCGTCCCGAAAACGTCGGCTGCAGGTCTCTGACGAAAGGGGAGACGTCCTATGACAAGGGTAGCAGTTGTTGGCCGAAAAGCATGTCTGACCGACCGGGATCCCGGACCCCATTTCGTTCGAGTCCCGTTTGTGTTTTACAGAACAAATTTCCTTGGCATGGGATTGCAACGTTACTTCCTTGAGAAATATCTTTCTAAATGGCTTCGAGAATGATCACCGGGCTGCAACGTTGAGTCTGTTCTTCTCTGGATCGGGATGGAGCTTCTGAAGTGAGGAGACCTCGTAAAACCTTTAGGCGCCGCCCCTAAGAGGCAAGCGCGCGCCCAGAAGGCCAACACGTGCTGCGGCCTAACGGCGCACTCACGGCCTTGGGTTGCCGTGCTGCTGTGCTGTGCGCGCACCGTGTATGATAGGGTCACCATGGATGAGCCATGTCCAACACAACGAGCGGTCAACGGAAAAGTAGTCGTCTATGTACGGCAGGAATTAAGCCCGCATGGGAGATTAATATAGTGTACGTAGCCGCCGCAGGAAGCAGCGATGCCTTACAACCTCGCACCGACTCGGGGTTGGCCACCAAAAGTAAAAACAATTAGAAAAAATACTCTTTTTTTGCAGGGACGGAACGCCCGCATGGGCCCCGGAGGCGGCGATACACCTCTCTTACACCTTGAACCGACTAAAAGCAAAGCGGGTCACGCTGAAAGCACGCACAGACGACAAAAAAAACAAATGTTGCATTACCGCGCGCATGTGAAACCGCGCACCAGGGCGAACGAAGAAGCAACGAGAAAAAAGGAGGGAGCCGAAAAGGCTGCGGAAGAGACCCACCGCCTGCGCGTGCAGCTCCAGCTAGCGCGGGACAACTCCACCAACGCCGAGGTCAGCGACGTAGAACGAGGCGGCCCTGGGCGGCAACTCGCGGTTTTCTCGTCTCGGCCCATGGGGCGTAGGTTAAGCCGCACTCCGACCGCCAATAATAATCCCCGTTTTTTAATGTTAGCATGTCAGTCCGGACGGGAGCAACAGGGTGCTTGCAAAGAATTCGGTTGGAGCCAAATTATGTCGGGTTTCTTATGGCCTGTGGTTTTCCTATACAAAAATAACCCTTACCAACCGTCGAACCTTCCTAAGAGTTTTTTTTATAGCCTAACCCGAGAACACTCGGGTTAAAAGCGGCCATTCGACCACCTTTTGGCTAGTTGATTCTTGGGGATGGGTAACCGAGCTGGGGTCGTTTTATATTTTCAGGAAACAGATCGCGAGACGCTCAACAAACACTGAGTCCAAACAATCACCGGTATTCGCCAACGCCCTGATACTAATACTGCCAGACAGGGTGACACGTGGGAGACCGGTCTTGTCGGGCGCGTCAAGGCCTGTCTTGGACTTACTATATTACCTTTAGTGTCGGGTTGCCGTCAGGTCAGTCAAGGCGGTCAAGCCTATATGACGGGCTTCGATTGTTTTTGCCTCAGCTTCTGAGAAGAACCCCCCTCCCCAGCCCCCCCGTCGGTGGTGTTGCTTCCGAAATATTACTTCCATCTGTGTTCTCCTTGGGAAAGCAAAGGCCTCGCACATACGTAGAGGGACGGCAGCTGCTATAGTACGCACAGCAGGCCCTTGTCTCAAGCGACAAGAAGCCTCCCGCCCTATTCACAGCGAGTACTAGAGCGCCGACAACCCCAGAAACCCCCCCCATCTGACGGGGCCTCGATAAAAGGAAAAATCCGTTTTGCCGCTGTGCGGTGTGCAGCAGCATGAGATTCGACGTCGATCAGTCCAATCCATGGTGAACGTTCCCAGAAAAAACAGCAGAACCAAGGGAAACCAAGGGAAACCAAGGGAAACCGAAAACAAAAAAGAAGGGCACCTGCTGTTGTGCAATAAATCCCGTACCCTTCTCTCTGTACCCACCACTCTCGGTACCCCGAAAAAAAAAAAACTCTGTACCTGGTCTGAAGTCGTGGGGGTACCCACTTTAAGGCCACCCCGCGACGAAAACGTCATTCAACGTGGTCTTATCTCTGCTGGTGGTCTTAACCTGTTCCTACATCTGCAAACAGTATCCCATGCTGAAGTAGTTCTACCGATATTATCTCTCGTGGCGAGGCTATTTGGCCTACTGGTCTTAAATTTGTCTCTTGGAGTGGATGGCCTTCAAAAGTGGAAACCCCGCGCTCGTATGCTCCATCTATTCCGTCTCGATCTCGAATAAATGGGGTCTCGTCGTGTGAACCGGACGCTCTGCCGCGGTAAGGAACGTCTGCTTCGGGAGAAGGCTTCTTTTGAGAGCGTGACGGAGGGCCTCAGAGCGCGAGCGGCGGCTCTGGAATCGGCCAACGCTTCCATCGAGCGGGAGATGAGAAACGGCCAGCAGGATGCTCTGGCAAGGTAAGCGCAGATCCGTGTGGCGGGGGGCTGGAAACGATTACACGAATCTGCTGACGGTTTCTAGGCACTACCAGGTAGTGTCTTAGCGCGTTTTTCTTCCTCCACGGCCCTCTGCTGGACAGCGATGATGCCAGTACATATGTGTGGTGCGGCGGTACTGCTTGCTGCGCAAAACCTGGTTTTGGGATTTCATGTATGGCAGGCGGTAGGAAGAGGGTGGGTTTCCTCTCTCTCGTCTTTAGTGTGGCGGACAACATGGGCAGGAAATACGGCACACCACCTCCGTCCTTGACGTACACAGCAACCGTTTCAAAGTGACTCACATCACCTTTTTAGGACTGCAGTCCCGTTTTAGGGATACACGACTCAAATTTCAAGCGGTTTGTCCCCAAAACGGGGCTGCGATCCCAACGGGGTTACTCAAAGAGCCATGAAAAGGTAGAGGGGGGAAGGTTTGAGCCACGTCATTCCTGGCTGACAGGGCTTCTTCGTCAACAGTGGAACTGCCTCTATACGACGTTGTAGTCTCTTATCCCCTGTGTGCTTCACTGCTAGTTTCGTTGTTTCTGGGGCGCTTACGTATTTTCTCAGCCCTTTGAAGGCTTGCAGTCCCGCTCCGGCGTTTGAGTGGTTTTGTCTCCGGAAAGGGTAAAGACAAGTCGTTTTTTGTGCGAAGTGCGGCAAGGAGTTCCTCATCTTGATATCAGGACCCTGGTAAATGTTGGTGTCACTTTTCCCCCCCTCCCGCCCGATGCGATGCAGCCCACCCTTCATGCGACTCGCACCGAAACCTCACTTTCCGCTTCGCGCTTGGCAAGCAGTGTCTGCCTGGTCGGTGAAAACCCGACGCGCTCGGTCCCGGCATTATAGGGGTGCGAGAGGGTCTATTGTCAACGACTACGGCCATGTACGATAGTGAGTACACCCCATCCGATACCGTAGTATGACTCGAACAGCCCGTACGTTTCGGTACAGAGTGGTCTATACATATAGTACAAGGATGGGGAAAGAGATGAAATCATGAACTATTTTTGGTTCTAGGTTGGTTTTTTTTCGGGAGAGGATATCAGGAGGTGATGAAAGAAAGCAACAACAACAACGACAACAACAACAACAACAGCAACAGAGGCGGACCCCGCACGCACGCTCGCATCCCGTCCGTCGATCGTGCAGCTGGCTGGCACCGACTGGAAACAAAAAAAATACCCCGTCAGGGGGGCGACGAGCAACGCTATCTTAAGAACGACAAAAAATATATATATTAAAAGCAAAATGGCGGACTAATGAGACGGTGTTCTATTTATAGTAGGTCTCTCTTGCTTCACTGGGGGCATCTTTTTTTTTGTTTCTACGAGGTACCGTCCTTGAATATGTCAAGTCCCTACGTGCATGGCCTCCGTGGAACACCGCGGGCTCATGTGTGTCGAGAATGACAACGTCGAAAATATGCAGAATCAAGGTCGACACGGATGCCGAGTTTTTGTCCGACTGCTCTCCCCCTGTCGTGGAGTGGGTGCGAGTTGTGTCGTCCGTCGTTGGATGGATAAGGGACTTTCGATTGCTGTTACAGGAATGGAGCGACCGACGATAGGTATCTTGGTTTTCTTCTTCTTCCTTCTGGGGATGTTCGGGAGTGGCCAACGTTGAAGCTACTGTAGTCCAATAGACCACTGCAGTTCAATATGTTCCTGTAATATAATATGTTACTGTAGTCCAATAGGCTACTGTAGTCCGATAGTCTGCTGTAGTCCAATATGCTACTACGGTAGTCCAATAGACTACTGTAGTCCGATAGTCTACTGTAGTCCAATATGCTACCACTGCAGTTCAATGGGCTACTGCAGTCCGATAGCCTACTGTAGTCCAATATGTCGCCTTTTTTGTGAGAACGTTCGTGAATGTTCAACGTTGAAGCATCATGCCCCATACATCAACCGTCCGATGGAAAACACAACACAACTGGAATTCATACTCCTGTTACTTGTTCAACCCTTTTCGGACTGCAGTCCCGTTTTGGGGAGAAACTGCTTGAAATCAGACTGCTTTGTCCTAAAAAGGGTTGAGTCAGTTTTTGGGGGAAAAACAAAACATAGCTCAAACCCCCGACGAACAATTACATTATAGCCGGCGTCGACGCAGGCAATGGACCGATTGAATCGCGTCCATCCCTTCACCGTTTTTTTCTATTTTTTGTTTGGTGCCTCGGCTAGGCTCAGGGAGGCGGAGCGAGAGCGCGATGGAGCTCTGTACGAGGCGAGGAGGTCAGCCGAGCTCGCCGCATCGGCGGAGGCTTGGAGGCAGAAGGAAATTTTCAGGGCAGATGCGTGAGTGGTGCACCCCTCCTCGCTTGAGCTGTGGCCATTGGGTGCAGCAGCGATCAACAGCACGTGCCGCACTGCTTCTGATCGCTTACGCGACGCACACCTGGCCGCCGTAAGAGAGCGTTGATTTCGCACGAGGGATGCGTTCGTTTTTCGAGCGCTCGTTTCTTGTTGTTGTTGTTGTTGTTGGGTTTTTTTTTTTCGATAAGCTTAAGAAAAGGGACAAGCGTAATTTATTTTCGGAAGGCTCTCTCTCTCTCTCTCTCTCTCTCTCTCTCTCTCTTTCTCTCTCTCTCTCTCTCTCTCCCTCTCTCTATCTCTCTCTCTCTCTCTCTCTCTCTCTCTCTCTCTCTCTAGACCAGATCTCTCCGAAAACACCTTAACGTTGGAAACTTCGAACGCCGAACAGCGATCGCACCAGGGTTTGAAAAACGATCGTTTATGGCAAGGGCGGTAAAGTCCTAACACTACGAGTACTGCGTACGTTTTCGGAAGGCTGTCGGTCGGATCTCTCGAAGTCAGCGTTTTTTTTTCCCGGAAGGGTGCGGAGCCTCGCGGCATCTCTACCCAGACTGAAAGGAAAAGCATTTCTTCCCTGGTATTCATTTGCGTGGCACTGTTACGCCGTTGGTTTGGTGCTGTTCTGAAGCCACTTCGATGTCTTAGTTGACTGTGACTGGTCTTTTGAGTAGCTGCTGCCTCCCCCCCCCCCCCGTCCCCCCGCCCCGCTGCTTCCGCATCGAAACCTTGAAGCACTTTTCTTGTCATCGAGAAAGTGGCGGGCAGGACGATTTAGAAACATTTTATGCTGTGTTCTTTTGGCATATACTGTTTCAGCCCCGCTGACTCCTACCTGCCAATGCTACCTATACCTGCCGATGCCTTTCTGCCCGGGCGCGCTCGTCTGCCGCAGATGTTCAGAGTTTGGTTTGATTGTCGACGCTCGGTGATCATAGCACCGTGGACGTTTCGCTTCGCGCTTGGCGTCTGGCGTAAGCAATCAACGCCTGCCCGGTCGGTGCAACGCCGACGCGCCCAGTCCCGGCATCATAGGGATGAGAGAGTCGATCTATCTATGCCCACACGCCCACGGCCATGCGTGACAATGAGTACACCCGGCTCCTCCCCCCCCTCTCCTCTGCGCGCCTCGTGTATCTCTCACTTTTTTCTTGCGGGATGTAATACACAGAGCGGAAGCCAAGGCGGTAGCGGCCAGCGCGGAGGTGGCGGAACTTCGATCAGAGGCGGCGAGACTACAAACAGGCGCCGACAGGACGGTTGCGCCGCATCTGAAGAGAAACGTGAATGAGGGTTTTGTTTTAGCGTGCTTCCCCCCGAGACCACGGGACGACCGTCATCTGCAAAACAAAATGCGTATCTCAAGGGAACGCGTGTTACTGCCAGTCGTCTTTCATTTTTAAAGAGCAGGGCTTGCACTGCCGCTTTTCCAAAGCCGCACCACGTAGGGCTCTATTTGATGTCGTCTTGAAGGCCCGCCACCGAGCTGGTGGGAGTGACTTCGTGGCGATTGTGCATGGGTACCAAAAATACTTGTTTCGGTGAGGTCCCGGATATTCGCCGTGCCTGCCATGACTTTCTTTTTTGGAAAATTAAAACAAAAAACAAAACGTCCGCATATTTTTATATGCTACTGTACACGATGTGTATGCGCTTTCCTTTCTAGCATTAACGAGAGCGCCGTCGTTGCGACGGCTTTGCCATCTTAGATTGGGTCGTTTCAGAAAAAAAACAAGATTATGAATACCCTCACCGGAGGCATATACAAAGTATATATAAGGTATTCAGAAGTAACGACGGACCCAAAACCCAGGCATATACATCCCTACGTACACAGGCCACAGTTTTGTTCTGATTACTCTTTATGCCCCCGCCCGGAAAACAGCTCGATAGGCAGGGGTAGGTCTAGGCCTCGAAAGGCAGCAAGCTCAGCGCCATCATTGCTCTCGAGAGTTTCGGTCTTCAGCCTCACAGTTTTAATAATTGTGCCCAACCACAATATTCCTTGAGAAAATGCACAGATTACAGGCCTCACGATGGGTGCGCGCTTTGAGGCGCACACAGGCAGGCGGTCACGCGCGTGCGGCAAGAGACACCTCGAAACACCGGCTCCCATTTTTGTTTTTCGTTTTTTTTTGGGGCCACAGGCGGAGCTGGAGGGTCAACTGGAAGAAGCTCGAAGGAGGGTCGCGGCCGTGACTGCTGAAGCAGACCGTCTAAAGGTAACCGACGGACCCGTCCTGCCAAGAAAAATAGGGATACCAGGACGTGCCTAGTACGTTTTATGATTACTCCTCGCTTCAAGACCTCCACCAACCGATGTTCGGGAAAAAAACATAAAGCCATATTATACACCTACTGTACCGACTACCATGGTATGTATGTAAGGCCGATACCTACTCCCATGATTAAGGTATCTGACGAACAGCGCTAAAAACATACCAGGTACATGCATCGAATTTTAACGATATTTTGGGTAGCTCCGCAGTTGCAATAACTGGGTCGAGGATCGTCGCCGGTACCGTTCCATGGTTCGGACTGCCAGAGCATGGGCCTGCCGCACGGGCCTTGTGAACGCCTATACCCGTACTGAGCGAGGAGGGAGGGGGGAAGGGTGTACTCGATAACATGCATGGCCGTAGTCGTATGGCTTTAGACCCTCGCATTGGGGTGTGTGCAGTCGATAGGAGAGATGTACTCGATCTCATGCATGGCCGTGGTTGTATGGCCATAGACTCTCGCACCCCTACAACGCCGGGTCGGAGCATGTCGGGTTTTCACCGACCATGCAGACACTGCTTGCACCAAGCGCGAAGCGCCGTGAGGTGTCCGGCGAGTCGCACGAAGGGTGGGCTGCATCCTGCTAAGAACCGCTTGTGAGGCGGGCTTGGATATGGATGACAGCTTCAAGAAGTTGATTTAATTTCCGGTGTAGCCACTTCCAGAGACAGCAATGCGAGTAATATGTGGCTGCCTCTTGGATGTTTTACCATAAGCACTACGTGTTACGATCAATACCTTGTGTCGTTGCCAACCGATGCCAACCCAGCCTATATTTAATAGGGGGGGGGGGTGCATTAATTCGTTGCTTGCCTTAGCCAATTGACCGTTGACCCCGCATCCCTTTCAAGACGTAGCACCGTTTCCTACTCCAAATCGGGGCTCGGGGCGCTCGCTCATTGCGTTGTTTCCATCTATTCCACATTTTCGTTTCGTCTAGATTTTGTTTTCCCCTTTCCTATTTCGCCGCCTGTGGCCACCACCTGTATACAGGGGGGTGGGGACTCATACAAGGGGTCTGACCCCCGCCGGGTGGGCTGTGTCCGAGATTTGGCCAGGGAGTGATGTGCCGAGTACGCCCCCCCCCCCCCCCCCCCCCCCCCGAGTCGCTCACACGTTTTGCGGTTTTTCTACCCGTTCGACACCATGCTCCGCCGTGATAGAAAAGCCGGAAGAGACACACCCGACCTGAAGCCCCCCTTGTGTCCGTCACGCCTTGGTGTTGACCAAAACAAGGGTTCTAGGGCCTTGCCCCTCAGGGTGGAGCCTGCACGTTTTTTGTTTAGCCCGATAAGGTTGCCTCTGCCGGGAGGGGAGGGGGGGGTGGGCTCCTCGGCCCATTTCCCTTTCGCGACTGTAAAATACAAAAAAAAAAAAAAAACGTTCTTTATTTCCTGCTGGGTTCGTTCTGCATGGGGTTGACTCCAGAGCCCCACCCCCAACACAAATTCGGCTATGTACCCGACTTGTAGCCCATAAAAATAGAAGATGATGTACTTCGCGCGGGAAAAATTTATTCAAAGGTCGTCGTGTGTTTCGGGTGTTGTGCTTCTCGTGTAAGGAATTCGAAAAAGAAAGGCACCCCCCCCCCCCCCTCCCCCCAGACATGCTCCGCCCCGGCATTGTAGGGATGCGAGGGTCTATGGTCATACGACTACGGCCACATGAGATCGAGTACATCTCTCCTATCGAGTACACCCCCCCCCCCCCCAACCCCAATCGATGGTGACCCGTCTTCTTTATTTTATATTCGTTTTAAACCCCTATTACGGGGGGCCATAGTTAACAGGACCTATGGTATACATAAAAACCTATATGTTTAACCATTTTTACTAACAATATATGGTCCTGTTAACTATGGCCCCCCGTAATAGTATTCATCCTGAGTATTATCTGATTTTCCTTTTCTGCAGGCAGCGCATTTGGCCGAGATGGCCACCCTGAAGGACGAGGTTTCCGAGAAACTTCCGTGGATTGCCGAGAAGGCGTCCGCGGCGGCGAGCAGCCAGTGGCGCAAGCGGGCGGAGGAGGAGACGGAGGCCGTCCGGGTGGAGAGGGACCGGAGGGTTGGAGAGTTGCAGGTGGTTCACAAAACGTCGAGAAAGAGAAAGAGAGAGATGAGATGAGTTCGTTCGCAGTGTCAGAGTGCTACACAAGTGGGTGCGGGGATGTCGCTAGGCCACATTAAGCGGTGAAAGATGGGGGGGGGGGGGGGGCGGGGGGTGCTCATTTGTTGCTCGCCTTGGTCATCAGACCATTGACCACGCATCCCTTTCGAGACGGAGTACCGATGGAGGGGGGGGGGGAGAGAGAGAAGATGTTCCAAATCGACTCGGGCATCCACTACTCTCAATGTATGCGTGCCGGCTTTGATAAACAAATGTGGCATCCCTTCTTCGAAGCACTCTAAGCAACCATTCGTTCCCGTACCTACATAATCCCATGTATCGCCCTCCATCACAGCAGTTTATCCATCGGACGGTACTTCGTACCAGGTACCAGCAGTGTTTACGACGTGATCCAGCTTTGACTTAAACACGGTTGTTAGCCCGCACTATCTCCTCAAAGTCATGCTCATTCCGAGAAAATTCCGAGAACATTCCCGGGCGGTCGGGCTTAGGGCTCAAGGGGTTCCTGCTACTAGTCTTAAGATCCAAGTTTTTTTCAGCCGTTTTTTTTTGTCGACGTCAACCAGCCGTCTGCCTTTCCCTCCCTCTCTTACCGTCGCTGCTCGTGATTTTTAACTTCTCCTGTCGGTGTGGTCGCGGGAAACTGTGAGCTTCCTTGGTTATGCAGCCTCGCCGCTTGAATTCCTCTAGGGCAGACCACCGTAGAGAGAGAGCGTCGAGTTCGCACTAGAAGGGACGCGATCATTTTTCGGCGCCAGTGTTTTCTCCCTCCAATAACTTCCGAAAAAGAAGCGTTTTCGGAAAAGGTCTGCTCGAGAGAAAGAGAGCCTTTTTTTTCCGAAAACAGAGTGTCCGAGAGGGGTTCTACGATGTAGAGGTTTCACCCTATTTTTTGTGACGCTCCTACGCCCCCCCCCCTAAGGTCTAGTGCGGAATTCAACGGAGTACAAATATATGAATACGACTGATCAATGTACGCGCATCTCGTACGTGTACGTGTACGTGTACGTGCGTATTAAGCCCAACAATGAAGAAGAGCACAAGTTACAACACCCATACATACGCGGCCAGGGTCTGTGTCGTGGTCTGAAACATGAGGCGCCCTGAGGTAAGGACGCCGCGGTGGCTCATAAAACTTTTTTTTTTATTTTCCCCAAAGGTGGCAACCTCTGCCGTAGAACGCCTCCCGACTCTATGTGAGCACCCCAAATACCTCCGTTCGAGAGAAACCACGAGCGCTGAAAAAACGACCGCCTCCCCATCGTGCGAGCTCGCAGTGTTCTTGACGGTGTGCACGATGCACGCGTACTGCTGTAGGAGCAAAGGACGGTTTACGTTACCTCCAACGGGACACCCGAGGAGATCTACGGTACAGGTTCACCCTAATTTTTCTGAAGCTCCTCACACTAGGAGCTCCATACCTCACCCGAAGACTCACTACAGCAACAGCAAATTGCTTGCCGATAAATATTCCCATGATCCAAGTACACAAAAAAATGTCATTTTTCGAAACAAGACCGGCCTTCCGACGATTTTGGGTTAAGGAGCCCCGTCATTCAGAAACAAAATGGCGGGGATGTGCTACCTCTATCGTAGAACACGTCACCTCTTTCTTAAAAGGGCCCCCCTTGTACGGGGAGAGAGCGACCGAAACAATGGTTGACACTGGAGGCATCACATTTGAGGGGGAAGTAAAAAAAAACAAATCTGAGATATCACGGCGTCGCCACCCGACGCCAGTTGAAGGGTGAGTACGTAACTTATGCTCTACATTCTTGGGATAGGTAACCATACAGGTTTTTGTGTGTACCGTGGGTTCTATTCACCGTGGTCCCCCGTAACAGCAGTCGCATTAATATGTTTGTCCCCTTTGAATTCCGTATTGTACCTTGGGGGCACTTACCGTAGGAGCCTCAGAAAACTTAGGGTGAAACCTCTAAACAAAAAACGCCTCGATGGTGGTGATAACAACCCGTCTACAAGCCGCACGACGCGCCCGGCAAGTGCGAGTAGGGTCATGTCGCGCCGGGGTTGCACGATTATCTTGCATTGCTACCCCCTAGACCAATTTTCATCACCCCCCCCACCCCGCCCCCCAAATCACGCGGGTAAACAACATCTTCGGCTGTGCAGCAGCCAAGCGAGCGTCGATCGCGCAGAGCGCAAGCGCATCCCGCCCGAGCTCACTCTGCAGCTCGCTCCCGAGGATGTTGGCAGAGCCCTAGCACGCTCCTGAAGCACTCTCTTTTCATACAGGCCTTCGAGTTGGGGCGCTTACTTACATGGTGGGAAAAATACCAAAGTGGGCGGATGTTACAGTTTCTTCCCCGATCGCCACCTTCGATGATACGCGTCTATTCCTGGACCCCATGCCTGCCCCCCCCCCCGCCCCCCCACCCCGACCGCTCGTGCAAAACGCCGATATTGTTATACTGTTGTGCCCAGGTGGCCCTTGCCGAAGGGGAGGCCAGGTGGTACGATCAGCTGGCAGACGCTAGGGTAGAGGCCGGGCGGTACCGGGTAAGCGCCGCACTTCGCACGAGCAAACACCCTTATTTCACCTTCAGCCTTCCTCCAACGGTTTCTCACCTCGGATAGACAGATCATGATCTATATATCTATCTACCTATCATTCCATATACCTACCTGTCTATCTATCTATATATCTACAGATCAGATAGATTATATAGTTCCTCGCCTGCCGTAGCGAGAGGTTCGGCGGAATCTGCCTTACAGGACAGATCCCCACCCAATAGACATGCGCTACTCGTACGTAGATCATGCAGGTTACACAGGGATCCCGCCCGGCAGCATGACCTAGATCCCACAAGATCGGGAACAGATGGCACTTCTGCCTTCCTTGACAGATCTAAATCATCAAATGATCTGTAGATGAACTGAGCGAGACGTGAACCCACGCTTCTCGAGCTCGGTCGCCCCGTTTTATCCGGACAGCCGTGCAATCTTAGGATTTCGGCGACGAGAAGGGTCGCGCCCATCATCAATCATCCAGAGCCAGAGTGTCCCGTTAGTTCACGCAGTCGCTCACGCTTTTTTTCGCTTACGATTTTCGCTCACGATTCGGATCCCCCCCCCCCCCCTATCGGGGCGGGCCCAACGCAGACTGCCGCCGAAAGGCTTACCGCCGAAAATCGGGCGATCCGAAGCGAACTGGAACGGTATCTGGCGAGTGAGGCGACCTCAACCGCTGCACGCAGGGCGCAAAGCTCGATCGATTGCGACGGCGCCGTCCTGAGGGCGGTGAGACGGCCCGCAAGGGATGGGATTGGCGGTGACGGTGGCGGTGGCGGTGGAGGTGGCGGTGGAGGTGGCGGTGGAGGTGGCGAGGGATGTGGCGGGGGCGGGGGTGGAGCAGCGTGGGAACGTGTTCTGCATGCGCAGGTACTATTTTCGGAGAGTCCTCGCCTGAGGAGGCCTACATCCCCACCCCCAAAAAATTGCGTGTGTGTTTTCTTTTTTTCAAGAAAAGTGCACGGTGAGCTCGATCAGCACTCACTCCCACATGGCCACATAGCCTGATGCACGCTACGATAAGGGGCTTCTCACTTGATTATAGTATGAGATCTCAATACCTCAAGACGCTTTCTACGATAGAGGTAGCACATTTCCGATAAACGATTTTTCTGAACGACGGGGTTCCTTAACCCAAAATCGTCGGGGTATCAATCTTGTTTCGAAAAATGACGTTATTGTTTACTTGAGGTATGGGATTATTCAATCGGGATGCAACTCGATTTTCGCTGAAGTCAGTTTTCGGGTGAGGTATGGAGCTCCTCGAGTGAGGAGCGTCAAAAACTTTAGGGCGAACCTCTGTCGTAGAACGCCTCTCAACACCTGCAGTAACCCAAGAAAACATATTTTAGAAAGCTAAAAGTGCAACACGATGAAGCCATCCCGAAACCCTAGGCGCATCTCGAAAGATTATCGTGAGCCACCAATGGTTGCGGAGACCCGTCAGTCTGCGCGCCTCGCCTGGTGAGGTCAATATCGAAAGACTTTTAGGAAACGAGCGACATACTGGGTAGCTACAAGTATGCTCCTTCGTTGATAAGTCTTCATCAGTCACACATATTTGCCTTACAAGGAAAAAAAAGTGCTATATATCCCTGTCGTAGCACCCTTACTTCTTACGGACGGGGCTCCCCGGCTCAAAATCTACACAATATATACCTAATACGTAGAAGCACAGTAATCAAAACCACCTATGCTTAATACGGGGGACCACAGTAAATAGGACCAAATATGTTCAGTGAAAATAGGTAAATATATAGGTTTTTGTGTGTACCATGGGTCCTATGTACTGAGGTTGCCCGTAATAGTAAACATAATTTAGTATACAGTATTTTGTGGATGGGTTGGGTGCCTGATTCTATGGTCTCCCGCAACATATGCTTGTCGTGATGTCGCTAAGCCGCGGGATTGCCTTTCGGGTTAAGGAAGTTTTTTTTTCATCATTGGGGTATGCTGGTAGTACTGATAGTACAAATAGTAGTATATAGCTCCCCGACCGAGCGAGAGGAGCCTCGACAGAGGGGGGGGGAAAAACAGGCGCAACCCCAACGTAGCCCGCGTTGCCTAGTCGTGTCTGTTACGAGTAGCGGTTACGACAGCAGTGCAACCACAACCGTACCCATGTGGACCTCACGCAAAGCTTGCTCTCAGCCGAGACGTTTATCCTTCCCAGACGCTCCCCCCCCCCCCCCCCCCCCCCGCTTCCTGGTGCTCCTTGGCTAGGTGCTCGGGCAGGTGGAGGCCCACATAAACTCGCTCCGGGCTCAGCTGCAGGTCTCGCCCAACCGCGGCACTTTAGACGGCGTCGGCATGAAAATCGAGGAGGGCATGCTCTCTTCCATGGGTAGCAGTCGACGCAGCGCTCCGACAGGAACAGAAGCAGCAGCGGTGGCGGCGGCGGCGACGACGACGGAGGGTGGCACTGCACCGAAGCCAGCCCTCACAGAAGCCAGGGCGAAACACCATGTCCCGCGAACACCGCCTAGCCATGACGGGAACGAGGACGGGCTGACGGAGATGGAGGACATGCGTCTGAACCGCCTTCTACGGTCCACCAACTCCTCCTTGTCCTCTCCCATCGGGATGCCTTCCCCCTCCTCCTCCTGTCTAGACAAACACGCATCCTTACCAGCAAGCAGAACAAGCGGGGGCGACAACGAGACCAGCCCAGCAGTGCAAGCCGACGAGGGCGGCATCCACAGCCACAGCAACACCAACGTTACCGGTCAAGGCAGAAGCGGATTGATTCACGGCAGAGCGGTGGCCGGCGACGAACCGGCGCTCATCAACCACCTCCCCGGCGGCGACACCCCGTCATTTGGAATGGAGGGAGTATCCCGCGAGTTGTTTGGCCCCAGCCCAGAGGTGGAAGCGGGGAGTTCGAGGAGAAATTCTTGCTTTTTCGGTGGCGAGCCTTCAAGGCGTACGGGAGCAGGAGTAAAGGGGCGGGGGGGTGTCGCCGTAGTAGGGCGACGGGCAGACCTGGGGCGAGAGGGGGACGATCTAGAAGACATTTCCGACGGGGGTTTCCACTCCGGGTGCTGGCGTCGAAAGTATGTCCGCGGAGAAATGCGGTGATATGTTGAAACATGTGAAGAAAAAAAATGTCGTTTCATCCGTCGTGTGTTGAGTGGAGTAATGATGTGGCACGATATTTTGCGTGAGATGGAAGGACAGACAGACAGACAGACAGACGGACAGGCAGGCAGACAGACAGACAGACAGACAGACAGACAGACAGACAGACAGACAGACAGACAGACAGACAGACAGACAGACTGACAGACGAGACACACAGGCAGACAGACAGACAGGCAGACGAGACAGACAGACAGACAGACACATACAGACAGACAGACAGACAGACAGACAGACAGACAGACGAGACAGACAGACAGACAGACAGACGAGACACACAGACAGGCAGACAAGACACACAGACAGACATACAGACGAAACACACAGACAGACAGACAGACAGACAGGCAGGCCACTAAACTTGCTTCTAGCAACCGCAGTAGTAGACCACGGAAGAAACGTTGCCTCTCGTGGCGCCAGACAACCGCAATCTCGATACCTCGGTTTCGGGACGGACGGACGGACGTGAAGCATAAATAATTAATAAGCACACGACGTGTCCGTCTTACGCAAAGTCTCTTGCGACCCGAACACTAAGGGCGACGTCACCACCCACAGCCAATCGGGAATTCTTTCATTATTTCCTGAACGTGATGTCACGACCCTCAATGACAGGATTAAAAGCCGAACAGGGGTATCTTCCACCTATCACTTCTTTCCATTAAAAAAAAAACTCCGATAGAACAACTGAGGGCCAAATGGGGGTGGGATGAGGGAACAACCCAATCACACGTCGTCACGCTGAAATAAATCAGCAAGCAGCTTCTGGCACTGACATGTTATGTGGTGGTTCTCATCGAAACCATTGCACCAAGGTCAATAAACATCCGACTGGCCCGCGCCTCTCTATCAATAGATGCTCGTGCGCGGCCGGTCCGACGCCTAACTCTGGCAAGCGTTGCTTTACCAGCTGGAAACGGGTGTCCTCCTCGTCACGGCCACTATCAAAAGGCAAGGAGAGAAGACATCCGGTGTGAAAAACACGCACGCACACAGATCTATCTGCATACGAACAACCGAACAACAAGAAACAACCCTTGGGTGATTACAACGAAATACGCTTCGAATGCATCGCCGGTGAACCCCGGCGTGCCTCACCCGCCACATGCAGCCTGGATCAACCCTTCCTCCCACCAAGACATGCCGCGCAAAAATTCCATCATGTCGTCTGGGGGAGGGCAATAGACCTCCAACCCTTCCCCCATTCCTATTCTTGCCGGCTCTACGGTTTCCTGTCTGCTATCGCTTTCGACACCATCAATAGCTCTGCCCCCAACGATCGGAGGAGGAGGAGAAAAGGAACCCTCCCCAGACATAAATATCTCGGAATTTCCCATCGGCGCTGATCCTCGGATCGTTTCCTCAAGTCCCGAGCGCAGGGCGTCATCACCACCACCACCACCACCACCACCACCACCACCACCGGCAACGTCACCGTTTGCGCGACCAACTTCACCGTCCACGCCGGACACAACGCCTTCATCAATATCAAAACCCCTGGCGATTCCGTCAGCACCTTGAGCACCGTAACCGCGCTCGTTCTCCCCCCCCTGTTGTTTTCTGCTTCGCGCTGCGCGGAGACCATGAACTTCATCAGAACACACTGTTTCTCTCGTGTGGATGTCTTCCCGAACCGTCACTTCTAGTTCCCCCGCGCTCTTGTCTTCCCGAACCGTCACCCCTGGTTCCCCCGCGCTCCAAGCCCCTGACGCCGGGCCGGGCAGCGAAGGCAGCGACAGCCGCAGACAGTGCAGCATCAAGCGACCGGGGGGCGCGCCGTGGTCTCGGACGACTTCCCTGTTGAAAGGGCTGCTGCCGTGCACGGAATCGCCCACCACGGGGTGGCTGAGCCCGTTCAGGTGTCGCCGAATCTGGTGAAACCTGTCGTTAAGGCCACAAGAAAAAAACAAAAAAACGAAAAACAAGAAAATGGTAATTTAAGCGGCGTGTACAATACCGGTGAAACCATCCATCAACGTGGTACGACCGATCAAAAGCCCGGTAAGGTAAGCTACTACTAGGAGGGACCATGGTAAATAGGACCAAATATTGTACGTAAACATATAGTTTTTTGTGTTTACCGTAGGTCCTATTAAATATGCCCCCCCCGTAATAGTACTGTAGTACGTACTCACGCAGTATTAATATAGCTGGGGGGCTATAGTAGCACATAGTAATCATGAGCCACAATGGGCCCCGTGTGTTTTCGCAAGCCATACCCTGGTACTTGGTTCCGATTAGTACCGTATGTTTCCCTGTGATACAGTAGTTTCGGATGCCGATGCCCATATCTTGGTCTGAGGCGATGTAAAGCACATGGCAGGTAGGTTTTGTTTTCAGGTAGCAGCTATGGGGGGGAGGGGGGAGAAGGGTGGGAGGGGAGGTTCACGTAGCAGCTAGGGGGGGGGGGGGTACTCATTGTTGGGGAGGGGGGGGTGGGTATCACCCTAGGGAGAACGAAGCGAGTGCAACCTTTTATGTTTACACACAAACAACGAACGTTGCCACTGCCACTATACCTTCTCTCCCCACGGCCTTTTGCTTCTTGCTTCCGTTCGCCACGCAACAAAAACAAAAAAAAAATGGTTACCATACGATCAATTGTTCGGCCACCATGACAACACGCCATCATACCACACAACACTACATGGGCAGAGCGAAGAGACAAGACACATCGGTATTTTCCATGGCACGCTTACCTTCCAGTGGAAGGCTGGGCAAGGACGAGGCAACAGCGGGGATCTGGGGCGTCCCCTCCCCTGACGAACAGGAAGCGAGTAGACGCCTCCCTCAGTACTTTTTTGTCGTCTTTGATGGGCCTGTCAACCTGCAGGCAAGGGAGTACGAGGTAACGCGAGAAAAAGCAAGGTAGCGCAAGGCAAGGCAAGGCAAGGCAAGGCAAGGCAAGGCAAGGCAAGGCAAGGCAAGGCAAAACAAGGCAAGCCAGGGCAAGGCAAGGCAACGCAAGGCAAATCAGCAAGGCAAGGCAAGGCAAGACAAGGCAAGGCAAGGCAAGGCAAGGCAAGGCAAGGCAAGGCAAGGCAAGGCAAGGCAAGGCAAGGCAAGGCAAGGCAAGGCAAGGCAACGCAACGCAACGCAAGAGGGGCGACGAAAACATCGATAACTTTTTTTGATAAAACGGTAGTACAACGCAGCACACGACGGTACCACCCCACTGCGGCCGCTGAAAACCTCGTTTCCAGTGCCGCCGTTCAATACTCTACACATGTCAGAGACACTACCAGGTATAGTCGAATCTCGCCCATGCTATAACAGACCCGCTTCATATTACCCCCATAACCGCGCGATGCCCTCTTCAACGCTACGAGCACCATTTGCGCAGCAAGGGTGCAATATGCCCGCCACATTTACATTGCCGAAGAAGGGAGGAAAAGGTGTGAGCTCACGGGCCCTGGCATGCCGATGTTCGATAGCACACGATGCTCCCTTCTTCTTGCCATCTCACACGAGCACACCCAGGCACCAACCGTGGGCAGTACCCACGTAGCGCTACGTGCTGCTGCACCGTCTTCCCCCAAAGAAACAAAAACGAAAACCGAACAAACAAAAGTCGAGATAATTAAGAAAAGTGTTCACACACACAAAAAAAAAAAGAGAAAGAAGAAACGAAGGGAGCAGGACAGATAGCGAATAACAACATACACTTGCCGTGAACCAGCCCCTCTCGGCGAACGCCTCCCCGGACCCCCTGACAATCGTCACGTACGTCTTCCTAGACGTCGGGTGAGCGAGGGCCTTGTGCAGCACCTGCGTACCGCCACCCAAGAAACGGTGAACGAGTTCAGAGCAGGGGACACAGCCGAACAGAGCACAACGAAACGACACTGAACGGAGCAAACAGAGCCGGGGAAAAAAAAACACAAATGGAGCGAAGCACGGGGTTGATCGAGCACGCGCTGTGGCCTCATTGACCAGGTATCTCGTGTCAAAATAAAAAAATGGACAACAACAGCCTGTGAGGTCGAGGATTTCGTCGAATCTCATATTTGCAAGCTGTGCGTGATACGTCGATCGCGCGCACTACGGATGTTTTTTCATGGCTGAACTTTTTGCAGTAATGGTGCCTCTATAGTTCCGGCATCATACGCGTCAGGCAACAATACCGGCACTATATGTAGCGGCAACCGGCCCAACTATATACTCCGCACACGGCCATACTGGTCATAGTCTCATCTGCGCCAAGCGATTCCACCGGCACTATATGTAGCGGCAGCCGGCACTAGTACTACTCGACCGGCACTATAGAGGGGCTGGCACTACTGTGATGAGGTTCCTAGTCCCCACGTTGCGGCGCACCTTGGATGCCTCCGGGCTGAAGCCGACGAGAAGGCACCCGGAGGTGCCTCGATCCAAGCGATGCGGGATGTAGATGCGTTGCCCCAGCTGGTTTCGGGCTGATAAACAGCGGCAGCAAGAGCAACAGGAAGAATGAGAAGAACGACACAGATCAAACCATAACAATGGGACCAACAGAAAAACAACAACAACAATAACAACAGCAGCAACCACCACCACCACTACATCAACAGCAGCAACAGCAACAACAGCAATAGCAACATCAACATCATTTTTTTCCCCGCAGATTATTGTCAGCGACATCCATAGCAACAGCAGCGACAGCAACAAAGACGGCAAACAGATTGCTGACAGCGACATTCGGCAGGACAAGGTCGAGAGCCGCACGCGCCATTCTGGGGTCACCGACTCCGAGGGTCAGGTCAGCTGGTGTCACGTCTCCTCGCTGCTGAGGAGTGCCTTTGCCGCTACATTACACACCAAGAAAGGAGCGCCTGTCACGCAGAGTCCGTCGCATTGTTATGTTCAATCGTAGAGCGGCCCGATAGGGTTCTGGACAACCACCACAAAGGCAGCCCCTGCTTACGGTGAACCGCGCAATAGAGGGAGAGTCGCGCTCCGTCCCGTTCATATGTTTCGCACCCTTTTTTCTCGCGGGGGCGCAACGCTCCGGCCAGAGATGATCTGCAGATGATCTGCAGATCATCAGTTCCCGTCGTTCATGACCGAAATCCTTCAGGGAAGACGGATGGATAGATAGATGGATACATTCCTGGTCTGCATGATCTAGCTCATCTTGCCGGGTTGGAGCTGTACCATCTGGAAGATTTAGCACGACGTGCTTCCTGGGCTAGATCTGTACTACACAGATCCTGCACGGCATATCCTAACGGCAGTTTAGGAGGGTTTAGATCATGGTCCGCCGGCAGATGATATGTCTGATGCCTGAAACCGTCGGCATAATTCCGTGTAACGCCCCAGACCCTGCTTGTTCGCGCATGCGGGTCGTTGGTTTCGGTGCCTCCTCCTGAAGTGGCGCAGATCGGAGACCCCGGTGCACATCCTTCCAATCTCCTAAATATCGCTAAGGTCTTCCGTACGTGCCACTGGCCACAGCCTGGCGACCACGTGATTATTTGCAAGCGCTCCGCGCGTCCTATGAACATAATCATCCTCACTACCCCGCGCCGCCCACCTTTCTGCAAGACGAACTCCTTGTCTTTTGTGCCGAACTCCGGTCGGTGCACGTGCATCAGTGGCGGTTTGCAGACGGCGCTGAAAACGCCGGTACAAGGCAACACCGTAGGACAGCACCACATCAGTATCATATTATATACCTGGTACTGCAGGATGACATCATGTATACCCGGTTTATTGGTGGTGGGGTCAACGAAGATGTCAGGAGACGAAACACTTGCTCCGGTCTGTGACGGGCGACCAGTTAGACTTGATATCCAAGTTTCCCACCGTAATTATCGAAGTTTCCCCCCCCCCCCCCCCTGGTTTTCATCTTTTCCTCTTGAAAATAACAAAAAAAAAACAGGAAAAACAGGAAACATATACAGTTAAAAAATCAAGAACTTCAACAGAGGGAAAAACGTCAAAAAACGGTTACACTGTAGCATTCCTCTCCGAGGAAACAAAATCAGGAAAATCAGGAAAACAAAAAAATATGGCAATCCCCACTCCCTACCGGGAAACTAAGAAAAAGTAGGACAACACCTTTTTCGATAGTAAAGGGTCTTATTGATAGTGCCGTGCCATTCTGTGCCGAAATTTCCGGGCCGTGTTGGTATATTGATATTAGTACCGAAACGATCCATAAATTTTCGGACAGAGCAGTAGTTCCTCAAGGTCTGCCCGCCCCCCCCCCAACCCCCCCCAACCCCCCCAAAAAAACGTCTCCTGACATAACTGGTGTCACGGGGGGTGACATACAACAGAGAGCCGGGATACCAACACACAAAACACCGGAGTAGAATAGGAGCGGAGGTTTGTCCTGTCGGAGAGACGGGGGGAGGGGTGTACTCGATATCATGCATGGCCGTAGTCGAATGACCATAGACCCTCGCATCCCTACAATGATGGGGTGGAGCACGCCGGGTTTTTACCGACCAGGGAGACATTGTGCTCGCACCAAGCGCGAAGCAAAACGTGAGGTGTCCGGCGAGTCGCTTGCGGGATGAGCTGCATCCTACTAAAAACCGCTTTTCAGGCGGATTTTCTCGCATATGGATTAAAGCGTCAATGAATTGATTTGTTTTTCTGGTGTGGCCACTTCGAGAGACAGCAATTGGTATAGTACAGTATGCAATTGCCTCGTGTGCGCACTACCATATACCTGGTACACACTACGTGGTACGTGGTACGACCACCCCCCTTATGCGGAGTTAAGGCCCTCCACCCCAGACAAGAGGGGGTGTACTCATTGTCATGCATGGCCGTCGTCGTGTGAACATAGACCCTCGCATCCCTATTACAATGCCGGGACGGAGACGCGGAGGGTTTCCACCGACCAGGCAGACAAGGGGGGGGCGGGGGGGTAAGGGGAGGGGTGCTTACCACTCATTCGGGGAAATGGCTTGACAAATACTGCGAACGAGACGAATATAAACACAACACAACTGTGGTAGTGGTCCATCTGTATTGCCGGTATGTGCCAGCAGCCCAATGCACCGGTATTATAGCGGCAACCGGAATTATTCCGCACACCACCTGCCACACTGGTAACTCCCTTCTGTGACAAGCGATTTCATTGGCTATCTATCGGGCACCGGCACTAGTGAAGCAGCAAAAATAGAGGGACGGGACCCCTATTGTAACCCTAAACCAGAAGGCTAAGCCAATCAGACCAAATCAACAACCCCAAGACCCCAAGGCTGCGCCAACCAGAACCAATCAACCATATATTAGCGTTGAATCTCTTTTCTTGTACACAGAGTACCTCAACCATTTTTCCCGGATACGCGCTGAGCTCTACCAGCACACAAACGGTCCCCTACATACATGGAGGTTATGTAGGGACACACCGCGCAGGGCGAGAAAAATAAGGATCGTTTATACATTCATATGAATACGAAGAGGTGCTTATATTTCCGCCCAACGCGGTGGTGGTGCTTGGCAAAAGAAACACCCTGCCGTAGACCATGTCGACAACAACCACAACCAGAACGCGGCAAGTGTTCAACTCCGATAGTGTCCCCGATCAACACCAGCCCACCCACACAGGGGCGACGGTCATCAATTCTACCGTGATTTTTCTTTTTGTCCCCACCCCCCGAGCAGCACAGCCGTACGTAGCATTACGAACGAATGGGACCTACGTTACACCCCAAAACCTATATATTTACCTATTTTTGCTAACAACATTTGGTCCTATCTACCATGGTCTCCCGTAATAGTAGTGTGCTGGTAAGGGGCTGACAAGACATCGAATAGTTACCCCAAGAGCGTGCCTTAGGCCCCTTCAAAACATAACCTGGATGGAACAGTATTTGACCAGAATAATTGCTACCTGGTGCGTACCTGATTGGTTGCGAACGCGAATGATAGATCCCCTGCAGCCCGGTGTGAAGCAGCGGCTTTAGGATGAGGAAGAAAACGTGTTGAAAACCCCCTTTTTTTCTTAAGAATCGAAACATGTACTATCAACAACAACATCCTTCGACACGACATTCAAACAAAAACTGAGGGATTATTTCCGGATCGCCTTCTCATATCACGAAACAAGCACAACGACAGCCGTCAACATGAACTCAATCAAGCAACTGAGGGATTGTTTCTGGATCGCCCTCTTTTTCTGTTTCGGCGGACCGAACGGCCTGACCGAACGGGCACAAACATGGCCCCGGTAGATCGATGGAGGTGGACACTAAGAGCGGACCAACACGCTGCTGTTGTTGTACCGTGGCGTCGTGGCATGTGTAAGATGTTATACCGTTCGTACCGACTTGGCGGGCTAGGTCCAGGATTCTGCTGACCCAAACACAGTCTTTTACCCAGGAACGAAACGGATGACCACGGGCAGTATCGTTCCGTTCCGTTCTGTCCCACAAGGTCGAAGAGGGCTAAGACACGCCCTTATGTATTCCTTAGGCTCAGCGAAGCATAAACGCCGGAGCAGGGCACTACTACCCAGCCGCCGAACACCTGAAAGGGGAAGGACACTACTCAAGGATCAAATCATCAACATCATTTATTGTTTAGTCGTTACCAGCCGGATACTGCAGGCAGTGCTTCTATCCCCCCCCCCCCCCCCGGTTTGCTCGCCACCCTCCTTCCCTGTCCGTCATGAGCTTCAACATCGATCACTCACTGATAGTGTTGAACAGATATTAACTCATAGATAGTGTAGGAAATCTCTTTCCACTCTGTCCCTCAATGTAAGATTTGTTTGTATTGAATTTTAGGATTACATTGGTGCCTACGTATACTTCTGGACAGAGTGGTACCGTATATCGGGCGTGCTTGGCACCTCCCCCGTGTTCTTGATGCGGGCAGTGAACGAAACCTCCCTTGGGTGTAAACTATCTAAATCGTATCCAATACGAACTTGTTTTGCTTACGATCGGTGTCGTACACATGGAACTCGATTCTCCAACACACTCTATTACGGGGGACCACGTTAAACAGGACCTACGGTGCAGTCAAAAACCTAAACATTTCGCTATTTTTAGCAACAATATTTGGTCCTAGTTACTAAGGTCTCCCAGAAAAAGACGAAATTCGAGGGAATCGAAGCATCAAAGGAAAACCTACCTCGTACCAGGTGTCTCTATACTGTGCACAAGTCAAACCCCAGCTTATTGTTCTGCCACAGGTATCTGTCGAGAACAGTCGACAGGAGGATGGACATGTGTGTGTTCTCCACATTAAACCGTTCTTTCTACCCGTCGACATCCAGCACAACCACTTGGTGTCAGAGCCGATTCTTCAATCCTATTACTATTTTAGAGAGATACAAGTTCTCAGAGGTCACGAGATTACGCCACGGATACTATTAATACCTGGTACATTGTGGTGCAGCAAGCTGACTAGACAATGCGATTGGTTGCACTGGCTGTTGCACCGCGCGTGTGAGCTTACTGCTGCCGTACCCGTTCCCAGAGGAGCTAAGTACGTACTGCTTAGTGTACCTGTTTATATCATGATACAGAAAGGAAATATAAATATGCGAGCACGTAACTGCTGCACTATTACGGGGGACCATATTAAATAGGACCTACAGCTCATATAAAAACCTACCCTGGTATATATTTCGCTATTTTTTCTAACAATAGGTCCCCTGTAATACGAGTACATATCATATACCTGGTACCAGGTAATCACGATCGGCAGTGTTTTATACCAGTACCTGGTACCTGGTATATCGATATACCTGGTACGTAGGCAAAAAAGAGAGGCCTTTTTCAAATGAGGGCCCCTGCGTATGTCTGTACTCGCAGCAACTCTGTTACATACATTGCTAACGAAAGACCCCGAACTCACGCGAAGTTCTGGTCTTGATGTAGCACATCTAAAGGCGGGGTCGGCTGAGCAGGCGCCCCTAGGGGTGCTGTCGGTGGTGGTGGTGGTGGTGGTGGTGGTGGTGGTGGTGGTGGTGGTGGTGATGGTGTTGGTGGTGGTAGTGCCCTCGCGGAGTCCGACGAACCTACACCAGAAAACCCGACCTTGTGCTCTACAGCGCGTCCCGCTCTATTTTTCTTAGCTGTTGTTGTCGATGTCGTCGTGGTTTGGGAATCCTTGTCATGGCAAGATCCTGCTGTTGCGGATCGGACGCTGGCAACACCGGCACCCTCCAGCTCCCCTTTTTCCTTCCCACCGCCGTCTCTCTCTACTGATGATAGTGGGTCGAGTCTTGCTGGTTCTCCCTGGTCATATTGCTGCTGCTGGTGCTGCTGTTGCGGTGTCGTCGAAAGAAACTCTCGCCCACGCCGGAAGCTCCGCTTCGAAGCACAATTGTCAACGCTAGAGGTGCGCCTGTACTCCCAGCGTTGCGCTGAGGGCGAGGCTCCGCATGGCAAGCGGATGGAGTAAGGGCAGAAGCCCAGGGCACCACATGCGGCGATACGGCAGGCACTCTGCAGCAGCATCGGCTGGGTGGGCCCTACTGCTGAGAGCTCGTTCTGCAGCCCAAGCTTCAGGATTGAGGACGACGCAGGTCTGGTCTCACGTCAACTTGTTCAAGTTGTAAAACACACCGCCGTAAAAAATGCAGTTGGAGTAGGACCTCTCTCTCTGCCTTCGAATAGCAGATTTACGACGGCGTAAGCTTGAACTCAAAATAGCCGCGGAGTCTTCCTCACTGGCACTCAGCCCAAGCGCCAGACAGCTGGACGAGGAGCGCGATGCAGCAAGCTCTTTGACTGACCCGCTAAAACGGGTTTTATGCCTCGTACACAGCTGAGGGCTGCCCTTCCATGTAAAGCCACCCAGGATGAAGAACACCCTGGTCGGCATCTTCTCTCTTCTCTGATTTTCGTGCAGCCGTGGGCGAGAAAAGTGTTATCCCGCCTTCGAAAGCACCGGCCGTGCTTTACAGCCTCTGCGGCTAGACCCAGGGACGAACACCTACCCTCACCACCCCCCGCCTAGGATCTGCTTCTTCACGGAGCCTCGCCTGGACCGCGCTCGAATTTGAAGTGCAAATCGCGAGTTTGATAATTGGAACCGCCAACTGGTATTGGGAATTGCGAAGACAGAACGGCCGAGTACCGTACTCAAGCTAACCCGTCACTTAGCTGGTTGCTGTGGTCCTCGACCGTCTCCCAATCGCGTCCGGTATCTCCCTGGGGCCTGGAGAAGAAGGAACACCTGGTTCCTCCCTCATACCACCTCCGTCGGACCGCCTCATTCCCAGCGCACTGGGCCTGCTGTCTGAGGCAAGCCGATTGGAATTAAAAAAGGGAAGAGAAAAAAGGGAAGGGAATAACAAGGCGGCATCAAGCGCCGACTGCTGGGTGGGAGAGGACGGAGAGGAAAGGGGCTTGCTGAGTGCTACGGAGCGCCTGCACAGAGAAGGACGATCACTGCGTCATGTCAGCACTGGAGACAGGAATAGTTGAATGGGTGAGTGGGTTCCTTGGGGCTGATGCGATACATGCTTTGTCTGCTCCAGGGCCTTGAGGGCTCCTGTCGCTCGTCATGTATACCAGGTATATGACCTCGTATACCGGTTCCTGCTGCTGGCTGCTGCTGGCTGCTGCTGCTGCTTGCGACCTCATTTTTTTTCATGTTGATTTTGTCAGTACAGCAGTATTTAGCAGAATAGCTCGAACAGCGTGTACTGCGTATACCTGGTATACTGCTGTACTCCTGTGCTGTACGAGACGAGTACCTTTATTAACCCCTTTTTAGAACCGCAGTCCCGTTTTGGAAAGAAACTACTTAAAACTTGAGTGGTTTGTCCCCGAAACGGAACTGCGGTTCTAAAAGGCAATTCTCTACACTGCTGTCTGTTACAGCAGTAGCAGTATAAAGCAGCGCAAGCAGGCTACCGCCGTGTGACACTATTCACTCTGACAGCACTCCAGATAGCAGGCAGGTGTGTTCTTTCGTTTTCACGACTACCGTGCGTTTCGTACGGTGCAGGCAGCACTTCAGACAGCATCCGCTGTACGAGTAGTCAGCAGCCACGAGTTGGTTAGTGGTGGGAACCGGGGTACTCTTGTGTTATAGTTGAGAGGATATACCCGTGGCCATGTTAGTTCAGTTTGCACATTGGTTTTATCTTGTGTGCGCTTTCTTCGTCTCGTGTATTTTGAGGCAGCCGAATTTTCGTTTTTTTTTCGTTTTTCGGATCTTCCTAGGGCTCCAGCACCTTTGTGTGACCACGGACTCCTTCGTCAGAGAGTTAATGTGAGAACAACAACAACAACTATTAATAGGGTGATGAGGTAGCACACCCCCTTCGGACGATTTTTCGAAGCGAGTTCTCGACAACGGAGAGGGCGCACTGAATACGACCACCGATGCGTCTACCAGGGCAACCTTCTATCATTAATAGTAGACGAAATCTTGCCCCACGTGTTCCCGAGGAAACCGGCTTTGATGAACTTCGTCCCACAGCCCAGGAGGTACAGCAGTAGGTGGTGTGTTGTCGTCAAGCAAGGTTTTCGACAGCCGACGGCAGGCACACCCTTTGTTCACCTTCGCCCGTGACCAGAGCATCCCAGCATGACATCGTCGTGAGTCCCAACAATCCGCAAGCACCCTACTCTGTACTATCAATACTATACTGCAGTACTGTACGTACAGTAAACAAACACTACAGCAGTACACGTGCAGCAGATTATTCTGTGAAATACCATTACGTATCTATGTACCAGGTACCTGGTACCTGGTACCTGGTATGTTGTTTTTCACGAATCAAGCATAAAACACATTGCGTAAAGTCAACTATTAATACCGCTGTACTCGAAGCAACATGGGTTTATTTTCGGATCGCCGGCACAGGTACCCCTGCGGTACCGGTACGTTTTGTCTTATCCCTTTTAGAATCGCAGTCCCGTTTTGGGGACAAACTACTCAATTTCTAAGTAGTTTCCCCCCAAACTGGGACAGCAGTTCTAAAAGTTATTCCACCAGGTAGTGCCTCGTACCAGTGTCTGCATACCTGGTACGAGTACGTGGTACCAGATACGTAACGGCCTTCGCATGGCCCGGCGATTGCTTGTCGGGGCCGCGTTCGTACTCGGTACGTACTCGTGTACGTACTCACGTGTGCGCATGATACTCGTCCTGTGTGGTACACCTCAGGCAACCTGTCACACGTCTACACAGGCACAGCACCTCAGAAGGTGCTCTCTTCGTATCATACATAGCAAAGCGCTATCATATCAATACGTTACTGACTACTGCACGAACGAGTCTGACCATTGTTAATATTTATGGTACGATTCACACCGCGTTTGCTCCCCACGATGTACGCGCGATCACTGGTGTTGGGGTGTTTGCGCAAGTATGAGTAAGACAGGCCTTCCTTGCCTAGGCCCTAGGCTTGACAACTAGGTGTGGGGGGCGAAGCGATCTCGCTTGGATATGATAGAGCTGCTGCCCGTCCAGGAGAGGTCCCTTAGATGTCATAGTAGATGTGCCAACAACGAATAGAGTCTTTCAGTGCACAACGGCCAGCTGGGACACCAACCCAGCAGGCCTCTGGTTTGGGCTAGGGTTGGGGGTTGAATTCCGGGTCGGCGTGCTGGCCGCCGTTATAGCCCGAGTAATCTCACCGTCGGGAAGAAAACGCCTCACCGTTTCGTGACCAAACCCCATCATACCTCATTACAACGGAATCATTTTATTCGGTCACGTCTGCGGAAGGTCTCGTGAACGGGCATATTTACGCCCGCTGTGGCGAAGCACGCGACCTCAATGACGTACGTACGTCTTGATCGATTGGAAAAGACTGGTCAGGCTGTTTCCTACGCGGTTCGATGTCGAGCTTGAGATTTATGTTTTTCGATCCTCAAAATGAAAAGCGTCTGCTTGCTATGCAGTCCGAACAAGCAAAAAATGACCGCAATTTTTCGATGTGAGAATCTGATCGCCCAAGTTGTCAGATTTTGGCCCGAAGTCCGACGACTTGGACCATCAGATTTTTATGTCGAAAAATGGCATGGTCGCTGAATTCAAGATGTTATCCACGCCAGCAAGCAGCGGCGGAACGATCAAGTGAGTTGGATGGCGACACAGCTGTATAGCGACGTTGCTTCGCGCTCGACGCGCAGTCGGCGGTCGGCGCGTCTCTCCGTGGGCACACTACAGCAGTCGGCGAAGTCGGGCTCGGGCCTAGAGTCCAAGAAAAGCGCACTTGGCGCTCACATCTCCGTGGATACGTACTCGTAGACTAAAGCAGCAGCAGTCAGTCTGTCAGTGTGCTGGGTTCGGATGCTTCATTGTGTCAAAATACTACTGTTTTTTACCAAGACAGGTTGACTCGAGAGCGCTTGGCACGTCTCTTCGCCGCCAGACCAGAGGTAGTCAGCGTGGGGTCGGACGCTTGGGTCCTCCGCGCAATGCAACACACTCGGCGCGTCTCTTCGCGCCGCCAGACCACAACAGCTGCAGTTGATCTCTTGCGTTTCCTCGAATCTCTGCGCGCACATTAAATATGTTTTTTTTTCCGCATGGGAAGACCGTTTCGATTTTGTGAACTTCTCAGCGGAAAATGCGGTCGGGTCAAATCCGAAGCCCGAAAATCTGAACCTCATAGGAAATAGTCTCCGGCCAGAAACGCGCCAGCCAGATGCAAAGACGCACAGCTACTGCTGCTGTACGTACATATATATATAGACATAAATACTTCAATCGTCCGACCCTCCGCTTTGTAGCTCGTTATGTTCTCCCATCTCACAGCCCTCCGACTGCAGATCGAGATGTTATTTGTTCGGGATCGATCCTCGAGTGCCGTTCCTTCTTTGCATGTTTTCTTCGCGTTATTAATATTAATATTTTTTAATAGTATGCTCGATTTGTTCCCCCCTTTTTTTCTTTTTTTCTTTTTTCTTTTTCGTTTTTTTTTCAGCTATACCCTGGTACGTTTTTTTTGGCGAGGGAGTCTGTACGAACCTGTTTTTCAACTTTCGTTTCGCGCTCCTCAAGTTATCGCACCCTACTACCAGTATATACTACCAGGTACCATGGTACCTGGTATTATTATATGTAACACACGTGAACGAGATTGATTCTGCTTCAACTACTGCAATACCTCCCCAAGTAGATCGACATACATACGAAGGAAGAAAGGGCGGATTTTTTTCTCGCGACAAAAAAAATGCAAGGCGCGAAGCGTCGCGGGGAGGCGGGAGGAGAGCCTCCTGCAGTTTTTGTTGTTTGTTGTTGTTGTTCTCACATTAACTCACAATGCAATGCAGTCCGTGGTCGCAGGACAGGCTCCAATAACTCTGGAGTGGAAGAAATACCTCAAGTAAAAACAGAGGCAAAAAATAAATAAATAAATAAAAAAAATAGTATATATGTATGTATGTACCAGGTATGTATGTATGTATGTACCAGGTATGTATGTATGTATGTATGTTTGTAGGTATGTATTAGACTCCGGATCTGAGTCGCGGCTATAATATTAGTATTAATAGGAGAAGGAGCGAGAAATGAGAGGAGGGTGAAGAGAAGAAATGGAAAGAAGAAACTTTGGGAGATGTCATCGTGGTCAGCCGACTTACAGCTGTACGAAGCAGTGTACTTTTAATACTACTCTGTAGAGTTACGATATTAGTATACTTGCAAAGGTTACGTTTCTTTTATCTCCGACATGCCGCGAGCGCTAGCGCGGCCGAGGCTACCCTCGGCAAAGGGGGTTCGAAGTTGGGGCCGGCGAGCAATACGTATGGTGTCAGGAAGCAAAAGACGGAGAAGCGCACCCCATCGAGATAAAACGCGAAATATGGGCTCGGAATCACATGGTACGTCTGAGAAATGCTGTGAAGCACTGACAGCTCAGGACGATGACTATCGTGCATGTGTTTGTGTGGTGCACTGTGTTCCCAATCACATATATACTGCACTACAGGGGTTGTGATGACTACGTAACTTATGCCAGGATACCAGGTCTTATGCCGGGCATGTACCTGGTCACTCCCTACCTCCATCATGCTGGTATCATATAATTTTTACGAATATTTATAAAATTAAGAAACAACAGCTGTGAAATCGAGGATTTCGTCAAAACTCAAAATTTCAAGCTGTGTGTGCTATTATACCTCGATCGCGCGTACTATGGGCTTTATATGGCCTGGTGCAGGGTACACAGTCCGCATACGAGGAAGACAAAAATCTGAAGCTCCAGACTTCAGGGAGTGGGTGTGTCTACTGTTGTATGCTGCATTCGGGAAATGAAAATAAAAGTATACTTCCGGAAGTTGCACGCAGCTTGCCACGAGGTATCATGGGAGGAAGGGTTTGCATATACTCGCACGTGTTGTTGTTGTTGTTGTCGTTGTTGTTGCTATTATTGTTGCTAATCTTAGGGTTGTTCTCAGATTAAGTCTCAAATCAACGAGTCCGTGGTCACACGAAGGTGCTGGAGCCCTATTAACCCTTTTAGGACCGCAGTCCCGTTTTTGGGGGACGAACCACTTGCAATTTGAGTGATTTGTCCCCAAAACGGGACTGCGGCTCTCAAGGGGTGAATAGGGAGAAGAATTATACCACGAAGAAGAAAATAAATTTCGGCTTGGTAGCACGACACGACGCTTGTTTCCTAAAACTTTACGAAACGAAGAAGGTGCACGCATTCAATGAAATCAATGTGCAAACAGAACTAACGTGGCCGCGGGTATCCGCTCAACTACCGCACAGAGCTCCCCCCGTTTCCACGACGATCAACTCGTGCGTACTGACTACAGCGGTTGCTGTCTGGAGTGCTGCCTGCACCGTACGAAACGCACGTCAGTCGCGAACACAGAGAGGGGCACGCCTCCCTGCTGTTTGGGTTGCTGCTAGTTGTGACGACTCGCGGACATGAAGTGAAAAGAAAAAGCAAATCGAACCGGAAACCACCATACAAATATCAACGATCGCGAGATCTTCCCGGACTGTCTGACCAAAAGGTGCAGCACAGCAGCTATGATACCACCTCCCTTATGAAAACCGACGAGCAGTGGGAACGCTGAACCTCATGCGCGATAAAAATGAAGGCACGTATCGGGGGGGGGGGGGGGGGGGGGGGGCGGGACGAGTGATCACGGCTTTGTCCAGATAGACCGCTGAGGGTAAAACCTTCTATGAGTTGAGCTGGAAAGTAGTGATGAAAAAAAGGGGAAAAAATGTCCCGTTTTGGGGACAAACCGCTCAAATTCTAAGTTTGTCCCCAAAACAGGACTGCGGTTCAAAAAGGAGGGGCGGCACCCCCTCGACGGGGGAGGAGATCGAAGCGAGCCAGATCAGCCCCCTCCCGGGCCGACTGAAGCCGATAAGTCGGCTGGCCATCAGCTGGCTTCGACAACCGACTTGCCGACTTGGGGTCGGACGATAAATCGGCTGGCCATGAGCTAGCTTCGCCAGCCGACTTGCCCGACTCAAGCCAGTTTAGTTGGCTAACGACATCTACCGATTATCAACAGTTGTTGGTTTGTCGTGGGATCCTTCCCGCTCCCAGCTGTACTGTGCCGCTCTGGGTGGGAATATACGGATCTTTTAGGCTTTAAGATCAAGGTGTAAGGGGCTTGTTTTTACGCCCAGATTGGCACATATTAGCCGTTGTTGGACCTCAGGTATGCCGAGCGAATACATGAACTGCTACTATAACGGGGGGACCATAGTAAATAGGACCTATGGTAAACACAAAAACCTAAATATTTACCTATCTTTCCTAACAATATTTGGTCCTATTTTCTACCGGTACGAGGGTATGGCCCCCGTAACACTGCTGATGCTATTAATACTTGAAGTATCACTGTGGATGGCTCTGACGGAAATGTACGGGCCCTTATGCATTGATACGTCTACACGAACGGTCCTTGAATTTTCGTGCGCAGCCGTCTATTAATAGTGCCAGCACCCAACCGTTCGTGTGGTTTGTAGTGTCGTGATGTGTCCATGCAGCGCGCGTTAGGTCTACGGAGCTGGTCAGTTGGGATCATGGGATCATGGGCCGCTTCTCGACCGACGCTGTACGTGTAGTCGCCACTTGTTTTGCTCGTTGTCCCCCTCCCGAGTAACCAAGCGGTTGAACTGTTGGCACCTCTTACAGATGATGATCTATCTGATCGGTCTACAGATAAGAGCATCTATGAACCCCACCTGCCGTTTCGAGAGTTTGTGCAGGATCTGTACGGTACGTGCCCGAGCCAGGAGGAAGCATTCCCTACGGTAGAGATGGAACAGATTGGACAGCTCCCACCGGGTAACACGATCGGGAGTGTAGAGGTTATGCATCCGCCTTGAACGGTCTAGTGATCGTGAAGTGGCGAATCGATGGTCCGTCCGTGCTACGTTTGGCGTCGTAAAAGTCATGAAGCGCGCGTTCGGTCTACGTTGTCACCTCCGTTCGGATGGTAGGTGCCTTCGTCTTTGCTACTCGTGCCTCAGCGAGCTATCACAGGCCTGCTTCTCGTGACCGACGCTGTAATTTGTTAGCGGTAGGAGGGGTTTGTCGACTATCAACTACTCGGCAGGCGTCGTTGGCCAACTAACTGGCTGAAGTCGACAAGTCGGCGTAACGGAGCCAGCTGAGGGCCAGCCGACTTCCCGACTCGCACCTCCAGAAAACGGCTAACTATTTTTCAGTCCGACTATTAACAACGAGTATCAACAGTCGGCGACTTAAGCCCTTCCTTTAGTTAGGACTGCGGTCCCATTTTGGGGGCAGACTACTCAGAATTAGAGGGGTTTGTCCCCAACACGGGACTGACTGCAGTTTTTGCCCTGGAGGGGTTTTAACCCTTTCAGAGCGAAACTGTAGTTCCGTTTTGGGGGCAAATCGCTTCGAAGTCGGCTGGTTTTGTGCGCAAAACGGGACGACAATTCTTGAAAGGCTTGAGTCGTGCCGACTCGCTCTACCGTAGTAATCGTTGTCCCCCTCTAAAGGTACCCAGATGGTTGATTTTTACCACTCTGCCGTGCCGCCGTAAAGAAGAGCGTTGACTGCGCACTCCGGGGGGTGCGATCGTTTTGTCAACGGCGATTATTTTTTCTCGACAACATGGCGAAGGGTGTCGGCAAATACCGTACGAGGTACAATTTATTTTCGGAAAGGGTCATCGACCAGTTTTTTGTTGTTGTTGTTCCCCGAAACCACTTTTGTTCGGAAATTTTGGCAACCCTCCGGTTTTCGGAAGTAAGTAAAACGAACGCCGAGAAACGATAATAGCACCACTGCTGTGGTCCGAAGTCGACGCTCTTAATCCCGAGCGTAGCACAGCAGAGTATGCAGTATTTCTATTAACTGTACGCATGGTACTACACGCAGTACACGCACAGTAGTATGGCTGCTGCTGCTGCTGCTGCTGCTGCTGCTGCTGCTGAGAATGCCGCAGCCGTCTACATCCATGCCCACGGGTCGCAGTCGTGCTTCACTATTATACCATCAAACGCACGGTAGTGACCTACTTCCTGATACTATCTCACCAGGAGATTGGACCCACTTCTGGCCTGGTATATTCGTCCTCGACTGTTGCTGTTCTGTCGCTGCTACTGCTGCTGCTGCTGCTGCCACCGATATTCTGCAGGTAGAAGCTTTTTTTGGTTACTGCGATTGGCTTGAAACTGCTACGTAGAACTTCTGAAACCGTCATAAAACTATCAAGATGTTAATCATGATAGACTATTACGGGGGACCATAGTTAACAGGACCGAATATTGTGCGTAAAAATGGTTCAATATATAGGTTTCTATGTACACCATAGGTCCTGTTAACCATGGCCCCCCCGTGATAATACTGTTGATACTGTGGAGAGCAGGGCTGTTCATGGGGTGACGACCCGACCCGCTGGTCGGGCCAGGAGGGCTCCAACATCTCACGGGTCGGGTCAGAAGGTCTTCGAAATTTCACGCGTCGGGTCCGGGTCGGGGTTAGAGGTGATAGGGCGACGAACCCTACGGTACGCGTTGACACCAAAATCCCAGGAGGCCCGCCTCTCCGGGCTTGTCCAGGCACCTTTTTTGTCTTGGAGGGCTATTACGGGGGACCGCAGTAAATAGGACCAAATTTTGTTGGTAAAAATAGCGAAATATGTAGGTGTTTGTGTGTACCGCAGGTCCTATTTAATATGCCCCCCCGTAATAGCGTGGGCGTAGGAGTCAAGGGGTTAAACTGCGGTCTCCTTGTGTAGGATATCGTATGACATTGATACCTGGTGTATACACGTATTACGGGGGACCATAGTTAATAGGACCTACTGTACACATAAAAACCTACATATTTAAATATTTTTATCAACAACATTCGGTCCTATTAACTATGGTCCCCCGTAATAGCATCTCTTCGTGGATAAAAATGCCACGCCTTCCGCTTGCTTGCTAGCTTGCTTGCTTGCTTTCGCGCTAAATAAGCATGGCTGCTGTTCGTCCTCCCTGTTTCCCATGCTGCTGTTTCTGTTTTGTTTGTTGTTTTGTTGTTGTTCCTTTTGCTGATGCTTTTTGGTGGGGCAGGTGAACACGTTCGACCTATCATCGCCTTGCGGTGACGTGTCCGACCTCTCGGATGGCGTCGCTCTTTCGGAAGTCCTCCTTGAAATGTGAGACAAGACCCCACCCCCCCCCCCCCTGCCCCCCCCCTCTCTCGCGCAGCCGCCGCACGATTGCACCGGCCGCCGCTGTTAGTATCCCTTGTGCCGCACAGTAGTACTGCTAAAAACAATCCTGCACTAATTTCGAGTGGTACGTACCTAACAAGGGGGCTGCAGCGCAAAAGGTAGGGGTGGGCACTGGCTGACTCAAATCAGTAGGGGAGTAGTTGCTGCCATCAAAACCAATTATTACGGGAGACCATATTAAATTCCAGGTAGGACCTACGACACACACACAAAAACCTGCCTGGTATATATTTAGCTGTTTTTACTAACAATATTTGGTTCTATTTACTATGGTCCCCCGTAGTAGTATACCGGCTGGATTGCAGCAGTATTCTGTCTCTTCCTCTCTACATTCTCTCTTCCCGAAACGCCTCTATTTTTAATAGTGGGTTTCCGTAGTGTAGTATGGCGTGTGGGGGGACGTGATATTAAAACTACTGGCGAACATACTGACCAGGTCAATCAGTAGATTACCACTGCAAGTACATACTGTGCCAGTGCCAAGCCCCAACAAAAGGGGTTATAAAGTAAACCCACACATTTTGGGTGAAACTAGGTGGAATCAGGGTAGTTTTTTTCGATCGTTTTACAGAGGATAGGTTAATTATCCCCCCCCTCCTCTAGAAGTCCGCGCCACAAGCGGTTCTTTGTAGGATGCAGCTAACCCTTCGTGCGACTCGCCGAACACCTCACGCTCCGCTTCGCGCTTGGTGCAAGCGCGCTTGTTGCAAGCGATGCCTGCCTGGTAGGTGAAAACCCGACGCGCTCCGTCCCGGCTCTGTACGAGGATGCGAGGGTCTATGGTCATACATCCGACTACGGCCATGCACGATATCGAGTACCCCCCCCTCCCCTACGCTACTCGTAGAAATGCGCCGTCCAAATTGCATGCTCGGAGTTTGTGTGGAATAATGAACCGCCTTAAGAAACGGCAACCACGCTTTTGGGGCCAAACTAGTCGAAATTAGTGTTGGATAATGAACCAACCACGTTTTTGGGGACAAGTATATACGTAATCGGAATTACCGTATTATTGAAAACCCACGATGGGACCGAAAACCATGATCCCCCCTCTGTCCACACACCATATTGTGTGTTCTTCACATTAAACCGTTCTTTCTACTCGTCGACATCCAGCACAAGCAGTGTCCGCGCCGATTCTTCAGTCCTAGAAGAGATACATGTTCTGTGGTCACAAAACTACGCCACAGAGATACTACGTTGTTGAGCGCAACAGCAGTAGTGGACAACGCAATGACATGTCATCATATTGGATATGACAAGCACGACATACACATTCTATTTAAGAGAAAAAACGAAAGAAAAGCAGAAAAAATGAAATAAATTAGGTCAAAATTAATACTGCGGTAACACTGTATTGTTGCCCCCGGGAACAGTAAGTGCCGTAAAAAAATAAAAGAGGAGCGTGGAATTCGTACGGGGGTGCGATCGATTTTGAACCGCCTTAAGAAACTGCAACCGCGTTTTGGGGACACACTACGTAATTGGAACTACGTAATCGGAACTACCGCAAATAAAAGTGTGGAATTCGCTCGGGGGTGCGATCGATTTTGAACCGCCTTAAGAAACGGCAACCGCGTGTTGGGGACACACTACGTAATCGGAGCTAACGTAAAGAAGAGATTGGAATTGGTGCGAGGGTGGGATCGTTTTGTCAACGCTCGTGTTTTTTCGACGGGGGTAAATAAAGTAAAGGGTGCTTGAAAAAAAAACCGGAACATTTCCATTTTCGGAAACGGCTACCAGGTACGTACTTACTCTCTCTCGACCATAGTTTTTCCGAAAACGTTTTTTTTTCGGTATTATTGGCAAAAAGCTTCCCGTTTTGGACAAACATGAAAAAAGCGAGCGCCGAGAACCCCTCTAGTTTAGTGCGAAGAACTCAACGGTCTTCTTAACCCTTTTAGAACCGCAGTCCCGTTGTGGGGACAAACCAGTCAAATTTCAAGTAATTTGTCCCCAAAACGGGACTGCGGTTCTAAAGGGGTTAACGGTACTCGGAATTGGTGTGGGATGATGAAACCGGTTTATAGTTTTGTAACCAGGTTTCGGGAGACACGCTGCCTGGAATTTAGAGCTGTATTAAGGTTGCAGTGCCGTAGTCGTATTAGAAGGGAACATTGACACCTTTCGAAGTGCACCAATGTTGTTTCGGATGCACTTGGTGAGGTGTGGGATATCGGCTCCTGTTGTTTTACGGTGAGGGGCGGGGCGGGGCGGTGCGGGGCGGGCGGTGCTAAGGGGTGCTGTGCGGCGCGGCGCTAGGCTGTGAGGGGCGGTGGCGGTGCGGTGCGGTGCTACGCTGTGCTGCGCGGTGCGGTGTTGTGGGGGGCTGCGCTGTGCGGTGCGGCGTGGACAGGATTGCAAGCCTGTCGACGTACGTCTCTGTACATTGCGCAGTGCGAGTTTCTTACGTTCCATTTGCTATAGATACCACATGCCGGTACTGTAGTTGTTCTCCTGTTTTGTTTCCTGCTGCTATCCAGAACTTTTCGTCGAGGCCTTTCTCTCGTGGCCACGACGAGCCAATACAAGAAACAGAAACAACAACAGCAACAGCAGCAGCAACGACGACGATGACGATGACGATGAGGACGACGACAGTTGTGGCGATGTTGCTCAGCGTTTTTCGTCAGCTTACCCCTTTCCCCGCGTCGCCCTCGTCGTGACGGTCGTCGTCGCCCTCCCCCCGCCTTACCCCCCCCCTTGCCCGATTATTGTGCGCGTAGTGCTCCTGGATTGTTCGACCCTAGCGCCATCAAGCGAGACGTACGGGATAACTGGGCCCTGAAGCTCAACAACCTAAAAAAGGTGACGGAAGGCGTGCTTGCGTATAATATGTATGTCTGATGTGAAGTATGAAGTTGGCTCGATTTTCCACGTGGGCCACGATAAACAAACCTTTCCTTGGCGCGGCCCAGTAAGAAGAAAAAATAAGGCGCGCGAGGCGCGCCGATTTCTGCGCTCGGAACGCAAACCTCTCTTATATCTATCCCTGGTTGTGAATATCGTTTGTATTGGATGTTGATATAGAAGCGGTCCATTTGTTTTGGGAACAAAGTGGTATATGTATATATGTGTATAGAGAGAGAGACGTCGGGCTGCCTCTTTCGGTTGTTGTCTCATTGTTCCGTTTTATTTTTGATAGGTCATACTTTGTACCTGGTCGTTCAATTTTGTCTCGCCATCCCAGACTGCGCAGCGTGTGTCAATCGCAGAAAAAAGGACGAAAAAACAAAAATGAAGAGGCGCACTTTAAACATATATACGTACCAGGTATCAGGTATATATTATATATACTTCTAGTATTCACATACATTTACCTGGTATAATGGTGCTTTGCTAGTGATTTCTTGTCTTCGATCTGTTTTTTGTTTTTGTTTTTTTTTTGTGTGTGTGTTCGTGCGTGTTATTTGTTGGTGTGGTGCCTGGAATGGGGGGCTCTTGAGTTGTCGAGTTGTTGATTGATTGCTGGTGCCGAGTTGCTGCTGGTACGGCAGTTTGACGGTGACTTTGTCTAGCGTGTTTTTCTTTTTCATGGACCGTTGGGTCGACGCATGGGCTCCTCGCGTTTTTGTTGGTGGAGAGGGAGGAGGAAGGGTTTTGGGTGTTCGTTTCGACGCTTTGGACCAATCGAGAGAGCGTTTTCTTTTAGTGGCGATTTGGCGATTTGGGTCCGTAATCGTTCACGTAGTTCGATTGGGCCATGTATTTGTATTATCTCGGCGGGTTACAAGGGAAACAACCTCGTCGAGTAGGGTGGAAGGTAGGGCTATACGGTAGTAGTGGGCAAACCGCATGCGGGATCCGTGCCACCCCTCAAGTTCGGGGTTAATTCTACATGTCTCAATTCAGCCATGATTTTGTCAGAAGGGCTTAGCCCAGTCGTAACCACTACAACTGTTACCATGGCCGGTGGCGCGATGGCAGGTGCTGTTCAACCTCGAAACGTTTTACCGCGAGAACCTCGCCTCGGAGTCGATGTTCACGATTGACCTCTCCAGCGTCGCGAGAGCGGCGTCCCCTGACGGCATCCGAGCTCTCGTACAACTCCTTGTCGGCGCGGCGGTTTCCTGCGGGGGCAAGGCAGACTACATTCAGGCCATCATGCAGGTGAGCAGTAAGCGATACAACCGCGCTCCGTGTATGTATGTCTATATACACCGCCGGCCCTCGCTTAAAGCGAGAGCTCTGCTAGACACCGAGCCTGAGATTTCCGGGAATGTATCCCCCACTTCCAACAGATAATTAACAAATCATCTACCAGTACTGATCATCCACATATCATCTACCAGTACAGATCATCTGCAGATCATCTACCAGTACAGATCATCTACAGATCATCTACCAGTACAGATCATCTACATACCATCCCCACAGTTCATGATATAGATCATTCCGGGCAGATACCTTCCTAATCTGTATGATCTGTACGATCTAGCTCATGTTCCCGGGTGGGAGTCATACCATCTGCACGATCTACGGTAGCACGTGATTTGTTGGATGGATCTGCCCTGTGCATATCCTGTACAGCAACCCGCAACGACAGGCTACTATCTAGATTATCTACAGCAGACAGATCAGATAGATATATCATGATCAGTTCGACGTGTGAAGGATTATAAACAAATCGGGAACGGTGGTACTAGAAGGGTGGTGTGAAAAGTCACTTTTCCACACCTCGGACTCATCACGATCTATCTGTCTACTGTAGATCATCCACCACGTGGATCTCAACCTGCCGTTCTGAGGTGGTGCTGTTCAGGATCTGTTATGTAAGACCGTGCAGGTTGTTCTGCTCCTCCCTCCTAGCAACATGCCTTAGATCACACGGTACGGATCAGCAATCTGTTTAACTGAAATATGTACCCAGCAGGTACCATTCTGTCCCGAAATATTGTGATCATTTGTATACCAAGATTTATTACAAACGGTACTTATATTTTAGGACAGAGCGGTAGGCATCGACGGACTGTCCGAGGTGTGTGTACGCATGCGTTTTTTTGTTTGCGCGGGGGGCGGTACCCTGCCTTCTTGCTATTTAGGGCGGGTAGTCGTGTATGTATAGTAAAAAGTATACTACAGTGTAGCAGGTGTATTCCCTTGTTTCGTAGGGCGAGTGAGGTGGGCGGGATTCCGCGGCTAACTAACTAATTGGTGAGTACCGGTTGTTCAGAGTCAGCTGACTGGCTCTAGTGATGACCGGACTACTTGCCGACTTGAAGTCAGGCGAACGAAGCAAAGCTAAAACAGACCCCGCCCCCCCCCTATTTTATATAGGTTGGGTTGGCGTCGGTTGGCAACGACACTGTAAAACATGCCGCTCACTACGTGAGCTAGACAACCAGGGTACTGTTTTTTTTTTTTTTTTTTTTTTGGCGGTCACCCACACCCACAGCCGGTTGTCGAGTTAGATCACTTGTGCGAGGTAAAGAACCTTTACTCCGCACAAGTGGAAGGTCGTATCACGTAGTGTTCAAGGTAAGGCACCCAAGAGGCAGTTACATAGTACTCCCATTGCTGTCTCTGGAAATGCCTACACCGGAAATTAAATCAACTCATTGAAGCTGTCGTCTGTATGCAAGTCCCCTCACAAGCGGTTCTTAGTAGGATGCAGCTCACCCTTCATGCGACTCGCCAGACACCTCACGGCGATTCGCGCTTGGTGCAAGCAATGTCTGCCTGGTCGGTGAAAACCCGACATGCTCCGTCCCGGCATTATAGGGATGCGAGGGTCTATGGTCATACGACTACGGCCATGCATGAGATCGAGTACATATCTCCTATCGAGTACACCCCCCCCCCCCCGCCGGCCAAGGGGGGTCCTGCCACTACAATATAACTCGTACCTGGTATATTGTATGCCGGATTGAAAATGCCTTCCTACAATTGTGGCAGCCCAGTACTGGGGTAATGATCCGGTCGCCCCGGTGGTTCAAGTGGTTAACCTTGAATTCTACTTGTTTGAGTCCTGGGTTCGAGCCCCAGGTGGGTCGAACTTTGACTTTATTTGCAAAAATAAAAATAAAAAATGATTCAATTGTTGAGAGCGCCTTGCAGCGTGGGTAGGCACAATTCGATGCGAGTCGACGAGGGAAGAAAAGGCTGAAATCTTCTCGCGATAAAAATGAAGGCATGTACCGTAGCGGGACGGGGGGAGAAGAGCCTGCTATGTGACCCCGGATCTGAGTTACGAGTTGGAAGGAGAGAGAGAAGAAGATGGGCGAAGATAATAAATGGGATGAGCAAAAAAAAAAAAAAAAAAAAGTCGGATGGTCGGCAACTCCTGGAAACGGCTAACCTTTATTCCGACGACCATAATAGGCTACGTATGTACTGTAGTTGGGTGACTTACAGTAGGTCGTATATGGTCGACTCCCGGCTCTACTACTGCTGTGTCGTATTTTTGTTTCGCGTGTTTTTCTGTTTGTTCTGATATGTTTTCGCACACCCCACTCCCTTCGCCCCCCCCCCCCCCCCCCCCCCTCCCTCCCGCCCCCCCCCCCCCCCCCCCCCCCTCCGCCCGCCTGTCCCGTGATTTCCTCCCTGAAGATGTCTGTGGAGGGACAGGAGGCCATGCAGCAGGTGGTCCAGGACGCGATGATGGCCATGTCGCCGTTAGGAGGTGGGGATGCCCTTGAAGCGCGAGAGGACGAGGGGGCCGGAGGAAGCGTTGGCGGGGAGGGGGAGGGGGCCGGGGAGGAGGGGGAGGAGGGGGGGGGGGGACGGGGGGGGGCTGCTGGAGAGGAGCGTCTCGAGGGAGCAGAGGGAAGAGGAGTGGGCGCTGCGATTGGCCGAGTCTGAGGATGCGATGGTGAGACGCGTGGTTTAGCTCACCGTACCTTGCCTTACCTTTCCCTTACCTTATCTTACCGTACCATGCTACCAGGTATACCTTACGTTACGTCACCTTGCCTTGCCTTACCCTACGTACCGCACGAAAACATTATTAGTACTTGAGTATGTCTGGTCTATCGTAGGACTATCGTAGTAGTGCATATAAGTGTTGGTCGGGTTTGCGCGAACATAACTTTCTCCATGTTTTCGGGCGAGGAGCTGACGAAATTGCTATAATAAGCACCACCCCAATAAGGCGCCACCCCCATCAGGCACCACCCCTATAAGCCGCCACCCCTATCAGACACCACCCCTATAAGGCAACGCCCCTATTTGTAAGGCAACACCCCTATAATAGGCACCACCCCAATAAGGCACCACCCCCATCAGGCACCACTCCTATTTGTAAGGCAATACCCCTATAAGCCCCCACCCCTAGAAGGCACCACCCCTATCAGACAACACCCCTATTTTGCAAGTCACCACCCCCATAAGGCACCACCTCTATCAGACACCACCCCTGTGAGGCAACGCCCCTGTTTTGTCAAGCACCACCCCCCTAAACTGCGCCGCGAGGGTTATCCTTGTCACGTTTGGGGGCTCACCGGTCTGCTGCTGCACTACGAGTCCTGTACGGAAAACCTTCATCGAACTATAATATCAAGTTAATCGTCCCTATAGAAGGGAGTGCAGTCCGTATATAGAGGGTTGCGGTCCCTATATAAGGGAGTTACTGTGGATATTCGTCAGGTGAGGGCCTAGGTCTCAGTGACCTATGGTTGGGTGCGAAAAGCGCGACCGTTACGCGCACAGTATATACGGTAGCAGGGGCTCACAAGGGGCATCGCCCAAATTAACGCCTCTTTGGATGATTTCATCGAAAACCCGGACCTTGTCTGCATGCTGCTTAAGGTTGCGGTGAGAAGAGAGCGGGACCAAGAGTCGACGGCTCGGGTTGCCTTGGAGAAGGAGGCGTCTTCGCTAAGGGAGAGGATGCACGAGATGGAGGCCCACGCCAGTGCCAGGTCAGGAGGAAGAGGAGGAGGAGGAGGAGGAGGGATTGAGATGATTTTGTTTAGTTTTGGTCGTCGACAGCAGGCAGGCGATGCTCGCGGACGTTTCGTTGTTGTCCCGTGGATTGATGATTTTCCTACGAGTAGCAGTAGGTTTAGCAGAAGCTTTTACAGCAGAAGGTTTCTATAGCAGCTTTAGCGGTAGCACTTGCGGTGGCTTTAGCTGTGGCTGTAGCTTGAGCAGTAGCTTCAGCTGTATCTTCGGCAGCAGGTTTCAGTAGCAGCTTTGGTAGTAGATTGTATACGGCAGCAGCTTTAGCAGTGACTTCAACAGGAGATTTAGCGGTAGCTTTAGCAGTAGCTCGTTAAGATTCTTAGTTTTTTTTTCGAAGAAGGTACTGTTGTCATATTCCGTCGTTGCTTGAAATTCGTGTCTATATAACTTGGGATCAATGAGTCCTCTCTGCTGCTATAATACAGCTCTCGCTCAGGGCTAGAACCCCCGCGTTAATTTGCCGTTAATCGACGCAGCACCTCGTCGCAGGGAGTAGTTTGCTCCGGTATAATGAACAACGTGCAGGCGGTCCTACCTTCGTGTCCCAAAGTACGCATCCCCATACTTGAAGTGTGGAGAAACAGAAGTAGATTCAAACTACTTCACGAGTCGGGGTGATCACCGACGCCGCCTTGATGATCTGGCTATTTGGAGGGGGACATTTTTTATGAGCAGGTTAGGATCTAGAGGATCCATCTGTAGATGATCTATCTGTAGATGATCTATCTGTAGATGATATATCTGTAGATGATATATCTGTAGATGATATATCTGTAGATGATATATCTGTAGATGATCTATCTGTAGGTGATTTATCTGTACATGTTCTTTCTGTAGGTTATATAGCTGTAGAGGATGCATCTGTAGATGTTCTATCTGTAGATGATACATCTGTAAATTATAGATCTGTATATTATCTATCTGTATATTATCTATCTTGGAAGCACGTAGACGCGATAAAAAAAGGTACCAGGTATGCGGCTCTGGTATATATACCAGTTCTACCAAATATGTCAGACGACAGCACTTTCGACCCTCGACAAGAGACAGAAAAATTGCCCATTTTTTTTGTTGACTGACGCCAAAGCACCATACGAAGCACGTCCTGTGTGTACTGTAGTAGTGAGTACTGCTCTGGTCGTAAATATAAGAACCGCTTCGTATTCAAGTTAAGGTCTAAACGATCCTTTAAGTTCCCGGACAGAGCGGTATTATCAGGCGTTCTTTACAGTGCGGAACACTCGGCCCTTCACCCTTATCAGTGGCTCTTGTCGTTTCACCCCCCTGACATGCTTGCCTTATCCCCTGACATATTTTGGTGCAGCAAGAGGCATACTTGCTTTGCTACAGGTTACGGGGAGCAGGCTGCCCTTTTGTGCCTGTAAGGTAGGCTTGAGCGTCTATGTATAGTCTCACGACGAAAATAAAACTTGCATACACACTTCCGCGCAGAACTGCACGAGACGAGGAGACTTCGAGCATGTCCGACTCCCTCCAGAGCGTGATGTCTAGCCTGGAGGAGAAAGGGGCGAGGCTGCAGCAGGCGCTACAGGAGAGCAGGGTGGCCGACTCCAGGCTCGAGCAGGTGCGGCTCGCTCGCTGATTGGTCGATCTTAATTCGTTCGGAGGGCTGATTGGTCGATGAGTTGTCGTTCGGAGGTCTAATTGTTTGACCGGATGTCGTTCGGAGGGCTGATTGATCAAATAGTTGTCGTTGGGAGGGCTGATTGGTTGATGAGTTATCCTTCGGTGGGCTGATTGGTCGACCCGATCTCGTTCGGAGGGCTAATTGATGACCATGACGTCGCTCGGAGGGCTGATTGGTTTGCCTGATGTCGTTAGGAGGGCTGGCTGGTCGACCTGATAACGTTCGGAGAGCTGATTAGTCGATCATTTCGCGACCGGCGATTTATGCGGCATATATTGTGCAGGGTGTTTATATGTGTGCACATGACAGAAGAGCTAAGCGAGGGCTGAGGGCGAGTAAGCCAACTACGGTAGGACTTGCAAGATGACACCCGCCGAGACAAGCTTGTAAACCGATTTTCTCCTTAAAAACAAGGAGAGGGACGCGCACAAACGAACGGAAATGGTGGCTCCGGAAATAAATAGCTGGTCGAGATGTTTGTTTCCAACAGACGCAGTGCACTCTCCCTCCGTTGCCGTAAAATCAGCTTGGAATTTCGTCAGAGCGGGCGTGTTATCATGCGTGGCATACGACGGTAAATGGCCAGCCAATGTCCAGTCGGCTTTTTTTTTTTCTTTTTTTTTTTCTCCCATCCCAACTATTATCTTCGCCCTTCTTTTCTCTCTCCATTCTAGTAGCACCAGCGGGCGTGCTATCTTGCGTAAATGATGCGTGAATCCACAATACACAGTACCACTTTTTGCCTTCCAAGGCAAATGTTGCTAGCTGGCCGCACTCCTTGACCTTATAGTGTTTTACGGCAGTGTTTTTAATTAGTACCTAGTAGTGATTTTTGGGGATTTGCCGATCGGGTCGCTCCATTCGGCTTTTGCTCAGGGTCGCTTTTTTTGGGGTGTGGTATGGAGCTCCCTTTTGACCCTTCCAGGACTGTCATTACGGGGGACCATAATAAACAGGACCAAATATTGTGAGTAAAAATATGGTGTGGCGCGAGAAGCAAGCACGCAAAGAAAGCAAAGAACGCGAAGAAAGCAAGGATCGTAGAAGCGACAAAAAATCGTGGGAGATTCGCTGAGCGTGAGGCAGGTGCTTATGATCAAGTGATTTTAGGAAATGGGTAACTTTAAGTATGTGTATACATCTGGTAGGTTTTTGTGTATACCATACCTGGTAGGTCCTATTAACTATGGCCCCCCGTGATAGGACTGCAGCCCCGTTTTGGGGGAAAATTACTTGTTGTTAGACTGGTTCGTCCCCCAATCGAGACTGCAGTCTTACAAGGGTTCTAGAGGAGCCACCCCTGCCGCAGCTCGACGGCAATGATCAGTCGGCGGCTTACTATTATTACGGAGGACCATATTAGATAGGGCCTACGGTACACACAAAAACCTACCAGGTATGTATTTACCGATTTTTAGTAAGGATATTTGGTCCTATTTACTATGGCCTCCCGTAAAAATAAACTCCGCCAACTTAAGCGCGCACGCACTCCATTACGAGGGAAACATCTCAAGAAATCACAACCAAATGTTTGTTCCAGGTATATATATATATACCGGGTATATAGACATAGACATGGGGCATGGGGGTCCATCATGGGTTTCGACTATTACCTGATGTATATTATTACGGGGGGGCATATTAAATAGGACCTGCGGTAGAGACTAAAACCTATATATTTCGCTATTTTTACTAGAAATATTTGGTCCTATTGACCATGGTCCCCCGTAATGGTAACTAGGACAACATATTGTTTGTAAGAATGGGTATATATGCAGATTTTTGTGTGTACCGTAGGTCCTATTTACTATGGTCCCCCGTAAAATAGAGCCTTTCCTTGCACCGCGATCCATCCCCCAGGACACCATTGAAGCATGCCTCCGGATAGGGTTAGGGTTGGGGTTAGCATTAGAGTTGCTGGCCGGGGTGATGGCCGCCGTTATAGCCGGGATCCGAGACAAGTTGCTGTACCCTCGGTAAAAAATACTCTTGCTCGGGTGGAAAGAACAAATCCCTTTCGTGCGACAACCTCGTGACAACATCCTACAGTATAGTATGTACTCCCGTCGATACTACCGCCCGGTTTTCTTCGGACAGCAGTTCTTCTGAGGAGGTGCGCCTGCGCCAGCGGAGGTCTACTGTATCGCGGCTGGCAGTGCTAGTACAGTGACGCGTACAAAGGTGCTGCTGACGTCAATTGCATCAACATCAACATCGTAAACCCCCTTTTGGGACCCTGAGACAATGAAGCAGTCTCTTAACGAAACCCTATGCACCATTATACTTCATTAGAATATATATCAGGTAGATACTTTTGTGCGGGCAACTTCTGAGGAAGTTCGCCTACAGCGCGGGCGAATATCTACGATAGAGGTTCACCCTAATTTTTCTGAGGCTCCTCCCTTGACCTTAAGGAGCTCCATACCTCACCCGAAAACTGACGTCAGCAAGAATCAAATTGCATCCCGATGAGTAATCCTATGGCCCAAGTTCACGAAAATGTCATTTTTCTAAACACGATTGGCATTTCGACGATTTTGGGATAATGAACCCCGTTATTCAGAATACGTTCAAGCGGAAACGTGCTAGCTCTATCGTAGGTTGCGTCGTACACGAGGTGTCGCCCTTTTAGGGCAAACTGCTGTCCCGTGGGGACAGCCCGCCCGGTAGTTTGTCCCCCAAACAGAGACTGCAGCCTGCCCTAACGGGTTCGTTGTGGTATACATTGTGCCTGGTATCACTCAGAGCTTTTGCTTGCAAAGATGAGTTTCGACGAAACCCTCGACCTCACAGCTCACGTGGTTATTTTTTATTTTTATGATTGTTTTTAAAATTGTTTGGGCTAGGGATTCGAATGGGCCCCAATGGCGGATCGTCCATAATTTGCTATTTAGGAGCAAAGCAACGAGATGGTCGACGTCGACACGGTTAGGCTGCTCTTGACACGATGTTGGCTATTCCTCACTACCGCACTACCTGGAATGTCTTAACGGTATGCTTAACGTGTTACCCATTAAATATTCGGTCGAAATCCTATCACGGGGGACCCTAGTTAATAGGACCTATGGTACACATAAAAACCTACATATTTAGCCATTTTGACGAACAATGTTTGGTCCTATTAACTATGGTCCCCGATAAAAGCATGATATGCCATTCTTTATCCAAACATGATGTTGATATGATATATGACATGATGTGACAGGAGGTAAAGGCGAGGACGGAGAAGGAGTTCGAAGTAAGGCAGCTGGAAGATGAGCTGGACATCGCGAAAGCCAAGGCCGCGCAGCTTACCAAGGTCAGTTGGTTGATTGGCTGATTAAACTTGATTGATTCGTTGATTGATTGGCTGATTAAACTTGATTGATTCGTTGATTGATTGGCTGATTAAACTTGATTGATTCGTTGATTGATTGGCTGATTGGTCGGGGTGGTTTGTTGGGTCGTTGGCAACTGGTTGGATTTCTGCTGATTGGTTTGGTCGGTCTGTTGGTTGGGCTGGTCGGTAAGGCGAACTGGCTGGTGGAGGGATTAACTGGCTGGTTGAATGGTTGAATTAGTGAACCAGGTATCCTGTGACTGGTCGCACGGTCCATTGGGAAGTAGTTCGAATGGGTGGTTGGTTTCTTTGTTGGTTGGTGATTCGGTTGATAGGTTTAGTGGTTGGTGGTTCAGTTGATTGGGTGTGCGGGTTGGTTGGATTGGTTGGCAGGCCGAGTGGGCTGATTGAATGGTTTGGTAAATGGTTGGTTGGTTGGTTGAAGCGGGTATCTGTTGGCCGGTTGCATGGCCCATTGAGAGGTACAATAGGTTGATTTGTTGATCGATTATCCGGTTGATTGGTTGGTGTGTTGGTGAGTGGTTTGATTGGTAGGTTTCTCGGTTGGGATGGTTGACAAGGTGAATTGGTTGGTTGAGTGATTGGTTGGTTGATTGGTTGACTTATTGGTCGGTTAGGCGGTTGGTTGATTGGTTGGTTGAGCCAGGTATTGCTTGGTGGGTTGCTGTTCGACGCGTGGGTGTTTGACGTTTAAGGGGGAGTTTCTAGTGTTCCATAGTTTGCGTTTTCTTCAAGATGATGTATAATTGGGGAAATTGATTTTTAAAAAAGTGAAAAAGGTAGCTGCCCAAACGACAAAAGCGAACGAAGAGCGACGACAGGAGATAGTTTGATGTTTGATGTGTGATACTTGATGCTCGATGCTCTTAGTTTAAACGTTGAAAGCTGTTTGACTGTTGTTCGATGTTTCGATGTCTGATTGTTCGATTGATTGATTATCTGGTTGATTGATACGGTGGTATCACGGCGAAGATGGAGGCGACGGTGGAAAAGTACAAGCGACGATTCGAGGACATGGCGGAGCTGAGGCAGCAGGTCAAGGAGCTCGACGAACTGAACTCCAAGTATCTTGACCAGGTGATGGTGGCCACGTGATTGTGGGGATGAGGGCTTTGATGGTTGCAGGTGTTGCTGGGGAGGTGGCGATGTGCTGGTGGTGCCGGTGGTGATGTTTTGGTGATGGAGTAGCTGTGACTCGTGCTTAGTGTCGTCGATTTCGTCGAACGATGGAGGATGGCCGTCACTTGCTCGCTCGCTCGCTCGCTCGCTCTCTCTCTCTCTCTCTCTTGTGCGCTATCAACGAATCTTCCCATTTTGCTTTTTCACACGATGTGTGTCAAGCCCGCCGCCGCCCCCACGCGCTCCTCTGTCTTGGCCACATTCATGACCGTTGTTGTTTTTTTTGTTCGTTTTTTTTCCGTTGATTTTAATTTATTTCCCCCCATGTCTTTCCTCTCTGATTGGTCAACGCAGATGCTGAAGCTGGAGAGCACGGCCAAAACGATACCCACCCTCACCAAGAAAATCGAGCAATACAAAAACCAGGTTCGTGGAAAAGTTGCCGCTTGTATACCTAGAATTTATTACAACACAACTGTTAACAATGTCGACGGCACTATTATTAAAATCCGAGGTTGCCTTTAGGTGACGCTGGTTTTGCTGATACGGTAATTTTTGCCGGCTTTTGCGATTTTTGGGATTCCATTTTCATTACCCTTGAAATCACTTTCATATTTTTTTTTTTTGGGGGGGGGGGGGGGAAAGGCAATGGTTGATACGTCCGGCAGTCCCGGTGAGGGTTGCTTGCCACCTTTTCGAGAAAATGGTTGGCACACATTGTACGAGACGAATAGAAACTAACCCTAACCCAGAGTATAGGCCAATCAGAGCAACCCTGACCCCGACCCCAAGCCAATCAGACGAGATCTCGGATAAGTGGTGAGCTCTGCTGGTGCCAGTGAGGTATCCCATCCCCTTGCTTTTAATTTTTTCACTCGGACACCAGACGTGTGTTCTTAATAGAATTATTATTATTATCATTATTATTTGTATTAGTATTGTATTGTTGTTGTTGTTGTTATTATTATTATTATTATTATATTGTTATTATTATATTGCTATTATTATTATTATTATTATTATTATTATATTGTTATTATTATTATTATTATTATTATTATTATTATTATTATTATATTGTTATTATTATTATTATTATTATTATTATTATTATTATTATTATTATTATTATTATTATTATTATTACTATTATTATTATTATATTGTTATTATTATTATTATTATTATTATTATTATTATTATTATATTATTATTATTATTATTATTATTATTATTATTATTATTATTATTATTATATTATTATTATTATTATTATTATTATTATTATTATTATTATTATATTATTATTATTATTATTATTATTATTATTATTATTATTATTATTATTATTATTATTATTGTTATTGTTGTTGTTGTTGTTGTTGTTTGCCCTTTGGCGCTGTGGCCGTTGCTTGTGATGGTCCCTTTTACGCCCCGAGTTGATCAATTCAGCCCTTTTAGAAGCGCATGCAGTCTCGTTCTAGACTGGCTTGTTTCCAACAGCACTAAAACTAAAAGTGTTGAAAGGACCCTCAGGGACGAAACGGGACTGCAGCTTGCCGACAAAAAGGTAAGGACCCAGCTAGTCTGCATATGCCAATCCTGTTGAATCATCGCAAACACCCTATCTTACAGTAGGTAGCCCCGTTTATCAACATCCCCTTTTTAGGACTACAGTCCCGTTTTGGGGACAAACTGCGTGGAATTTGACTGCCTGGTCCCCAAGACGGGACTGCGTTACTAAACGGGTTGAAAGGGTT